>CM035131.1:126902357-127339857 GCA_020205605.1 Panax ginseng | reverse complement strand
ATTCCATGTTATATATAAAGATTCCTCAAAGATAGTTATATATTAAGATGCCCACATTAACTAATTGGTTTTTATAATATATATATATATATATATATATATATATATATATATATATATATATATATATATATATATATATATATTAACCCAAGTTAGCTAAAACACTTGATTTCGAGGAAAAGGATCCAAGTACCGATTATAAAAAATAGCTTTCGCGAAGAAATTTTGTTTTTCATAAAAATAATTTTATACAACATATTATGCCCACTAAATTATTCTAAATACATATCCATACATATATGGAATCAAAACAATTAATAATTCACATAAAGTTTGGCTCTGATACCACTGTAAGGTTTTATGAAAATCAAAGTAGCAATCAAATTATAAAAATAGCGAAAGCAAAGTAAAATCAGATTTTAAAATTTTTCACAAACCAATTACCCAGATCATCCTTTATGCATATTATAAATTAAAACAAAGAACAAGAAGTTATGGAATCATACCCTTGTTGATATGAGCTTCTGCAGGTACGAGTTCAACTGCTACTTCTCTGTGATCTCCTTGAATCTTCGGGTTTCCTTTGATCAGTGTAAGCCACCCAAGTGTGTGGCCTCTAGAAGTGATCTACCAAGGTAAAAGAATTTTCAAGAAGAAGGGTGTATTGGTTCAAACCCTAGTTTTTCCTATCACTATAGAAAAAGGGGCGTACTCTCCAACAATTAGAAATACGTATATTTCATATCTGATATAAGACTCCTCTTATAAAGATATCAGGTAATCCTATTTAATTAAACTAAGTTATTATTTATTTAATTAAACTCCTTTAATTAAATAGGCTCCCTAATCTTATTAGGGATAATTAATTAAACTCCTTCAACTAATTTTACATCCTAATCATATTAGGAATAAATGAGAGTATTTATATTAAATTAATTTCTAAACTCTTTTAGAAATTAAAATAATAATAATTGTAATAATATTAACAAGACTCCTCTTATTAATTTATATTTAATATTTCCAAAATATTAAATAATAATATTAAGTTATTTAATTTATTCTATCACCATAGATTAAATTAAATATACTTAACATATTATTACGTTTATGCCATTAATTTCTTAAATAATTATTCTTCCTTTTATGGTGTGACCCATTAGGTTCTCCATATTAAGCCGGTTGCGAATAAATCAATTAGAACAATTCTAATCTTATTTAAATAAATAAATTAAACTATAAATTTATTTAAATAAATAATATTTATTCTACAATAGGGATAAGTCTCCCTAGCGATCAACAATTTTCTAGATAATATAAATTTTAACATTAATCATAAAAGACCCTTTAAGTAAATAGTTATTATACAATTTAATCCTTCCACCATACAATGTCCTAATTAAATATAAGACATGGAATTACTGTCAAGACTTATTTTATTTAATTATATGTATTTCGATTCCCAAATGTACAACTCTGAATAAATGCATATTAGAAACTACTTTCTAATTTTGTTTCACCTTGGCCAATGATTCCTGGGTTGTCATTTATCAAATCGCATAGGACATTTCTCTTCTTTTACTAGAAGTGGTAGATTCTTTATTAATCATTCATTATCTCCATATATAACTTATTACACTCAAGCATACCTTTTGATATACTCTAAGAGTCTTAAGGAATAAGTCAAAGTGTAGTTCATTATATATAAGATATTATGATGATCTCAAGTCTAAAGATCATTTGTACTACTATCACTACAGGAATTCCTATTGACCGACAAGTAAAACTCCATTAGGTATTCCTCAATGAGTCGCGTTTCAAATGAACTTATTCTCTAATAAGCACCTACATACTTGCTTTAGTGTCTCCACACAAATGATCATGAGATCAATCATCCTCATCTAATGAGTAAGCAACGTATGTACCCAATCTATCCGGATTTACTAATCCCCTTTTAGTAATCCATTGATTGGGAACATTTTAGTTTTAAGCTATCTAAGAATTTAGATCTCATTAGCATGATCTCATCATGATTCTAAAAGCATTACTTAAAACTATGGGTTTATCACATATTATTAAAACAACATCATGTAGATAATTAAATGCCTTTAATAAATAATTATTTTATTAATAAATAAATAAAATTGATTACAAAGTATATGTTTTATCATCATACATGATTGGCTTGTATGCATATTACTTTCAAGCACGTGTTCTACAACATACTGGAATTCAACTAGTGGAAACTGAATTTTCAAGCTCCAAAAGCGATCTGATGTCTTCTTGGTAGCCCACTGTAAGATTTTTCATATTTTTAAGTTTTCTACTTCTTTAATATATATATATATATATATATATATATATATATATATATATTGCTTTTAAATATCTGCTTTAACTACTTTTGCAATGTAGATAATTAATCTTCCAGCCCGTGGACTAGATTTATCTAAATCTGGTCATCTCTAACATTTAATAGGTTCAAAAGTGACTAAACTAGAATCGTTGAAGCTAGAATGACTTATATTTATTTAAATCTAGTTTTTTGTTTAGCTTTTGTACATACTAATCTATCTTGTGAGCCACAGAACCATTTAGATCGAAGATTGACTTTTATGGGGTTACGCGCTTGACGATCCGGTTGTTGTCGAAATTTTGACCCTCATTGAAATATACATCAACAGATGAGATACTTACTGGGAATGATGTCAAGGCTACTTAACCATCGTTGACGTGTGCATCAACGGATGAATTGGATAGAGTTTCCGCTGGAATGACATGTTTTGGAGTTATGACCCCGGACTGGTGGCATCGGACCTTCATGAGGTATTTTCGAGTATAATTTTCAACAATTGTGATCATTGGTATAGTAAACCATGCATCTGGGCAAATACCAATGAGTGGTAGATAGACCCGCAGTTTGGTCTTTCAAAACCAGGATTTCAGGCTTTTCCGCTTAATAGCGCAGCATCTTTTTTCCTAATTTAACTTTTTCAACTTGTGAGACCTCCTTTGCAACTCATACTGGACCGAGCTGGAGGGGTGGCCCCCACCCAGGGGAGCTATAGGTACACTTGCGGCCAGCCATGGGTGGCTTTAAGGCACTTCGTGCTTTCACAAGTCATTTTTATATTGCGCTACACAGGGAATCCGAGAGCTCTTCTTCAGATCTACTGAGTTTGGGCGGCTTTCTACAAAATCTATCCCCGTACAAGTGTCCTACATTGTCCTAGTAACGTATGCATGTCTTATTTTCCAATTTTTATCTGTTGGAAAATGAGTTATCATACGAAATGCTTCTAAATACATAGTAGTGAATATGCATGCTCATATGACTTTATAAAAAATATTAAACAGAGTAAATGTTAGTATTTAACCATGCTGAACGTAATGATGTGATAAAATTTAACTTTTGAAACAGTTAAATGGACACCTTTTTTCTGCTATTTCTTATCCTATTTGAGGATAAATAAGCAAAGGTGGTAAAGAAAAGTAATCCTGGTAATTAGGCTACCCTTATAGATTATGTCTTTGATATTTTTATGCATATAGGATGTTTGTGACTGTGGGTAGGTGTGCTACTGAATGGCCACCTAGTCATGCCTATGTGCATGTGGATAGTCCTATTTATAAAGGAAACTCTGGCAAAATTTTCCAAAATGTAAGCATTGGGGAGTCGCGCATATTTAACTCTACTATAGGCGTATGTCAAAGTAATGCATGCATGCATGTAGTCATAAAATGCATTTGAAAAAGCTCTAGGTTAGAGTTTACCACACCTTTTCTGAGGTGATTTGGAGACTTGTGTCTAGATATATGGATCCAGATCAGTTGAGTAGCTCCTACAGGACCACTTCAGGTGTGCGGAGGAGGGCTTCTGATGTGCCTCGACCCCGTTCAGTTAGACAGCCTCGTCGTTTGGCGGAGGCGGTGATTCGTCATGTCTGAGTTGAGGTACCGGATGTTGAGGACGATGAGGAGGATGTACCGGTTGTGGATCCTGCTCTTGCTGCTCATGTTCCCCGTAGGAATTTTCCAGGCATTCAGGTGATGATCCCAGAGCTCCTTGGTGATTTGAGTAGACATCCCTCGATTTAGTTGCATGCAAACGAGGTACAAGCTGGATTTGATCTTCCTTTTTCTTATGAAGAACAAGGATTCTGATGTTGATTTGCTTTATGATGTAGGTTCCCGGCTTTACACAGCCTCGAGGGAACTGGTTCAACATTCACTCTACATATCAGGCTTTCCATCCCGATTATCGAGCGATTGTGAACAGTTGGGGTTTCGAGGCGTTCTTTTCCATCGTCCCCTGTCATTTTCCTTTGGGTTATCTCAGGGCAATGTCTTAGCGTTGGTTTCACCAGACTAAGTCTCTCCATTTGTTAGACTGTGAGGTGATGATGACGCCGATGGATTGGCAATTTATCACTGGTATGGAGTTTGGAGAGGCGCCAGTGCCTTGTACATCGAATATTACCCCAACTATCGTCAGATCCTTGCTAGGAGTCCCGGTTGAGGCGCTTAAGGGTAGGACAGTTCGTACAGGTCCTTTGAGATTAGATGCTATGAGTGGCAGTTGAGTGAGTCCATATTCGATGATGTGAGAGTAAGGGACCGCATTCTTTGGCGATTATTCTTGATGATCATTAGGGGCTGCTTCATAGCGGATAACACTTCCACGGTATCATTTGATTTGGTTAGCGCTACACGAGATGTGGACCGTATAGGAGAGTGTGATTGGGGTTCCTATACCTTCGCCTAATTCCTTAGGGGCATGCGCATGCGTTCGTAGGGCTTGACGGAGGCTTGGCTAGGATTTTTCCCATTTCTGCTGGTGAGTATTTCTCTTGTGATTTCCCATTCACAGGTTAAGAGTGTTGACTGACAGCAGATGTTTGCCTTTGTGTTGGCAGTTTTGAGCCTATGAGAGGCTCTCATGCTTGCGTCCTATGAGTGTATTAGGTTTAGATACCTATCCACGAGAACGGCAATGGCATCACTCTATATTGGCGGAGGTTCCTATAGCTGAGGGTTTCACCCATTGTCGTCTACAGTTGGAGTCGTTGACAGCTGATGCTATCACTTGGATTCCCTATTCTGGGGAACATTTGACCATTAAGTTTGAGGATGGGTACCCGACTAGTGTCGAGTACGTGATATCCACCCGTAGGATTCCTCTCTTAACAGATAGAGGATGAGAGCTCTATTTAGGAGAGCGTGCTATTAGGAGCACCACATGGGAGATTCGTGTACCGATCTTGCCTCCTGCTAGGCATTATTGGCCTGTGTCATAGTCTCCTGTCAGTGATATCCCATTGATGGGTGTTGACAGCTTTATACTATCAGAGAGCCCGTATACTCAGGATATGTTCCATCATTGGTGGTCCCCTTGTACCATCGAAGCCCAGACCCGTGCCACTCAGTTCATGGGGGATATGGTTCTTGGATCCGTGATGATGACGGATTGGATTGTCTATGTCTGAGATCTGTCTCATTTGACACAGATTGACAGTTAGACCCGACAGTTGGACCGGGCACATTTCTTTATCTAGCACTTGGGTAGAGATCCTTCAAAGGCAAATACTTTTGATCCTTCCGGCTCTGGGCTGGCCCTTCAGGTAACCCATATAGTTTTTTTGGTGCAGATCCTCAATTGTATAGGCCTGACATCCCTCATGGAAGAGATCCAGTGACTTAGGAGGAGTTACATCAGGTGGACAGGATTGATGATGTAGACATTGACACCATTGTCTTCTCCTGATGTGTATCCTCGCTATATCGTTTGATAGGCCTCTGTTAGATACTGGGTGGATGTGCCCCATTCTCGTTATATCTTTTGATAGGCTTCTGTTAGTTATTGGGCGTCTGTGCCACATTTCCTTGTATTTTTAGTTGTACAGAGATGATGTATTAGATGATGATGTACTTAGGAATGTATGTACTATTTTCTATTCCCTACATCATATTGCCTTCTATTTTTTATTATGCATGTATCATGTTATGCATATGTATTTCCAAAGATATTCAGCTTTGACCCCTGGATGGTCTTCTGATACAGCCCATACAGATGTCTTCTTCGACAATCAGTCGCGTTGATCACACTCCACTAGTGTTGGTAGTCTCTCGTCTAAGGTCATGGTATGATAGTTTGTCACCTCCAGATCGGGTGACCGTAGATCAATTATTATAGCATTCCATGACCCTCCTGATGTTTAAGGTTCCTGTGGGATTTGTAGATGGTATGCTGGAGCATTGGGTACCAGAGAGGTAGGTTTTATGATTTGGGACCCAGGAGTTGACTCCCACCTTAGAGGAGTATGAGCGGTTGACGACTTTGCCCTGAGACATACCTTGCGCTCGGATGGCTATCGGTGATATGAGCCGGCAATTTATGACCCTCACCGGGCTAAGGCGTAGAGTAGTACAGGATGAGATTACATCCAGCCATGTGGTGTCCCAAATGATTTTTGATAAGATGATTTGGCCGTATGCAGACAAGTTATCGCAAAGACACTCGAGAATTTTACCACGTCGGAGGATCAGTGGCGTGTTGCCAAAGTAGATGTACTCATGATGTGCATAGTGGCTTATGTGTACATGCCACTGTATATGGATGAGCTTGACATCAGTGTTGTCATGGCAATGAGAGCTCTCAGGGAGGGTCATACCATTGTTGCGATGATTGTGATAGAGAGGTTGAGATCGGTCACATATTGCCACACCTACCCTGCAGGGGTATTTATAGGCAGCTCGATCATGTTGTACGTGTGGTTTATGTCACACTTGAGACCGATTGGCACCTTCCGACGATATGGGTACTGCTTTACCCATGATGTAGCCATGTCTTACTCCTTTTAGCCAATGGGGTGTATAGATGTTACATCCTGATTAGTGTTCTTAATAGGGATCGGAGATCCATTTGACATTTTACTGTGTACATGGCTCAGTTCTCCCTACAGCTTCATTACTCATGCCCTGACATGGATTATCTCCCTCTAGCTAGTTTGAGGGGCATGACCACGTATCACCCACTGGCTGTGATGTCACAGTTCAACTAGTTTCATGATATGCATCCTTTCGAGGGGGCATTAGGTTAGCATTTAGCTTCTCACCATTTGTGAGCAGAGGATAGATCTAAGGTGTATATTTGTTGGGATCAGCGTGAGCTAGCTAAGTTTTTCATTAGCCATCTGGGCTATTCGGCAGAGTATTCTGCATGGATGGAGACAGAGACTGCATCAGCTGCGATTGTATCCACAGTGCCGGGGATTGATTCTAATGGTGGAGAGCCCATAAAGGACACTGATTCTCCTGCCGAGGAGGAGTTATTTGCTGGTTTGGCAGTAGATCTTGTTGATTTTCCCAGTATGACTGTTATTGTGACCTCACATTTAGCAGAGTATTTAGAGAAGAGCCTGCATCTGATGACATTTGAGAGAGATCAGGCTATGGCTTTGATGTTGACAGCTCATGCTGGGAGAGATGTCGCTCTATTAGAGAGAGAGAGAGAGAGATAATGCCTTAGCTCATAGAGACACCGCTATTACTGAGAAGGATGAGGCTAGATCATCCAAAGATGCATTGATTGTTGAGCGGAATGGCGCTATATCTGCCAGGGATGTAGCCGTTACAGATAGGACTTTAGTGAGGTCCCATACTACTGTTATTGTTGTAGAGATGAGCACATATATTGATGAGCACAATGTCACCATGCAGTTAGTTGTGGATTTCTTGGCTCGTGTAGATACCCTTGGGCAGGAGCTCACGACATTACCTCCTTCTTTGGTGAGAGATGCGATGTTGAACTTGATAGCTTGCATATACACTGATTTATAAATGGGCTTGTATTTTCCTGCACAGACTAGCTTAGCTTTTTTGTCATGTACAACATATATTGTATTTATCAAACAGTATTATATATGACAGGGAAATATATTTTGATTCACTTCCCTTTTAGTTGTGCCTTGTTACTTGCTTGATATTTGCCTGCTTCTTCAGGGCTTGTGACCGTGATGTATTCTGCACTCATCCTTGATGGGCAAACATTGAGATGTCTCAGAATTTCAAAATGGATCGTTGATCTGTGTGTATCCCTACCCATTGGTGTCTTGGGACTAGTTTCTGTATGTAGTAATGGAGAGGAGTGTGGCTTTCCACTATGAGGTTGACCGCACCACAGATGGTCGCTGGTAATCCTTTGTTAGAGGAGCCCAGGTAGTTCCATCTCTTATGGATTAGTGTTTCTCTTTGAGGATTCAATTGCAGCTTAGATGGTCGTCGATTCTCCCATTTGTGTGGGGAGACCAGTTAATTCCATCCCTTTGGTCTAAAGCCGATGAAATGTGATCTATTGAAGGTACCCAGTACCATGTGACAAGTTTTTGTGTTTTGGTAGGGGGTAAGACCGAACCATAAATGGTTGCCTACATACTCTTATTGAAGAGGAGATCAGGTCTGCGTAGTTCGAACCTGGTGTAAGAGGTTCAACGTTGTATGTAAAAGGGTGTAGAAGTGTGTTTTTTGTTTTTTATGTGGTGTGTGGGGCCATTAAAAATGGTTGCCACGCATCTCCCATGTATTGGGAGATCAGTCGGCGTGAGTTACGCCCCCATGTGCGTAAGTATTGCAATCGAAAAGTTTGATCCCATGTTCAGGATAAACTGCAGGTGAAAAGTTTGATCCCATGTACAGGACAAACTGCAGGTGTGAAAAGTTTTATCCCTGGTGGGATAAAACTACTGGTGTAAAGGTTTAATCCCTGGTGGGATAACCTTAATTGAGTGAAGGGTTTTGAAAACGTAGTTGAGTGAAGAATCTGATGATCCAAAACCAGGCTACTGACTTGAAGAGTGTGTTGGTCCCTGATGGGGCAAAGGGGTATAAAGAAGGGTTGTATGTAGTGAAGGGTTAGAAAACCTGAAGTGACTAGGGATCTGGTGATCCAAAACCAGGATGTTTGCTTGATGGTATTCTCAGACATAGTACCATTTCACTTTGTCCGAGTTAATGAGCTGTGGAAATTCGTCACCGTCCATTTCCTGTAATGAGAGCACCTCCTGTCAATACCTTCTTGACAACAAACGGTTCTTCCCAGTTTGGGGAGAATTTTCCTTTAGACTGATCTTGGTTGTCAATGATCTTCTTCAAAACCAAGTCATGTTGTTTAAACTGCCATAACCGGACTTTCCTGTTGTAGGATCTGGCGATCCTCTGTTGGTATAACTGACCATGGAAGATAGCTGATGAGTGAGTTTTATACACATGAATTGGATACATTCGGGCTTAATTTATTGTTTTTCTCAAGTCTTTTAGGATGTTTTTATGTGTTTGTGTCTATTCAAGCATGTTTTATATTGTTTTGTAGGATTTAGGACAAAAGTTACATGGATCGACGTTCGGGGTGGCTAGATTCGCGTTTTCGGCTTGCCATTTACACATTAGTCACTTCAGAGCCAATTTGACTATAGCTCCGGACATTATTTCGAAATAATCAAAGAATGAAAGTTGTAGATCTACTTTTCCGCTTTCCGGATCATCTTGAATCATCTAAATCGGAGTTCGGACGAAGACGTTATGGCCATTTTCCCAAAAGACGTCGGAGCAGGAAATGTAAGAACTTGTAACAGAGCCGGGGCGCTAATTTTAAGCCTATTTGCAGCGCCGGGGCACTATAAGGCGATTCACGGTGTCGTGAGCAGTCTTGGGTCAATTTGGGAAGAAAGAGGTGCTTGATGCTGGACGCGTTTTGGGTAATTTTGACACCTTTTTGACTCCAAATTGGATTGGGTTTGTTCCTAAGCTCAAAATTGGATTTGTAACCTATAAATACATGATGTAAGGCATAAAATAAGGGGGGATTACATAGATTAGACTAGATTAAACACTCCTTTAGATTAGAACATAACCCTAGTTCTTATTAGTTTTGGAGATTGAAGCAACTTGGAGACCATTGAAGATTCAAAGCAGGAGCGAAAGAGGAGTCTCAAGGCTACTGACAATAGATTATATTCTCTTCTCTTCTCTTACTTTTATCTTTTAATGTCTATTCAATTGTGGTTTCTTGATTTTAATTCATTAATTATGAACTAAATCTTTCATTAAGATTTCAATTGAACTTTTTATGATTATGAATTGATTATTTGATTTATTCTAATTATTTATGTTGAAGTGAATTGGTCATCTTGCTTTGAGCTTATTAATTAATTATCTGATCAATAATTACCTTGTTACTCTAGAAGGAATTGAGAAAGGAATTCTAGGGTTAGAACTGGGCATGGTGACATGTGACTTAGTTATTTGCACAGTGAATAATTAGGTTTGTGAATATAATGAGAATATCTATTTGCCGCATGTAACACATAAGGAATTGGGATTGTAGCGAGTTTAATTCAATTGTTTTGCATAGAGATATAGCAAAATTAATCTGGATTAAATAGAAGGCAATTGATCACTCGAGAGAGGGCTTTTGACATTTGAGAATTCCTGTTAACAATTTAGTAGACATAATAATTGGAATAGTTGAATAATTGATTTATAATTCATAATTGGGGATATTGGAGTCTTAATCCTTATTTATCTGAATTAATTCAAATTTTAGTTGTTTATTTGCTTTCTATTAGAATAATCTCTTTTAATTGTTTTAATTTAGTTTTCTTAATTAGAAAAAGTCACAATTATTGGTTGTTTAAATAAAATTGATTTGGTTAAGAGTTAGTACTTGCTAATTTTTATTAAATAATTCCTCGTGGGAACGATACTCTACTTTCACTTTATTACTTGTTGACCGTGTATACTTGCACGTATTCATTGATTGCGAAATCGATCAACAAGTTTTTGGCGCCGCTGTCGGGGAATTAATTTAATAATTATTTTCCAATATTAATTTCAATCAAATTAGTCTTAATTTAAACATTTTTATTTTGTTTTTTGTTTTTTTTATTTTATTTTTAATTCTCTTCCTATATTTCTCTCTTTTTAGGAACCATGGATGACTTTGCGTATCAATGGTCATACACGAACATGACTCAACCAAGGGAAACGGAGATTGATAGACTTGAGAAACTTTCTGCATTGTCAGCACAGATGGATACACTTTCGAAGATGGTCAACGCTTTTATAGCTCAACGTCGTCAAAGTGTGGCGGTTACTTGTGATTATTGTGCTGGAAATCATATGAGTCATCAATGCGCCATCGGGCCGGAAATGCAGACAAAGATATAAGGCGATTATCCCAATAGTTATGTCTATCCCAACAACTTTCATCAGAATTGGGGGTATCACTCGAATTTTTCATGGAGTAACAATCAAGATCAATTTTATGCTCCAAGTCCAACATACCCACCGGATTTTTCGTGTCCACCTCCACTACAACAGGAAGAACATTCAAATTGGGAGGAAGCCTTGGAAAAATTTATTACAACTTTTGGAAAAAGAGTACAAGGAACAAGAAAAAGATTTAATCAAATAGAAATTTGAATATACAAAGCCAAGGTGAGTCAATAAAGAATCGGAAAATCAATTGGGGCAGATAGCACATGCGTTGAACAACCGTCCTCAAAACACTTGGCTCTATGACAGGATAACGAGACTGATGATGAGCCCGATGGTGAGCCCGAGCCAAATCTACAACTGGATGATCCACGAGATGAAAAAGAGACAAGTGGGGATAATGACAACAAGTTCAAGAGTCCGGTTAGATTTGCAAAACCTTGTCCGATTGGTAGTCATGTCGTCGGCAATACTCTCTGTGATGTAAAAGCAAGTACACCTTCGAAACCATGGTGCGATGAGCTGGAGAAGATAGAAGAAGAAATTGTTGTGTCTGACAAGCCTCAATGCCAGAATATATTCGCAGACACAATGGAAAAAACACCTAGATGTTGGATGTTCTTGAATGTGATCTTATCTAAAGAAAGCATGCTAGTTGACTTTAATACAACGACTATCGTAAATGGGAACCCACCAAAAGCTTTATTATTTCCGATGGATGGAGGGTTCCTCAACTTTCGAAGAGGAATTGGATAGCATTGACCAGACAAAGTCAGGCTAAAAGACTGTAAAACAAGCGCTTATTGGGAGGCAACCCAAGTTTAATTTTTATTTTTAATTTTTATTAAGTTTTATATTAGTAGTTTTGAATTTGCATTTATTTAGGATTTAATAAAATTGCTTCTATCATGGTTTTACAGGTTATTCAAGTCAAATTCAAGTGTGGTGCCCAATTTGTTCCATGTGCTTAGCCTATTCTCCAAACTTAGCGGACAAGGAGGAAGATTGCTATATTTTCAGGGAAGTCATCTGCTTTAATTTTTTCTATTGTAGCCATTGAGGACAATGTCTAGTTTAAGTTTGGGGACATTTAGTGTCGTATTGCATATAGTTAGTTATTTACATTGTAGTTCGTTATGTTTTCGGGTTATTTACATTTAGTTTTTGCATTCAGCTTTTTGTTTAAAAAAAAAAAAAAAAATCGCAAAAAATAGTAGTTAGTTTACTATGTTTGTTAAGTTAGTTTATATTTGCATGATTCCAATCATTAGATAGTAAAAGTCTATTTTAGCCAATGATGAGACCGGAGTTAAGTAGATAAGTATAGTATTGAATATTCAGGGCTTTGATGTGATTTCTTGTTATGAATTGAATCTTTTCCTATTTGGGCGGGTATAATCAAGGTTAAAGACGTTAATAACAAAATGACTATGTTGATGATTAAGTTTAAATTGATACATAATGGATTTCTTAAGGATAATACTAGTGTGATGGAATGAAAGACATGAATAAGCGGAGATGGCTAAATTTTGATAAAAACTTAAGTTTGGGGGAAAATTTGGGATATATAAGCTTTTTAAAAAAAAAAAAAAAATTTACCAAGTGGCTAGTTTTGTTTTGAGGCCTTTGTTACTTGAGTAAGAAATGCTGGAAGGGGTATCTTAAAACCTAGCACCCTAAGGTCTTATATGGTGCAGGAGTCGAATTGGTAAAGCTCGCTAAGGGGTGACATCATTAGCTTTAATGGAATGAGACATCGCACGATCATGGTTTAAAAAAAAAGTAAAAAAAAAAAAACAATAAAAGCGGGAAAAGAGCAAAAAGCCCCGTAATGAAAAGTAAAAGCATAAGTATCCCAGTTGGACTCTTGAACTTGGTGGATGTTTGACTTTAGTTGGATCTAGCTTGTTCGTGAATTTTGTGAGTTTTCACTGTATGATGCCTTTAAAGAGACCTATTATGTGTTAAATTTGATTTTATATCAGTTAACATTGTTGTGGAGCACACGCACTATATCGGTGATAATGATCTAAGATTTGATGATTAATTGGGAAATTACTGATTTATTTTAATATGATGTATTATCATGTTTACTTGATTTCTCTAAGGCCGGTTGAATAGACTTGTTTCTGTCATTACTCTTGGAGTCGTAGGCCTATAGATTAGTTTCATTACATTGCATTGCATAACATTTTTGTGTTTTTGCTTGAGGACAAGCAAAGGTTTAAGTTAGGGGGTATTTGATGAGTGAGTTTTATACACATGAATTGGATACATTCGGGCTTAATTTATTGTTGTTCTCAAGTCTTTTAGGATGTTTTTATGTGTTTGTGTCTATTCAAACATGTTTTATATTGTTTTGTAGGATTTGGGACAAAAGTTACATGGATCGACGTTCGGGGTGGCTAGATTCGCGTTTTCGGCTTGCCATTTACACAGCAGTCACTTCAGAGCCAATTTGACTATAACTCCTCAATCATTTTGTTGTTGAGGTTCTTAGAATTGTCTGAAACAATTACCTCTGGTTGTCCATATCGACAAATGACATTGTTTTTGATGAAACCAATGATGACTTCTTTGGTAACCCTAGGGAAGGAGGTTGCTTCTACCCATTTGGTGAAGTAGTCAATCATGGTGAAGATAAATCGATGCCTGTAGACACTCGAAATTTTCTGTACGCTTGTTACTAACATTGCAGGGGGGCAGATTTGTCTTTCGAAGATAACCCTGGAAGACAATTCACATCCATTTAGGATACTACGGGAAGTTTAGTCTCAACCCCATAACACACACCGGAAGTATCAATTCCAACCTCAGAGATAACCCCAAGTTTTTTCCTTGGAGATAACCCCAAGGAATGTTGTTGCAGTTTCGGCGATAACTCCAGAAATGCTTGTTTCAAATGCATGCAATCAGCTTCAATCTCAGACCTCCTGCTGAGGCACTAATTCCAAAGATCCGGAGATAATACCAGGAAGACAGGCACACTTACAGATGATCTTGCGGAATTCAAATACTTGCAGCAGTCCAATCTCAGATGTAACCCTGAGCAACGTCTGCTATCAGCCCAAATCGGAGATAACCCCGGTGAGGAGTCAAATCATCATCTTGCCACCTCAACCCCTGCGCGCCGACTCAACACTTCATACATACATACAACAATGTCCCATAAGAGCCAGGGAGTTCCAATCCCGAGTGACTATTACGCGTGGCAGCACACAAGATAGAATTTGAAGCTTGAAGACCATGGGCATGGTCCCCTCTTCCTGACTTCGTACAACCTCTAATCCCATGTCATGGTGTAACTCTCGACACAAGTAGTCCGAAGAAGGTCTTGTACACCTCTTTCGGATGTCGGATTGAAGTTCTGCAAGTTCGAGCGAACATCATAGTGCATGAGTGCATGTACTTTGAGACGGCGAGACCCACAAAGCCCGGGGGCACCCGCAGCACCCATGGAGTGCATCTGCGGGCCGTAGTAGTACACCTGACTCCCCTCTCTATAAATAGAGGGCTTGGGGCTGACCATTTAGAAAAGAGAAGAAAGCGAGGAAGCCTGTCCAATTTGCTCAGACACACCCCATATTAAGAGCTTTCTCATTTTAAAACACTGTTAGCTCACATATAGCTATATTTTACTTGTGCGGGAGCCGAGTGTTTATCCATCTAGAGTTATGAAGCTCGCCTTGGCAAATTTCAATTGTAAGCCTTCTCACACTCTATAAAGCCTTTCTCTTCATCTTTGCTTTATTATAATTCTTCACTTTGAGAGTCGTGTTGTGTGTATGCTAGGACTTGATTCCGTGGTTTTATATATATTTTATATATATATATATATATATATATATATATATATATGTATATATGGACTCTCGATTGAGCCTAGACTTATATCCTGGAGCATTTACTTGTTATATATATATATATATATATATATATATATATATATATATATATACATTTCATGGGGCACGGAGAGTTTACTTGAGGCCTTCTACCGCTTTTATTTACATTTAGTCCACTGGAGTTTACTTGTGGCGGTTGATTGTCTTTTCTGACTTTATTAACATTTTTGATCCCCATGGAGGTGCTTCGTGGTGGTTGATCATGTCCATATATATATATATATATTTACCGCTTTTATATATTTACATTTACCATCCCCATGGAGGTGCTTCGTGGTGGTTGATCATGTCTGTATATATATATATATATTTGACAGCTTTTATATATATAATCGCCATCGCTTTTTATATAAATCATGGCATCATGTGAGCCTAGAACCATGTGATCACAGATTCAGCCATCTCTTGAATCTAGATTCGATTCCGTGATGGACATTTTCATTTTATGGCGACTTTGTAAATTATTCACGGTGTTTGAATTTCCTTAGATGGCTTTCATGCCCATGAGGAGTTCGGCACTATTATATATTGTTTTCTTGAAGATGCTTCGCATCTCGAAAATAAAATCAATCAAGCCGAACATTTAATAATAAAATGGAAGTATGAAAAGGTCTTAATTACTATTGAGCACAGGGTTTGAAAAACCTCTTTTATAAAACCTCACTGCTATATCCTGTTTAAAACTGAATTTTTATATAAATTCAAACCCATTGTATATAATGCGACGAGGCCTCGTACACTACTTCCAAATAACAGCACATTGACCCACACACACACACACATTCATATAACAGTTTCTTGAAAAGTGATGGTCACCGTGGCAACACGGATGTCGGGGGGTGCGTAACACCTTCCCTCCGCATAATCAAGCCCCCGAACCCAAATAAATCTCTGTTTCATAGACTCATTTAGCACTGTCATATCACTGGGTCAATGTGCAAACCTTTTTTTCGGTTACCTTTGGTGCAACCGATTAAAAAACACCCATGGCGACTCTTACAGTCAAATCGTCGACATATACATGTCGGACCTTTTTCACTTGTTTTTTCAAACAAATCTCACATAACATGAGAACACCAAAGAACAAGTAACGAAAAGGGACAAATAAAAATCCTGACGTCGATAGGTGGCGACTCTGCTGGGGACTCTAGTGAGAGGGCTTAAGCAGCTACTACAAGCTTTTCAAAACCGTTATATGCTTGTGTCTGAATGTTACGTTTACATTTATGATGAATGTGTACGAATGCATTTTTACTTACTACACTGCAATATATCAATCTCTGATATTAGTGCTTCGCACATGTCATCATTTTCATTAACGGTAAGACACGTTGTATGTGAATGTATGTTGTGTGGTTCCTCCATCAGGAGGCTATCCTGTCGGTGTTTGATTACTAGACTCGTAGGAAGACTAATTCCAACAAGGCTTAGAAAAGGCACCACCCAGATTCGCTTCAATTGAAAAACTGGATTAACTTCCCGTCAAGTAGATTGCGATGATCTGGGGACCTTCATGCCAAAAAGTCGCGAGAGTAACCCTAAGATAGGTCAACCTCTGATAAACCAAACACGGAGGGAAGTCTCTTCATGCTTTTCATTTTTCAATTACTTGTAAAAACATTTACTTGTAATTTTATTCCATGTTCATCTTTATGTAATGGAAAATATGAAGAATATTTGTCCATACATGACATATTATCAAATAGCGCCCATTTTTCCAGGATGATATTCCTAAAATGGACAGATTATGATAGCATTTACATTATCCCTAAGACTAAACTACATAAGTCTTTTGTAGGGAAACAATTGGGCCTGTTACCCGCTCAAAATCCAAAAAGGCCACGAGCCTACAACTAATCATTTCTTCTTCTAACCAGTCTAATGCCGTTTCTCGAGAAGAATTTGACGGATTGAGTAAACAAATTACAGATTTGGCTGTTCTGCTTAAATAATTTCATCAATCTACTCAGGGTACAAAGATACCTATATATACAGAATCCTCTACATAAGGAGGGACACATGGTTTGGATAAAACAAATCCAGAACCTCAGTTGGATACGTTCAATAAAGACCCTGAAAGCACCCATCTCAAAGGAGATCCAAACACCGGTGATATCAGGAAGAAGGTCCTTCAAATGGAGGAAACTATCCGTGCTCTCAAAGGGATTGGAACACATGGATGTGTTTCATATGTTGACCTTTGCATATTCCATGGTGTTCATTATCCAGAGAAATTTAAAACCCCTGAATTTGAAAAGTATGATGGATTAGGGGATCCTTACACACATTTGAAGGTGTTCATTGGAGAACTTGGATCTTATGCAGAAAACTAGAAGCTCAGATGCAGCTGTTCCAGAAAAGTCTAACTAGAGAAACCCGTTCATGGTATACCAGATTAGACAACTCAAAGATCCATAGCTGGGAAGAGCTAGCTCACGCCTTCCTCACTCAATACAGTTTTCAATCTCAGATGGCTCCTGACCGGTTCCAGATTACCAAGGTCAAGAAATAGTCTAATGAGTCTTTCAGAGAGTATGCTCAAAGGTGGAGGCGCCTTGCTGCTCAAGTTATTCCTTCAATGACGGAGTTAGAAATGGCCATGACTTTCATAGACATACAGAAAGCTCCTTTCTATGAGAGAGTCTTAACTGGTATTGGCAAACCATTCTCTGAAATGATCAAACACGGAGAGATGGCTGAGATGGGATTGAAGTCTGGTAAGATTCAAGACCTAGCCGCTCTTAAAGCAGTTGCTGAGCACATCCAGTCCGGATCTTATGGAAACAACCCCAGGAGGGTCCATAAAAAGAAAGAGGATGATGTTTCCTTGATACTACAAGGTCAAAAAGGCAGTCAGAACATGCCTATAGAGAGGAGAAACTACTCCTCTTTCCAAGCACAGTCTTCAAACCCTTCATTTCCTACAGGTGGAGATGAAAAGTGCTCTTGAATGTTCACACCCTTAGGGGATTCGCTCGAGAATATTCTTGCTCTTCTAACTACTCAGAAGAAAATCACACATCTTCTTCCACCAGCCAACCCTAATGGGAGGGGTTTCAATGTTACTCGAAAGTGTGTTTATCATGCCAGAGCACCTGAACATGATACTCAAGATTGTTGGGCCTTGAAGCACAAGATCCAAGATTTAATAGACAATGGTGAGATTGTGGTTACCAAACCAAATCAACCTCATGTGCAAGACAACCCTCTTCCTCAACACAAAGAAGAAGAGGTCAACATGAATAGTTGGAGCGCTGAACAGAGTTCCAATTTTAACAGTGAATCATCCCAGACCATCAAACATGGTGTTTACAGATGGGATTACGCAAAGTTTCAATTTGCTATGGAACAAAAGATGAAAGCTCTTTGTAAGCAAATTGAACAATTGGCAGAATTGGTGACACATCAGCATCAAATCATAAGCCAATTAGTCAGCTAGGAGCATGCCTATCTCCTTCCTTTTGTTATGAATGCTCCACCATCACCTTCAGAAAGCGAAGCTAGGGAGGATAAGGTTGCAAAGAGAGAAAATGCCAAAGCCCGTCGGGATTTTGCCAATCAAAGGGAATTTACATACCTGGGCTAATCTATGGAGGAGATATTTCAGATGTTAATCAACGAAGGAAGAATTACCTCCCTTCTACCTCTAATCAATCCCCGTTCAAGATGGTTCAACTCTAATGGAGTATGTCAATATCATTCACATTCTCGCGGTCACAGCAAAGAAGAATGATGGGCACTCCGCCACCTTATTCAGAATCTAATTGATAGAAATGTCGTGCAACTGGCAGACGATGACAATGTGCTACTTGAGAGTGGGAATACATGTCCTACCAAATGGAAGGGATCAGTAGCAGTTATATCCACTGAGGATGATAGGACTGTCAAACCATTTCCCATACAAGCAATTCAACTCAAAGGAGTTGATAATCCTTTGAAAGTGGCTGCACCAGAGCCAATTTCTTTACCCTTCAGACCACAATATCCTGTTGTTAGCTTACACAAAGTCCCATGGAATTATGGGGAAGCTGAAGGATCCACATCTCATACTACTGCTACAGTGTCGAAGGAAAATCCACTATATCTTCCTCAGCGGTTTATGAAGCCCACCTTCAAAGCAAAGGGGAAGATTCCCATGGAGAAAATTGAGAAATTCCTCCGCATAATGGGTCATAATGAAGCCAAGGTGGTTCTAAGATTAAGAGAAGCTCCACATCAGATATCAATACTCGACTTGGTTTTCTCTTCTGAGGATCATAGGAAGATCTTACTAAAGGTTTTGGAAGAAGCCTACTTGCCAAAATCAGTGGATGCGGAAAAATTTCAACATTTGTTTAATCACATTTTCAACAACAATGTGATATCCTTCACTAATGATGACATACCGCCCAAAGGGACCGGCCATTGAAAGCCATTACACATTGCAGTTTTGTCCTCCGGGTATATGTTAGCTAGAGTTTTGACAGATGGAGGTTCGTCTCTGAATATCTATCCTTATGCCACCTTATTGAAGATGAATGTTAATCTCAAACGGATCCGAAGCAGTCATATAGTTATCAAAGCTTTTGATGGATCCCGACAAAATTCTATCAGAGAGATTAAGCTGCCAATTGAGATTGGTCCAAATACATTCAATGTATCCTTCCACGTCCTCAAGATAGATTAAGGATACAACCTGCTATTGGGGAGACCATGGATCCATATGGCTGGAGCCGTCCCTTCTACACTACATCAACAACTCAAATACATTGTCAACAATAGCCTAGTCACTGTCAATGTTGAGCCAGAATTTCATGAACAAGGAGACCTACAAATCATCAACTTCAATTCAGAAGTTGAGCCGGCCAGTTTTCATACTTTGGAAGTGAATAACACGCATTATCATCCTATTGGAGCACCACTTCCCATACCCAAGATTTCTGCCGAGGTTATGTCGGCCACTCAAGAAATGATGTCATTGGGTCATCAACCTGGACAAGGGCTTGGTAAAAATCAGCAGGGTATTAAGCACCCTATTCAAGTGTCCAGTCAAACTGGGACAACCGGACTAGGCTATTCTGCTAGTTCCATTCATGGGAATACTCATAAGCACAAGTAGGTTCCTTAAGCTTCCGCCACACGGCGATTTTCTCCACCTGCACCTCATGAACTGATACAGTCTCCGGTAAAGGTGCCAGCCTATGTTATGGCTGTGTTGTTTCCCAAACCAGTACCATTCAAAGCAAAAGAGTTCCTGATTCCTAATCTCGAAGTGGAAGAAAGGGAACGAAAATGTAAACATGACATCACCTTGATGATGTCAGGCATACGCATCATTGTGCATGATGAACATACAAACAGATATACCCCAGACGATGATTGCCCAGATGTTATGGTTATCATTCAGGAAAATGAGGATGATGACAGCCCCTCCATCACTGCAGTCCATCAGGACTTTACCCTCGACAATTGGAGCAACACTCCATGCATTGGTCGACAAGGGTAAAACGGGCAGAAATCCATCTGCCCTGTAGATAACTTTAGTTGCTTACTTTTCCATACAGTATTAGTAGTTATTTTATGATTACATGCTAACACTTTTGTATGATTAAACAATTTCATATATTAAGTGAAAGCATATTTTGTTTCAGGACTCTGAATTTAGATGTACTTGTACTTGCTGATGAGGTGCCTTTTCTCCACAAGGACTGTAACTTTGATGAAAAGTTGGACTCAGACTTGATGGAAATCCCAGAGGAAATTGAGACACCTCAGAAGATTAAGGAATGGGTGGCAGACAAACCTAAACCCAACCTTGATCAAACCACTTCTTTCAATCTTGGAACCTTAGAAAGCCCTAAGCTAATCCGGATTGGTTCAGACCTAACCCCAAACCAACAGAATGACATAGTTGCGCTATTAACCCAATTCCAGGATGTGTTTGCATGGTCTCACGAAGACATGGTGGGTTTGTCCACTGACATTATCCTTCATCGCCTTCCCATTAAGGAGGGATTCAAGCCAGTCAGGCAGAAGCTCAGGCGATTGAAACCTGAGTAGAGTTTAAAGGTGAAAGAGGAAATTGTGAAACAATTTCAAGCTAACATTATCATGGTGTCTACATATCCGGAATGGATATCCAACATTGTTCATGTGCCTAAAACAGGAGGAAAGGTACGAGTTTACATGGATTACTGGGATCTGAACAAAGCTTGCCTTAAAGATAGCTTTCTCGTGCCCTTTATCCACATTCTTATTGACAATATTGCTCAATACGGTATGTGCTCCTTTGCTGATTGCTTTGCGGGGTACCATCAAATTATGGTCGCTGAGGAGGACCATGAAAAAATTGCTTTCATCACACCTTGGGGAACATTCTACTATAAACGGTTGTCATTCAGCCTCATCAATGCCGGGGCAACCTACCAGCGAGCCATGATGGCTCTCTTCTACGATTTAATGCACAAAGAGATAGAGATCTACGTGGATGACATCATTGTCAAATCCCGAAGAGAGGAAGACCACTTAGACCATCTCAAAAAGCTATTCAACAGGTTGCGTAAGTAAAACTTGAAGTTGAATCAAGCCAAGTGCGCCTTTGGTATCAAATCAGGCAAGTTGCTAGGTTTTCTAGTCAACCATAAAGGGATTAAGTTGGATCCCACCAAAATCCAGGCCATCAAGGAAATGCCCATTCCTCAGACAGAGAAGGAAATACGGGGATTTTTGGGAAGAATCAACTTCATTAGCAGGTTTATTTCTCAACTCATAGCAACCTGAGAGCCCATCATCAAATTGTTAAGGAAGAACTCCTCCATGAAATGGAACGATGAGTGTCAGAAAGCCTTCCTTATAATCAAAGAGCAGTTGGTAAACGCTCCTATTTTGGTACTACCTAGGGATGATGTTCCCCTATTCATGTACCTATCCATTAATGACAATGCCATGGGCTGTATGCTGGGGTAAAAAGACTATAGAGGCCAAGAACGAGCTATCTATTACCTCAGCAAAAGATTCAGACCAGGGATAATTCAGTATGATCATGCCCATTGGCTGTATCCTCATGCTTATATTGTGATGAAAGTCATCTTTGGCTTACATGCATAGATGGACTGTTGATTAGTATGATTATGACCAGGGATAATTCAGTATGATCATGACCATTGATGATTACACGAATATTCTTGGCCCGTAGTGCATGAATAATTTGTGGACGTGATACTAATGAATATCCTTGGCCCGTAGTGCAGGAATGATTCGATGATGTGATTTATTTATTAAGCTGAGTCCCACCGATAAATTTAATGATAAACTTTTTAAATCCTAGAAGATAGTAGATACCATGTTCTACTTAATTCTTCTAATGGATTGCTTGTTCCACTGCAATTAAACTTGTTGTCAATTATATTCTATCAGTTTAACAGTGTTGAAGGCTAATGATAACTTATTCTGCATTATCTTAGTCATAATATTTTTTACTGGGCTAGTTGAGCTCACCCTTTGTTGCCTCCTTTTTAGCCTTAATAAAAGGACTCTAACTCTAACTCATGCAAGCATCATGGGTTAACAAGTAGTAAAGAGTAAGAAAAGTGTCAATCAATGGAGAAAGGTTTTAAATCTAAATTATCATACACCAATCGTATCACTATTTTTTATATGCTTAAACGAATAATTCCCAATTGCAATTAATTCTAAAATCAATTAATAAATAAAAACACAATTCTAATTTAATGAAATTAAATTTAGAAAGAATGGGATTCTAACTTCCTTTCACATTTCATCTAAATATTACCATCATACAAGATTATACATTTATCATGGAAAATTAGCCAAGAGCACAAAAGTAGATATAACCATTTTTCAATGTATTATGACCTGTTTACATAACCTCCACATGTAATAGAAATCAAGTAATCGTCAATAAAACCAAAATCACTATACTTCTATGTGAAATTGCAGCAATATTGAATTGAAGCACAGGCTCTTATATTACTACACACGGTGAAATAAAATATTTTTATCTGGTTCACGAAATATAAAGCTACACATTTCAGCCTCATAAACGCGTGCTATCATGATTACAACCATACTCACATGTCATTTTTCAATTCCATAAGTATACAAAATGAATGGTGATCAAACATTCATGTAATACAATCAATCATAATAGATATTCCAATGATAAACGAATAATCAAGCAATCAAGCAATTAATTATAGACTACATATCAAAATCCGTTAAAATCCCATAATGGAGTTTAGTTCATTTCTGAACCGCAAACCATTATGGGATTATAGTAACACGTGGAAAGTAAATGTCACAATTAAGAGGAAATATAGAATTGATCAAACCCAATTGCAAAATTTTGTTCCAAAGTGCTGTTCAAATCTCCAATAATTTCCAACAAAATGAAATGATTAATTATTCAATAACTAAATTCAAAAGAAGATGAAGAAAATCTTAAGTTTATGCTCAAATCCTCTCTATAATTAGTTCAAAAGCTTAGAACCCTAATACTCTAATGAAAAACTCATAAAAACCAACATAACATACGTCAGGTACCAACCAGAATAGTTTTGATAAGACCCCCGCGTTTGAATTTCAAATTTAAAAATTAAGTCAATAAACAACATCAGATAACTCGCGCGGCCGCGTGTGATCGCAGTACAAAACTGTAACGCCCTAGAAAATTAGGAGTTTGAAGTAGGTTCGTACGTATTCCTAAAAGTATCTCCCTGGAAAGGAAAGATACATTTTGGAAAGAAGGGAAAGTTAAGTCCGGGGTTTATAGGACCTTTTGAGGTATTAAAACGGGTAGGTGAGGTAGCTTATATGATAGCATTACCTCCAGACCTAGAACGAATACATAATGTATTTCACGTATCCGTGTTACGTCCTTATAAGCCAGATTATAAGCATGTGATAGAATATGAGCCTATTCATATCGAGAAGGACTTAACGTACGATGAAAAGCTGATTCAAATTGTCGATAGAAAAGAACAAGTTCTGCGAAATAAAGTTATACCTTCGGTGAAGGTGATATGGAAGAACCACGATGTAGAAGAAGCAACGTGGGAGTTAGAAGAAATAATGAAAAAGAATTACCCTCAATTATTTGTGTAATTTTTTTTTATAGCGAGATTCTGGGGACAGAATCCTTATAAGGGGGAGAGAATGTAACGCCCCAGAAAATCGAACCTTTGTAAATACTTTTAATAATGAATAAAAAAATATTATTTATTATTATTACGTGTGTATAAGATGAATGTCGTTCTATAACCTAGAAACGTTGGAATGTCGTAGTATTTTAACTACGTGGGAGAATTAAAGTGTTTGAATTTCTAAGACGAAAATAAAAGCTTTCCGGGAAATTTTTCAAAAAATACTATTCATTGATTTCTGCTCGGGAATTATTTTTAAACTTCCGAGAATATGTAACGTTATAATATCAAGGTGATATCGATTATGTAATAATAATCTAAGTATGGAAAATGTAATATTTTGCATACGGACTTAATTTGGGAACGTTAGGTTTATTAAGCGTTAAAGGAAGAAAGTTGTGATCGTATAATGTGTATTCATTATATGATGGTAATGAATGTAAATATAATATGACATATTGTACTATTAAGAATGGAGAATGAAATAACGTATATTATGAATTAATATACGAGCTAGCATACGAAGATTATACGTGGTATATATATGTTAAGTTGTTAAATATAAGGTAATGGACTTGTAGGATTATTAACCTAATAGTATAAGTCCAATAGAATGTGACAATCAAGCCCAAGTGTTTGATAAGTCATAAGTCCAAACTATGGTAGCATAAGCCCAACAAGAAAGTAGTTAGATTAATTAACAAAGCCCAATGAGAAGCCATGATCCATGGGGAAAACCAAGGGTGAAATAGGTAGACTTGATGGGCAAACATTTTGTTTGGTGCCCAAGTGTTGTGATGAGCAAGGAAGGGAAGTGGCTAGCAAGTTAACTTAGTTGTAAGGTAATGAATAGTAAGGAGGTGGAATAAAGAGGTGGGATGGTATTAGTGACCATTTTGCCCTAACCTTAAGTTGCCTATAAATAGAGAAGCCTCATTTCATTTGTTGCTTAATCAAATTTAATCCAACTCCTCTCAAGATAAGCTACTTATTTGGTATAGAGATTAAGCCATTTAAGCAATTATAAGCTACTTCAACCTTTGTTAGATTTTCCAAAGTGAATTGAAGTCATAGTCTTCAAGGGTAAGACTCATATCTTTTATCTACATCTCTTCTATGATAGGATTGATAGAGAAGGGAGATTCTTTGTTGAGATCATGTAATAAGTTATTAAGAAATAAACTTAAGCCGAATAAGTTGAATAAGCAACTTGAACTCTAATAAGTTGTTAGAATCTTGAAGAACTTGTCATATGTTTGTCATATGATGTTAGTATGTTGATTATAGTATGAGAACATTGAGTAACGGACTTAAGTTCATAGTAAGTCATTAGCATGAGAATTAGTAGTTCATAAGTTAAATAAGTCATTGACTTATGAGAATAAGTAAAAACCTACTTTGATTATAAGTTGGTGTAATAAGTAACTTGTATTGATCATATGTTGGTTGAATTCCATTTAGAATCATTAAGAATATAGTTTTGCCGGAATTCACACGATTGGACGATTATCATCGAATTCGTGAAATTCTCGGAATGGAAGTCGTATTTTGTGTTTGAAGTCAAAAATGTTGGTTTTCAATGGAGTTAAGTCATATTTGGCATTATAGAGTCGCGGACTCGAAAATGACCGAATTCCGACTTAGAAACGTAAGAACGAAGCGTTGAGCGTCACTTAACGTTTATCGTTTTCGTTAAAAATGAACTCATAGGTGAAATTTTAGCAAACGAAGTCAAATAGATAAAATTCTTGCATGAAAGCATAGAGTATGTAATTTGTGAACCGTAGGCTTTTGAACGGACCAATTCGGACTTATAACGAAGAGGTTATATGTCCGGGAGTTTCGTGAAATTTTCAAAATTTTGCAAACTATCTCGAGGCACGTGAGTCCTTACCATGCGCAACTCATGACCTTAAAAGCCTTGCGCCATAACGCGAGGCTAGAACCGTGCATACTGCTAACTCGCACCACGGTGCGAGATGCAGAGTTAAGTGTGGCACCGCGGCGCCAGTCCTAGAGTTTTGATGGACAAGAATGTTTACAAGTATATAATGAAAGAGAACTCATTGGTAATGAACTAAGGTGTTAATATAACATTGTTAAGGCATTGTTAGACACTTAATGTATGATGATTAGAGATTAATAATCAATTGAATGTGAACGTAATGTGAATAACGTAATAAAAAGTCGGAAACCATAATAACAGATCTAAGTCAGGATTTAGATTGAGATGAAGGGTAAGATATAATAATATACCTACTTGATTATATAAGACCTAATGTGGTACGTTATATGATCATGTACTGTAGAAACGTAGAGACCTAAAGTGTACGTGTGATAATCAATCGAAGCAGTATCAATTTGAAGGCAAGTATTCTAACCCTTGTTCTAGTTCAGTCTGGACAAGTTTTGTAATTCATGTATTCTTTCACATTAAGTCTTGAATGATGAAGTCTAAAGCCAATTCTTTCGGCTAGACTTATATTATGATTCTATCAAGCATGATTTATGTTTACCGAGTTATATGGGTATGGTTTTCAATCGAAGACCAAGTATGCTAAAATGTTTTTGTCGTTTAACGACAGGCACGTGAGGTTGCCACAACTTAAACATATACACGTTTAATGAATGTAGTGTTGATCAACATAGAGTACTATGGGCTGATCACCCAGAAGTGCTCGTAAGCTATGCCAGACTTACGGACTTAGTGTTGGGTTGTCCTTTTCAAAAAGAAATTATGAACTGCTCATAGTTCTAAGCCTTAGTTGATATTCTACTGAATATTGTTGTTGGAAAACATTTTGAATGAAAAAAAGTGCAATTTTGAATTATCAATAGTACTTCGTAACTATTGTTCAGTTACTAAAGATATATGAGTTCTATGTTTCAAGCATGTTGTTTATTAGAATTGTAGTACTTTCTGAGCTAGTCATGCTCACTCTTGCTTGAACCATATGAACACAGCTAAGATCGAGCAGATCGAAGGCTCAGGCAAGGACAAGGGCAAGGCAAAGACGAACCCTTAGATTGCTTATGTAATAGAATAGTTGAATGTCTGTAATATATTGAATATTATGACAAGAACAAACGAATGGGTTACAAAGAACCTAGGAAATGTAATATTATTTTGGATATATAGAAGTTATATTAATCCTTTTGAGACTATTCAATTGAATGAATGAATGGTAGTACCATGTAGCACCATCTGTCGGGTTGGAAGAGACCCGGATTTGGGGGCGTCACAGGTTGGTATCAAAGCATTAGGTTATAAAACTTAAGGGGGGGACTAAAAATCTTAAGTCATAACCTTAAGAGAGGTCAAAGAAGTACAAGAAGAAAATAACCTTATAAAAAATGCATTATGATTATGTTATGTGTTTTTATTATTCTACTTGTGACGCCCCCAAAATAGGTCCAATCCATCCAACCCATTTTGAGTCGCCAAATATATGGTACAGAGAACAACTACAACTTCATTATTACAATTATCGTACAAAATACGACAACACATGATGTGGGTTTAAATACGAATATTATCTTCTAGACAATATCCACACACAAATAAAGTCCTCATTACAATTATTGAAGCACTATTTTACAAATTAGTGAGGACTACTAAAACAGCTATCTTGTATCATCACTCCATACCCCGGCTAGTCCCTGCTAAATTCTCACCTCCTGAGAAGAAAAATGGAACAAAAAGAAAAAGGGTGAGCTCAACTAGCCCAATAAAGAATATTATGACTAAGATAATATACAACAAATTATCCTTAGTCTTCAACAGGGAAAAATCTGATAGAATATAATAGACAACAAGTTTTAGATCAACAACTGCAGCGAAAACAACAATTCATTAGAAGAGTCAATTAGAGAATGAGTTCTACTATCTTCTAAGATTTAAAAGTCCATCATCAATATTTTATCCCTGTAACAACAATCAATATATATCTTTAATTAAATATTCATCTTTGCACTACAGGCCAAAGATATTCATTTGTATCACCAGTTGGTCATGTTCATCTCAACACTTGTTCATCTTTGCACTACGGGCCAAAGATATTCATCAGTTAATCATTCATCTTTGCACTACAGGCCAAAGATATTCAGTAATATCATCATTTAGGACTAAGGATGATAAAAAAAATATCTTAAAGAAAACGAATCCAACGAGACAGAAGGACAAATATTAGGGATTCGTATAACAGTTTATCCAAGTGCAAAAATACTCCATAATAACCAATTGTGAAGTAGAATTCAAAAATAAAGATCAAAACATGGATACAATCAAAGATAGTAACCATAATAGACATCTTGGACAAAAAGGAAATTTTTTATTTTTCGGTGAATAGTGTCGTATTCGTGAATAGTGTTATATACGTGAATAGTAACCCCGACACAAAAAGGTAGAAATTCCACAATAAAATCCATACCAATATTTCGGTATAATGATATTGAAAGAATAACATCACCTCAAAGAAACAGTACTTCAGAATGAAATTTCGGATATGATGCTGAATAAAACTTGTACTGAATAGCAACTCTCAAAGTATCTAAATACTCACAAAATATGCTCGATAATATAAAGAGAGAAAAAGAGAAAACTTATGTTTCTGGTGTGATTTTCAATTCTAATTTAGCCCTTTATTTATAGGAAAATGTTAGCATGCCGAAGCAGACTTGACCTGCTACCTGATGGTTTTACCTGCTACTATTTCCACCCACCACATTTGAAATAAAATTTGGCACATTTCTTCACCAAACAAAAGTGGGGCCCACCAATTCTAGAATTTTTCACCAAAATCATTTATAAACCTATTTTCTGAATTAGTCACCTCTTAAAATTCATAACAAATCATACGTTCATTTTTAATGGTTCAAAATTTGTGGACATATACTCAACTTATATAGGTATAACATATCCAAAAATCACAACGATCCAACGGTCGGATTAAAATTATTACTCATGCAATAGAGCTTTAAGAACACCGATTTGATCTTTTAATACCTCCAATACGATAAAATACTTATACAACACCTCAACATTAATTCCTTCATTTATAACCACATAAATAAATCCATCATTTATATCCGCATCAAATAAATATTTCTTTATCATATAAATCAATAATTAATTATTCACAAATAATATTACAGAATCATAATTATGACAACGGTAGTCGTCCCATTTAAAGAGGGGGCTTTCCGGTAAGGATTTCTCCTTACTGGCGCCCAATTAGATGACCAAACCTCTCCTTGACAGAACTTTCTAGACATTTCCAATAATGTTATCTAATAATATTATTCAAATAATATGAATTATTGATCTAATAATGGGAAATACTGTGTAGTGACAATTATTGAACAACACTAATATAAAATATCAACGCCGCAATTATAGAATCAATAAAATAAAATATTGAACAGTAACTATTGTAACAATTATTGAGTAGTGCCTTCTTACGTAAGAATCAATAATTCAAAAATACTGTGCAATATTGTGTAGCATCTTATGCAACCACGCCGTATTTAATCGTATTTTAACCACCGGGTATTCCAACAGAGTTAATCTGTAATAACTACGTCGTTATTTATAAAAACTCAAAATTGTCATTTTTTCATCATCCAATGATTATTACATTATGGGGCCCACAAATAATCGTGTCGTCAGACGGATATTCTTCGACAAAAAGAATATTCCACGACCAAACGAATATTCCCAAGTAAATGAATATTTTATAACCACTTGCTTATTTGTAAAATTTGCACATTTCACCCATAACCAAAGTATTATATCAAATTAACTCCTTATTATTTCAAGATAATAAATAGAGAAAATTTAATTTTATTCATAATAAGTTGGGGTCTTACAACCTCCCCTCCTTATGAAATTTCGTCCTCGAAATTGACGTACGTACCTGATGTTTCAAATAGGTGAGGGTACCTCGCTTACATTTCTAATTCCAACTCCCAGGTCATTTCCTTAATAGCATGGTTCTTTCACAAAACCTTAACTTGTGGTATAACCTTGGGGCGTAGGACATGCTCTTTCCTATCCAAGATCTTAACAGGTACCTCCTCGTACGTTAAATCTTCGGCTATCTCGTCTAGTTCTAACGCAATAATGTGGTTTGGGTTGTCCACATATTTATGTAACATCGATATATAAAAAATGTTATGAACACGCGTCATACTTAGCGTTAAGGCGAGTCTATAAGCCACAGCTCCTACTCGATCGAGGATTTCAAATGAATCGAAGGTTTCAGCTTTTTTCTCTTCATCGACTCTTACTTCTAGAATAACGCCTTCTTGCACCTTCTTCTTTATATTCATCAGCTCTGGTGTGTAGCTTGAGCAGCTTTAACTTTATCAATTAAAGTCGATTCTACTCGGATATTTAACATCATAACGTGGATCCCTAGAGTATTTAACTCTATCTTTATCGTTTGTAAATTATACAAAATAGGTCTTTGTGTTCAACAATATCGCACTCGTACTCGCGTACGATCTTCTACTCAACGCGTTAGCTACCACGTTCGCTTTTCCAGGATGGTATGGTCAGAACCTGTGCCGAAATGAGTCGTCTATTGAGCTCTTAGAATATCTTCTCGCATTCCTCACTTCATACAAATTTTGTATCTTTCTGAGTTAACTAATTTAACGGAGTAGCGATTCGAGAAAATCCTTTCATGAATCTCCGATAGTAACCAGCTAAGCCTAAAAAGCTAGATATTTCGATTACTGACTTAGGTTGCTCTCAACTGTGACTCATATCCCAATCTTGGATAACACGTCACACTGGCACCTATCGTTTTACCACCACACAAATATAGAGTCCCCTACGGAGAGTCTGGCTTTGGTGCATTCCATAAAGGAAGTTGCCAGATAGAGGCTTGAGTACCAACTCTTGTACTTGGGTTTTTAACTCGTGAAATTCAATATGAGCCATTCGATATGAGATTTTAAAAATGGATTTTGTACCGGATTCAAAGTAGATACGAAATTCAATATCACACTCAGGAAATACGTCAGGAGATTTACTAACAACAGAAATATCATTCAAATCTGACGTATTTTTATTTAAATCCATAACATGGCTAAGAAAGCTTGACATTCATTTTTCAATAAACGAATGACTTTATGGCTTGATATGAAAGTGTTTGACTTCAATGGTTTGATTGCTTGAATTTGAATAACAGGTTGCTTCGGAATATGAAAACTAACAACCTTACGAAAGTAATCAATTTTGGCATGATGAGTGGTTAACCAATCAATTCCTAAAAGTACATCAAATGCTAGTATCTTTAAAGAAATAAGATCAACAGGTAATATGATTGTGCCCACTTGGATCAAACAAGATTTATAAACAGTTGATATGATAAAAGTTTCTCCTAACGGAGTCTCCACAGATAAGTCAAAGTCTAATTTCTTCGGAGTCCAGTTTAAAAAAAAGAATGGGTAGAACCGGTATCTAATAAGGTATAGATTTTGCAAGAATTTATAATTAACTAACCCCTGATAACTTCATTTGGTTTCCTCACTTGTTGGGAAGTCATGACAACCGTTCTCCCTTGAACTACCCGTCTTTGACTTGTCTGGGGCAGCATTTGGTGTCATCGCTACCGTTGAGATTGACTTTTCTATAGGACAAATTCCACCCTCAACTGCTTCATCGTACTCCTTTTTCATGATCTGAATCATTAATCTTTGATCCATATCGAATTGGGGTTGACCGCAATGTACAGGGTAATTCAAAACTCGACGTTGGGTTCTCTCAATTGCTGTCCAAAAAGAGAAATACATATCCTCTATTTTAGCCTTCTTAGATCGGACATCTCTTTCTACAATATCAACGCGTCGTGCAGCTTTTACCCATGCATCACTCATTCTCACTCGTTCAGTTGTTTCCTCTTTCAGCTTAGATTCCATCTTTATCATCTTATACTCTGCCAAAGAGTACTTCTGTTCAAGCATCACATATCGGGTAACACAAGCTTGAATTGTTGCATCCTTTTGCTCCACGACTTCCTGCCGTTCTTCAGCCTGCTCTTCTAACTCATGAATACGATTTTGCAATTCTAAATTTCGATCATAAAATTCTTCTAATAAATTCTCCTCAGGTACCTCTTCTTCCTCTTCTTCCTCGCTCTCAACTGCTACCTCTGCGACTATCTCAGGTGCAACTATCAATTCTTCACTTACCACATGGATATCTCTAATTCCTTCTTCTCCTGACATCACATTATCCTGGTTGGTGATTAGAGGTGTCTCCACAATCTCATTCATTCCATTGTTAACGTTCTCAGCTGTCATTCTTAAATACTTCCATAAAACAAGGGTTAATTAAACAAATTAACATATCACATAAAATCCCTATATTATGACCGACCAACAAATAAGCTTAGGTAGGACACACTAGCGAAGGATTTACCCGTCTCTCCCCTCCTAGTTCTAGTCTCACATCTCAGCCAAGGATCATATCCCTAAGCTTTGATACCAATTGTGACGCCCCCAAAATAGGTCCAATCCATCCAACCCATTCTGAGTCGCCAAATACATGGTACAGAGAACAACTACAACTTCATTATTACAATTGTCGTACAAAATACGACAACACATGATGTGGGTTTAAATACGAATATTGTCTTCTAGACAATATCCACACCCAAATAAAGTCCTCATTACAATTATTGAAGCACTATTTTACAAAATAGTGAGGACTACTAAAACAGCTATCTTGTATCATCACTCCATACCCCGGCTAGTCCCTGCTAAATTCTCACCTCCTGAGAAGAAAAATGAAACAAAAAGAAAAAGGGTGAGCTCAACTAGCCCAATAAAGAATATTATGACTAAGATAATATACAACAAATTATCCTTATTCTTCAACAGTGAAAAATCTGATAGAATATAATAGACAACAAGTTTTAGATCAACAACTGCAGCGGAAACAACAATTCATTAGAAGAGTCAAGTAGAGAATGAGTTCTACTATCTTCTAAGATTTAAAATTCCATCATCAATATTTTATCCCTGTAACAAAAATCAATATATATCTTTAATTAAATATTCATCTTTGCACTACAGGCCAAAGATATTCATTTGTATCACTAGTTGGTCATGTTCATCTCAACACTTGTTCATCTTTGCACTACGGGCCAAAGATATTCATCAGTTAATCATTCATCTTTCCACTACAGGCCAAAGATATTCAGTAATATCATCATTTAGGACTGAGGATGATGAAAAATATCTTAAAGAAAACGAATCCAACGAGACAGAAGGAAAAATATTAGGGATTTGCATAACAGTTTATCCAAGTGCAAAAATACTCCATAATAACCAATTGTGAAGAAGAATTCAAAAATAAAGATCAAAACATGAATACAATCAAAGATAGTAACCATAATAGACATCTTGGACAAAAAGGAAAATTTTCATTTTTCGGTGAATAGTGTTGTATTCGTGAATAGTGACGTATATATGAATAATGTCGTATACGTGAATAGTAACCCCGACACAAAAAGGTAGAAATTCCACAATAAAATCCATACCAATATTTCGGTATAATGATATTGAAAGAATAACATCATTGCGAAAAAAATAACATCCCTTACCTCAAAGAAACAGTACTTCGGAATGAAATGTCGGATATGATGCTGAATGAAACTTGTACTGAATAGAAACTCTCAAAGTATCTAAATACTCACAAAATACGCTCGATAATATAAAGAGAGAAAGAGAGAAAACTTATGTTTCTGGTGCGATTTTCAATTCTAACTTAGCCCTTAATTTATAGGAAAATGTTAGCATGCCGAAGCAGACTTGACCTACGACCTGATGGCTTTACCTGCTACTATTGCCACCCACCACATTTGAAATAAAATTCGGCACATTTCTTCACCAACCAAAAGTGGGGACCACCAATTCTAGAATTTTCCACCAAAATCATTTATAAACCTAATTTCCGAATCAGTCACCTCTTAAAATTCATAACAAATCATACGTTCATTTTTAACGGTTCAAAATTTGTGGACATATACTCAACTTATATATGTATAACATATCCAAAAATCACAACGATCCAACGGTCGGATTAAAATTATTACTCATGCAATAGAGCTTTAAAACTACCGATTTGATCTTTTAATACCTCTAATACGATAAAATACTTATACAACGCCTCAATATTAATTCCTTCATTTATAACCACATAAATAAATCCATCATTTGTATCCGCATCAAATAAATATTTTCTTATCATATAAATCAATAATTAATTATTCACAAATAATATTCTGTAATCACAATTATGACAACCAGCCGATTTCGGGAAAGAGGGCTTTTCGGTAAGGATTTCTCCTTCATGGCGCCGCAATTAGATGACCAAACCTCTCCTCGATGTAACTTTCTAGACATTGCCAATAATGTTATCTAATAATATTATTCAAATAATATGAATTATTGATCCGATAATGGGAAAAATTGTGTAGTGACAATTATTGAACAACAATAATATAAAATATCAACGCAAAGAATTATTGAATCAATAAAATAAAATATTGAATAAAGAATTCACTGTAACAATTATTGAGTAGTGCCTTCTTACGTAAGAATCAATAATTCAAAAATACTGTGCAATACCGTGTGCTACTTTGCAACCATGCGTATGACTGTATTTTAACCACCGGGTATTCCAACAGAGTTAACGGTAACAACTACGCCGTTATTTATAAAAACTCAAACTTTTCGTTTTCTTCATCCAAGCGGTTATTACGTTATGGGGCCCACAAATGATTGTCTATATCGCATGCGGATATTCCCGACAAAAAGAATATTCCACGACCAAACGAATATTCCTCGACAGAAATGAATATTTTATAACCACTTGCTTATTTGTAAAATTTGCACATTTCACCCATAACCAAAGTATTATATCAAATTAACTCCTTATTATTTCAAGATAATAAATAGAGAAAATTTAATTTTATTCATAATAAGTTGGGGTCTTACAATACTGACGTGTACTAGTCAACTTAATTATTTTGTGTAGATGTCAGGAGTAAACGGAATGTTTGTAGATGGTCAAGCCATTAGTGAAGAATCGGTGAACCAAGTAGAGGTTTTACCGAACCTTATAGCAGCAAAGCCAGATGTAGTGATTATTGAGTCTGGAGACTCAGATGATGCTGACTACATGTCAGTATTCGACAGGATGATAGAGGAGGAAGTAGAGACAGTGTCCTTTAATCCAGTGGCTATAGCAGCGGAGATAGCTCCAGGGGGGTCGATGATGTCTCTTTTCATGTCAGTGTTGGATAGAAATATCCATTACTGTCAGGAAGTCGAGGAGCTGAAAGTAGAGCTCCAAATGGTTATAGAGGAAAAGACTGATGTAGAGTCCATATGGGAGTAGGAACATGACAAGAGGATTTTGGCTAAGGACAAAGTCTAGGATTTAAAGCATGAGGTCTTTGAGCTCAAGGAGGAGCTAAAGACCAAGGTGCAGAAGATAGGGAGGATGTCCTATATCTATAGGAGTTCTCATACAGATTTCCAGCAGCAGGTAGCTGGATATCTTGTGGAGGTGGGGCAAACACGGCATACTATTAGCCGTGATATTATTGCCGGTCTTGCCAAGGAAGATTTCGAGAATGCCTTGAGGCAAATGTAGACTAGTAGTAGTTAGAGTAGTATGTAAATATTTTGTAAGTAGTAGTGACGTAAAGCCCTTTTTGTATAGTAAAGGGTAGTCTTTTATAAATTCTAATTTTGGAAAGCGATAGCGGGAAAGAAATGTAATCACTTTAATTTAGCGTATGTAACCGATGTAGTATTATACTACGAAGAATGAATATAAGTCCTTTTTATGGAAAGCAATGAGTTATGGATGTTGGAGTTATTGTTAATATTAATGATAACTAATAAAGAAAGGAATAATAACGAAATGTGTTTTTTTGTATCAGCAAAATTCCGCCGAGAAGAGTGCAACGTAATCAAGGTGCTAACATAACCGGAGGGAGGTCCGATTAATCCAATGCAGGAGTTTGTTAATTTGATAACAGCTGCCTTTAATAGAACTGGGGCTAATATCCCCGTAAATCCAGGAGTAGCACGAGCTACTACCTTTAAGGATTTCAAGAGCGTGGGTCTGTCGGAGTTCAAAGGAACTACAGACCCTATTGAAGCCCAAACATGGGTTAAGGAGATAGAGAAGGCATTTGTAATAGCAAATGTCGATGAGGCCCAAAAGGTTGGCTTTGCAACCTATATGATGAAAGGAGAGGCTAACTTTTGGTGGGAAGCCAATCAGGCTAGGGTTGGGATAGCAAATCTGACGTGGGATAGGTTCAAGGAGATATTCTTTGAGAACTAATTTCCCACGAGCATGCAATGGGAGGATGGAGATGCGGTTTCTGGAGTTGAAACAAGGGGACATGACGGTTCCCCAATACGCCTCCAAGTTCAATGAATTGGCAAGGTTCGCTCCACATCAAGTGGATACTGAGGTGAGGAAGGCGCGATGGTTCAACCAGGGCTTGAAACCCTGGCTCTATAACTGTATATCGGTGTTTCAAAGTACTTCTTTTGGGACCATTTTAGAGAAGGCGAGCATCATCGGAAGGTGGTGGTAGGCGTTGAGCCAAGATTACCACAAAGATAAGAAGAGTAAGGGGAAAGTAGATGGGGGAGTAAGGATCGAGGGAGCCAGTGGTAGTGGCGAGGGTCAGAAGAGAAAAACATTTAGCTCTGGGAATACCGGAGTGAAGCAAGGAGACCCGAAGAGAAGAATGGAGGCCTGCAAGACCTGTGGGAAGACTCACTTAGGAGTCTGTCTCAAGGGGAAGGCCGTATGTTACAATTGTGGACAAGAGGGGCATATTTCACCTAATTGTCCAAGTCCAAAGAAGAACCATGGATGTTTTGTGTGTGGATCAACTAACCACATGGTAAAGAACTGCCCGAAGAAGGGGACGGATGGGAATCGGGGCGCTAATAGCGGTAAGTTAGCTATTAGTGGACCAGTAATGCAGCCGGGTAGTCGATGGGTCGACTTTAACATGATGATACCAAGATGCAATGATTAGGGGACGTCATCGTAGGTATTATTCTGATCAATGATATCAATGCTTACGTGCTGTTTGATTCGGGTGCTATTTGTTCGTTTATAGTGTGCAATTTTGCTAGACGATTAGGATTACTTCCCAAAAAGTTTCCTATACCTTTAAATATTAAGGTAGCAAACGAAGAAATAATTCCTGTTGAAGATGTTCATAAGAGTTGTTGTGTAGATATACGGGGTTGTAAATTATCGGTAGATTTGTTACCGATAAAGTTAGGAGAATTTGATGTAATTCTCGGAATGGATTGGTTAGTAAACCATGGGGCAATTATAGATTGTTAAAATAAATGTGTGAACATTAAGACGTTAGAACAACCTCGGGTAGTATTTTACGGTAATAGATCGTCGGGACGTTCGTGTTGTCTAACCATGACACAAACTAGGAAATTACTGAGAAAGGGAGGCGTAGGTTATTTGTGTCATGTTGTTGATACCAAGAGAGTGGTAGCAACCATGGAACAAATACTTGTACTGAGAGAATTTGCCGATGTATTTCTGAGTGAATTGTCGGGACTTCCACCGGATAGGGAGACAGAGTTTGTGATAGACATTGTACCAGGAGCGGCACCAGTTTCCAGGGCACCGTATTGTATGGCGCCAGTGGAGATGAAGGAGTTGATGGTGCAGTTGCAAGAACTTTTAGACACGAAGTACATTCAACCGAAAGTGTTTCAGCCACTGGGAGCACTTCCAGACTATTTGTCAAGAAGAAGGACGGATCGTTAAGACTTTGTATCGACTATCGAGAGTTGAAAAGTTAACGATAAAGAATAAATACCCATTGCCCAGATCGATGATCTCTTTGATCGATTGAAAGGGCTAAGTATTTTCTAAAATATATTTAAGAATGTGGTGTCATCGGTTGAAGGTTAGGAAGGAGGACGTGCTAAAGATAGCATTAGGACTCAAGTATATGGTCATTACGAAGTTCTCGGTGATGTCGTTTGGGTTGACAAATGCACCAGCTATATTTATGGATATGATGAACAGAGTGTTCAAACAATATTTGGACAAGTTCGTCGTGGTGTTTATAGATGATATTCTAGTCTATTCTAAGACGTCAAAATATCAGGCTGAACACCTTAGATTAGTGTTGGAGACACTTGAGAAGGAGAAATTGTATGCGAAGTTCACTAAGTGTGAATTCTGGTTAGAGAAGGTACAGTTTTTAGGTCATGTCATTGACCATGAGGGATTTCAAGAGATCCAATGAAGGTGGAAGCCGTTATGAATTGGGGAACAATGTAAAAACGCCGACTGAGGTGCGGAGTTTCCTAGGGTTAGTGGGTTACTATCAAAGATTCATCCAGGATTTTTCGAAGATAGCTACTCCGTTGACTAACTTGATGAGGAAGACGGTGAAATACGCATGGAGCGACAAGTGTGAGGACAGTTTTCAAGAACTAAAGAAGAGATTGAGTGAAGCGCCTGTTTTGTCATTGCCCGATGACACAAAAAATTTTGTAGTTTATAGTGATGCTTCGCATAGAGGACTTGGTCAAGGTTTCATGCAAAGATGGCAAGGTCATTGCGTATGCATCTAGGCAGTTGAAGGATTATGAGATAGTTTACCCTACTCATGATCTGGAACTGACCGCAGTAGTTTTTGCTCTAAATATATGGAGACATTATCTTTATGGAGAAAAATGTGAGATATACACGGACCACAAAAGTCTAAAATATATCTTCACACAGAAGGAGTTCAATATGAGTCAGAGGAGATGGCTGGAGTTGATAAAGGATTACAACTGTGAAATCATGTATCATCTGGGAAAAGCGAATGTAGTTGTCGACGCCTTAAGTAGAAAGGGTCGGGAAAAGTTATCTTTGTTAACAGCTCAAACTGAGTTAATAACAGAGATGGCTAAGATGGAGTTGGAAATGAAGCTGCCAACTGAAGGAGGACAAATGCTATTTGCGATGGAGATGCAATCTACCATCATAGAGAGAGTTAAAGAGGTACAACTCAAAACAGATGAGTACGACCGGATAAAGGAGCGGCTAGCCAATGAAAAAGATACTAAGTACAGTCTTGATAATGAGGGATTATTGAGATTTGAAGGAAGAATCTGGGTTCTGAATGAGACGGATTTAATGGAACAAGTGTTCCAAGAGGCTCATAGTTCGAGGTTTTCGATTCATCATGGTAGCACTAAGATGTATCAAGATCTTCGACAGAGTTTCTGGTGGCCGAACATGAAGAGAGAAATAGCAGAGTTTGTGAGTAGATGCTTGACTTGTCAGAGAGTTAATGCCGAACATCAAAGACTAAGTGGCTTGTTACAGTCATTAGAAATTCTGGAGTGGAAATGGGAGAATATCACGATGGATTTTATGGTGGGTGTGACACCCCCAAACCCAGGTACTTTATTTCCACAGGATTTGGTGTTCACTTAATCAAACATCCATATCTAACTACCCAATCACAATAAAACTGGATAAATAAAACCTTCCCCATTAAAGGGTTACATAAAAAATTCTCCCAGGTTGTCTAACCTTTAAAAACAATCATTCAAATACGGAAAATAAATAATCTTTATTACAAGCATTCCATTAAAAGCTGATAATAAAATATCATCAAATTACAAGTCTTCAATACTTTTCCATCTTTTCTTTTCCCTTACTGGTGCTAGGTACATCAACCTTCTCATCCTTAACTGTAATAATTATATAAACAAGAGTGAGCAAACAAAGCTCACTTGATACAATAATGAATGAAAAACCTTTACAACAAATGTTAAATAAGAGGCTCAATAGATTTAAATAATTATGATTTGTCAACAATCTGAAGTAAATAACTGAGGGTCCTAAGACCACGAACTATGTCCATAGTTATAAGTAATGTTTCAACTTAAACTTTAACAGTCATAAGACAATAGGGACTCCTCGTACTTAGGGGGATCAGCCCTTCGTATAATGTATTGTGCACAAACATTTCAAAGCTAAGCGTAAGTTACCCCTAATAATAGGGTTGTTCATCTCAGTATTTAGAGTACAAGTCCGCACCAAAGTGAGTTTAGTTTCGATACATTTCAGGGTACTTTAGAATTCAATGAACATCAACTAAGGATTAGTTGAATAAAACCAATAACATCGTACTATAGAATAATCGTAATTGAATCAACATGGTAACCCAAAATCATGTTTTAGGAATAATCTAATAGCATATACTTTGAATAACTATAACATGCCTTGCTTGAACAATATTAAGTCAAGGTTAATTAGAATTGAGTACTAAGCATGCATCGTAGTTTGAAAGATAAAATTGTTCGACATTAGTATAAATAGTTGTGCATGCTAAACAACAAGTTAAATACAAGAATAACTTGTCAACATCAAACCAAAGTTTAGAAAGCTTGCATCATTTATAAGGTAATCGAATTGAAACAATAAATAGTTCAACAAGATAAAGAATTAGAAAACTTGCATTGCTCGTAGGCTAAACTGCATCAATTCGGATAATAATACCCTATATGTACATATATATATATGTCATCATGACATAGTTAGTCACTACTACTTTAAAATTTTAACTAACTACATACATCATATAGGTTTGATTATTTAATCATATAATCAAGTTATAACACAAGTTAATTGTTAATAACATACTTATTCATAGTACAGAAATACTAACATCAACATTTTACAGTCCTACTATCATCACATAACAATTCTTTAAAATTTCGAGTACAAAAAGTACACTGTCAGACCATTTTGATAACTCATACGCATACGCCACAGCTTTTATCTTAGTGGTGCGGTGCTGGGTTAATGGCGATAACGCTGTGGCGTGAGAATAACGCTATATGGTCGCCATCATATAAGCGCCAATGAATGGCGTGAGATTAATACTTCCAAGACGTCTTCGCAGCACGAAAATGCGATTCAATCGGCAGAATAAGTATAAGAAAAAGCCAATTTTGGCCTAAAAGTTCCTTTCTAACAACCTAATTCACATGCAATTCATATAAAGACTTCATGTAAACATAATTCAAAGATTGTAAACATGTTTCTACTCATAAAACAATATAAATAAAAAATTTAACACATATAATTTCACTATTTTTGATAAAAACTCACTTTTTGATGTTTTTTATGAAAATAAACACTATGATTTTGTTTTTCAACCAAAACAGTTAATTCAAAGCATTTTATCAATGTTTATACATACTCTATCAAACTCAACAGTCAATTTATCAATTAAACAACTAATTACCCTTAATTTTTACTTTAAACTAAACAATATATATATACACAAAAACTCTCTGTAAAAATAGCTTTTCTTCACAACGATATACATAATACAAATTCATGGACTATTCTCCATTATAGCTTAAGAAAATAGTTTAACTCACTAGATTATCATATAAAATCATATACATAACAAATAATTTATCCTTACACAAGGATTTTATAGAGAATTAGGGAAGAGAAAAAAAAATAAACCTTTAAAACTAAAAAGAATAGGATAATACCTTGAAGAAGATGATGATGATGATGGCTATATCTTTAATTCTCAAGCTTCTTTCTCCAATCTCCTAGCCTTTCTTCCTTTCTTCTTTTCTTCTTTTCTTCTTCTTCTTCCTCTGAGTTTTTCTCTTTTCTTCCTAACTCTAACTACGTACTAACAATCTAACGTATATAGGATATAATATATATTAATTATATAATATAACTCTAATTTAACTGACATCGGTTATTTTATTTTGAAAACCAAAAGTCATAAGGCTTGTTTGGCTAACCACTAACAAAAATAATCAATTAATCCTTACGCCTTGTTTGGTAAAACACAATTAGATTAAAGACTTAATAGACATTAGGCCTTGTTTGACAAAACTGAATTAAAACTCCTTTAAGTTATTTTAATAACTACTTTATAAAAGGTTATTTATCACACTTTTAATAAATTAAATTAATCTTAATAACAATATATTAAATTACTTTAACACATAAATCAATACCACAAAATTATAATTTTCTATATAATTATAACTTTATTTAACCAACTAACACATCCTTTTAATTACAGAATTCAAATAAAAGGAATAATAATTCAATTAATCAAAACTCTCTAACTTAATAATTAAATTAAATTAACACAAAATAATTAATTTCCTTAATTATTTATTTAACAAATAGCTAACCAAATTGAATCAAATATGAACAATTGCAAATTCAACCATAAACACATCCATTAAATACTTAAATAATTCAATAAATATTTAATATAACAATTAAAATTCTAGAATGTTACATCATTCCCTCCTTACAAGGATTCTGTCCCCAGAATCACAATTCAAATAATTCATTCGTCACATTCTCCCCTACTTACAAAGATTATGTCCCCAGAATCGAAGACATAGATTAAACAAATAACTCAGGGTAATTCTTCATCATTTCAGCTTCGAGTTCCCACGTAGCCTCTTCCACATTGTGGTTCCTCCATATTACCTTCACAGAAGGTATCACTTTATTTCTGAGCACTTGTTCTTTCCTGTCAACTATCTGGATAGGAACCTCTTCATAGGACAAGTCTTTCTCAAACTGCAATGGTTCATACTCGATCACGTGCTTGTAATCAGACTTATATGGTCGTAACACTGAAACGTGAAAAACATTATGAATGTTTTGCAATTCTGGAGGTAGAGCTACCTCGTAAGCCACCTCTCCAACTTTTTGCAGCACTTCGAAGGGTCCAATAAATCTCGGGCTTAATTTTCCCTTTTTACCAAATCGAATTTTTCCCTTCCAAGGTGAAACTTTTATGAAAACGTAATTTTCTACGTCGAATGCATGATCTTGTCTATGTTGATCAGCATATTTCTTTTGTCTGTCTTGAGCAGCTATCAATCTTGTTCTGATGGGTTTGACAACCTCAGCAGTTTGTTGTACCAGTTCTGGTCCTAACAGTTGACGTTCACCGACTTCATCCCAGCACAGTGGAGTTCTGCACCTCCTGCCGTATAATGCTTCGTAAGGTGGCATGCCAATGCTAGCGTGGTAACTGTTATTGTAGGCAAATTCCACCAATGGTAATTGTTCATCCCAGCTTCCTTTGAAATCCATGACGTATGCTCTCAACATATCTTCTAATGTCTGAATCGTTCGTTCGCTTTGGCCATCTGTTTGCGGATGATATGCCGTACTCATTCGCAATTATGTTCCCATACATTCTTGTAGTCTCTTCCAGAAGTTTGATGTGAACCTCGGATCTCTATCTGACACAATCGACACTGGAACTCCATGTCTTGCAATGATCTCTTTAACATATAAGCTTGCCAGCTGATCAAGATTAAATCTAATCTTTATTGGCAAAAAGTGTGCAAATTTTGTCAATCTGTCCACTATCACCCAAATCGCATCGTATCCTTTCTTAGTCGTTGGGAGACCTATCACAAAATCCATTGTGATATGTTCCCATTTCCATTCCGGTATCTCCAACGGTTGAAGTAACCCGCTTGGTCTTTGATGCTCGGCTTTGACTCTCTGACATGTCAAGCACTTTGTAACGCATTCTGCAATGTCTCTCTTCATATTTGGCCACCAAAAATGTTGCTGCAAATCTTGATACATCTTCGTACTTCCCGGATGAATCGAATATCTCGAGTTATGAGCTTCTGTCAAGATGTCCTCTTTAATATCTGGTACTGCTTGAACCCAGATTCGTCCCTCGAATCTCAGCATTCCATCAGTATCAACCTTGTATTTTACTTCTTTTCCCTCGACCACACTTTCTCTTATTTTTCTACATTCCTCATCTTGCAGTTGAGCATTCTTCACTTTGTCCACCAAAGTTAGACTGGCTTCCATCTCGTATAATTTTCCATCGATTCTTTTGGAAATTTGATTTCCAACTCTAACCTTGACATTCTTTGTAATAAGCTCCTCCTTATCGATTAACAAAGATTAACTTTTTCTCCGCCTTTCATACTCAAGGCATCCGCAACCACATTTGCCTTGCACGGATGATAAAAGATCTCACAATCGTAATCCTTTATCAATTCCATCCATCTCCTTTCGACGTATGTTCAGGTCTTCTCGGTGAAAATGTACTTCAGACTTTTATGGTCTGTGTAGATCTCACATTTTTCTCCATAGAGATAGTGTCTCCATATCTTTAGTGCAAACATAACTGCTGCCAACTCTAAATCATGAGTCAGATACCCTTTCTCGTAGTCTTTCAATTGCCTTAATGCATCCGCGATGACTTTCCCGTTCTGCATAAGGACACATCCTAATCCTTTGTGTGAAGCATCATTGTACACCACAAAATTTCCTGTATTATCTGGTAATGACAACACAGGTGCCATACTTAGCTTCTTTTTTAATTCCTAGAAACTTCCTTCACACTTCTCCGTCCAAACAAATTTTACAGATTTTCTCGTCAAATTTGTCAACGGAGTGGCAATCTTGGAGAAATCCTGAATAAATTATCTGTAATACCCTGCCAATCCCAAGAAACTTCTTACTTCTGATGGAGTTCTTGGTTGTTCCCAATTTATCACAGCTTCGACCTTTGATGGATCCACTTAAATTCCATCCTTGTCAATTACGTGCCCAAGAAATTGTACACGTTCTAACCAGAATTCACATTTAGAGAATTTTGCGTACAAATTTTCCTTTCTTAGCGTCTCCAGGGTTAGACGTAAGTGTTCCACATGTTCTTCTTGAGTTCTAGAGTACACCAGAATATCGTCGATAAACCACCATAAACTTGTCTAAAAATGGTTTAAACACCCTGTTCATCAAATCCATGAATGCTGTAGGGGCGTTTGTCAAACCAAAAGACATCACCAAAAACTCGTAATGTCCATACTGAGTTTAGAATGCCGTCTTCGGTACATCCTCCTTTCTTACCTTCAATTGGTGATACCCACTTCTCCAATCTATTTTAGAGAAATATTTGGCACCCTTTAATTTATCAAACAAGTCATCTATTCTCGGCAATGGGTATTTATTCTTAATAGTGACTTTGTTTAACTCCCTATAATCAATGCAAAGACGCATTAACCCATCCTTCTTCTTTACGAATAACACTGGTGATCCCCACGGTGACACACTCGGCTGAATGTATTTCTTGTCCAACAGCTCCTGCAGTTGTACCATCAATTCCTTCATCTCTATCGGAGCCATTCTATACGGGGCTTTCGATATCGGAGCGATTCCTGGCGCTAAGTCGATCACGAACTTGACTTCTCTGTCAGTCAAAATTCCTGGCAAATCCTCCGGAAACACGTCCACAAATTCCCTAACCACCGGTATTTCTTCCAGTTTTGCACCCTTCTTCTGAGTATCGACTATGTAAGCTAAATAACCCACACAGCCTTCACTCAACAACTTCTTGGCCTGCATAATCGTCAGACATCTCCTTTGTTTAGGCAATTTGCTACCATTGAAAACTACCTTTGACGAAGTCATAAGGTTTATACATTTCTTTTGGCAGTCAATTATCGCTCCACAATTGAACAACCAATCCATTCCCAAAATAACATCAAACTCTCCAAGCCTAATCAGAATTAAATCTACCATCAAAATATTTCCCTTAATATTCACCCTACAGTTCTTCTATACGAACCTAACGGGAATTACTTCCTTATTCACAATTTCTATGATTAAAGGGAAATTCAATTCTTCACTAGGCAATCCTAATCTCATAGCAAATTCATCAGATATAAATGAGCAAGTAGCACCCGAATCAAATAATACATAAGCATCAATATCATTGATTGGGATAATACCTGACACCACATCCTTTGATTGCACAGCATCTTTCACAGTCATGTTGAAGGTTCTGGTTGTGGGCTTATTGGTTGATGCTGGCCCAGCAATAGTCAGCGTACCTCCACTAGCACTTCCCTTATTTCCATTTGCCTCACCAGATCTCTTCTTAGGGCATTCACGAGCAAAATGATCCTTGGACCCGCAAGTGTAGCAAACATTCTTCTTGGGTTGATTGTAATTTGGGGCGATGTGACCCTCCTGGCCATAGTTAAAGCATACACGTTTCCCCATTAAGCATATACCCTTGTGAAACTTCCCACATATAGCACATGCTTCAAACTTCTTACTCTGCTGTCTACCTTGTTGATTCCCAGCACCCACATTTCCACCCATTTTCTTTTCAGATTATTATTTCCACTACCACCACTTCCATTTTTAACCTCCACTTCATTCTTCTTCTTTTTCTGTTCCTGGTTGAACTTGGTTATAGCCTCGCCTCCACCTTCGGCGAGAATTGCCTTTTCCATCACGACTGCAAACATCTTCAGCTGGAACAAGGAAACCCTACTAAAAAACCAGGGCTTCAGTCCCTATTCAAATCTCTTTGCCTTACGTTCATCTGTGCCGACTTGGTATGGCGCAAACCTCGCCAACTCGTTGAATTTCGCGGCATACTCTAACACCGTCATCGTTCCCTGTTGTAGTTCTAAAAACTGTACTTCTAACTGGCTTTTCGAACACTCTGGGAAATAGGTCTTGAAGAAAATCTCCTTAAACCTTTCCCAAGTTATAATTCCTGGTCCTTCCCGAGTTTTATTGGCCTGCCACCAATAACTAGCCTCTGCTTTCAAAATGAATGTTGCAAAAGCAGTCTTCTGGTTATCCTCTACCCTAGCAACATCAAAAACCTTCTCAATTTCCATGATCCAGGTTTGTGCTTCAACTGGATTCATGGATCCACAAAATTCTGGTGGTCCAACCGCCTTGAAGTCCTTAAACGTAGCACCTTGGTTCTGAGGTTGATTCTGCGGTTGATTTTGCAAAGGCACCGATCAAGAACGCCACCACCGTTGAGCGGGGTTAGCTTGATAGATATCGTTGTTGGTTCCTTCAGTTGTTCTCTGTCAGGGTGGTTGACGTCTTGGAGGCATTTTCTGCTAAAAATACACTCATTAGATTATTACTCAATTCTTTCAAGTAATTTCTAATTAACTTGCCCCCAAAAAAAAATAATCACCACATAACACATAACACTTTGGATAAAAGAAGATAATAACTTTTATTCATTCTTAATTCTTTGAAAACATCATAACAATAGCATCATTGCTATTTACATTATTTTCTTGAACTACTAAAGTTTCAGGACATCATCATCATATCCACAAGTTACATAACACTTGGGATTTACATAATACTTATCATAACATAAATCATAAATCAAGTACACTTCCTACGATGTCCTACTAAGATACTGCAAAGCCTTACGACGCTCTTCTTCCATAATTCGGAACATGGTTCGACAATCTAGTATGTACGAGGGTAGCATCTCGAACTGAATTGGGTAACCCATGACCCGATCCTGAGCTTAATTGATCGCGATGTTGAATACGTTATCCATTTCCTACATCTTCATTCTCTTTGCTTGTGCGTCTCCCTCTGCTATTTCGGCCCGTTGATCAGCTTCCTCATACGTGTCTTCGGCTCTTGCCCTTTTTGCAGACTCTTCTCTCGACTTGCTCTTCAACTCTGCAATCTCTGCTCTCATTTGGTCGTTCTCTTCTTCAGTGTGAACCAGTTTCTCTTCAACATTGTTCAGTCGTTCTTCTCGATCCTAGATCTCGGCGTCCTTATGTGCCATTGAGGTTTGTTGTTCAGCTACTATCTTGCTAGGATGGAGTTGGAAGAGAAGCTGCCAAATGAAGGAGGACAAATGCTATTTGTGATGGAGATGCAATCTACCATCGTAGAGAGAGTTAAAGAGGTACAACTCAAAACAGATGAGTGCGACCAGATAAAGGAGCGGCTAGCAAATGAAAAAGATATTAAGTACAGTCTTGATAATGAGGGATTATTGAGATTTGAAGGAAGAATTTGGGTTCTGAATGAGACGGATTTAAAGGAACAGGTGTTGCAAGAGGCTCATAGTTCGAGGTTTTCGATTCATCCTGGAAGCACTAAGATGTATTAAGATCTTCGACAGAGTTTCTGGTGGCCGAACATAAAGAGAGAAATAGTAGAGTATGTAAGTAGGTACTTGACTTGTCAGAGAGTTAAGGCCGAACATCAACGACCAAGTGGCTTGTTACAGTCATTAGAAATTTCGGAGTGGAAATGGGAGAATATCACGATGGATTTTGTGGTGGGTGTGACTCCCCCAAACCCAGGTACTTCATTTCCACAGGATTTGGTGTTCACTTAATCAAACATTCATATCTAACTACCCAATCACAATAAAACTGGATACATAAAACCTTCCCCATTAAAGGGTTACATAAAAAAATCTCCCAGGTTGTCTAACCTTTACACACAATCATTTAAATGCGAAAAATAAATAATCTTTATTACAACCATTCCATTAAAAACTGATAATAAAATATCATCAAATTACAAGTCTTCAATACTTGTTCATCTTTCCTTTTCCCTTATTGGTGCTAGGTACATCAACCTTCTCATCCTTAACTGTAATAATTATATAAACAAGAGTGAGAAAACAAAGCTCACTTGATACAATAATGAATGAAAAACCTTTACAACAAATGTTAAATAAGAGGCTCAATAGATTTAAACAATTACGATTTGTCAACAAATGCAAGTAAATAACCGAGGGTCCTAAGACCACTAACTATGTCCATAGTTATAAGTAATGTTTCAACTTAAACTTTAATGTAACCATAAGACTATAGGGACTCCTCGTACTTAAGGGGATCAACCCTTCGTACAATGTATTGTGCACAAACATTTCAAAGCTAAGTGTAAGTTACCCCTAATAATAGGGTTGTTCATCTCAAAGATTTAGAGTACAAGTCCGCACTCAAAGTGAGTTTGGTTTGGATATATTTCGTGGTAATTTAGAATTCAACTAACATCAACTAAGGATTAGTTGAATAAAACCAATAACATCGTACTATAGAATAATCGTAATTGAATCAACATGGTAACCCAAAATCATGCTTTAGGAATAATCTAATAGCATATACTTTGAATAACTATAACATGCCTTGCTTCAACAATATTAAGTCAAGGTTAATTAGAATTGAGTACTAAGCATGCATAGTAGTTTGAACGATAAAATTGTTCGACATTAGTATAAATAGTTGTACATGCTAAACAACAAGTTAAATACAAGAATAACTTGTCAACATCAAACCAAAGTTTAGAAAGCTTGCATCATTTATAAGGTAATCAGATTGAAACAATAAATAGTTCAATAAGATAAAGAATTAGAAAACTTGCATTGCTTGTAGGCTAAACTAAATCAATTCGGATCACAATACCCTATATGTATATATATATATATATATATATATATATATATATATATATGTCATCATGACATAGTTAGTCACTACTACTTTACAAATTTAACTAACTACATACATCATATAGGTTTCATTATTTAATCATATAATCAAGTTATAACACAAGTTAATTGCTAATAACATACTTATTCATAGTATAGAAATACTAAAATCAACATTTTACAGTCCTACTATCATCACATAACAATTCTTTAAAATTTCGAGTACAAAAAGTACACTGTCAGACCATTTTGATAATCATATTGCTTATTTACGCTTTATATCAAAAGCGGCAACATGACTTGAGATGGCATGCTATGGCGTGAGAATAATCGCTACATGGTTGTACATAAGGTGGTAAGGCAGCGCCATTTATGACGTGAGATTAATACTTCCAAGCCGTCTTGCATATACGAAAAATGCGATTTCAATTGATGCAACCAAAGAATAAAGATAAGAAAAAGCCAATTTTGGCCTAAAAGTTCCTTTCTAACAACCTAATTCACATGCAATTCATATAAAGACTTCATGTAAACATAATTCAAAGATTGTAAACATGTTTCTACTCATAAAACAATATAAATAAAAAATTTAACACATATAATTTCACTATTTTTGATAAAAACTCACTTTTTGATGTTTTTGATGAAAATAAACACTATGATTTTGTTTTTCAACCAAAACAGTTAATTCAAAGCATTTTATCAATGTTTATACATACTCTATCAAACTCAACAGTCAATTTATCAATTAAACAACTAATTACCCTTAATTTTTACTTTAAACTAAACAATATATATATACACAAAAACTCTCTGTAAAAATAGCTTTTCTTCACAACGATATACATAATACAAATTCATGGACTATTCTCCATTATAGCTTAAGAAAATAGTTTAACTCACTAGATTATCATATAAAATCATATACATAACAAATAATTTATCCTTACACAAGATTTTTTACAGAGAATTAGGAAGAGAAAAAAAATAAACCTTTAAAACTAAAAAGAATAGATACTACCTTGAAGAAGAAGATGATGATGATGATGGCTATATCTTTAATTCTCAAGCTTCTTTCTCCAATCTCCTAGCCTTTCTTCCTTTCTTCTTTTCTTCTTTTCTTCTTCTTCTTCCTCTGAGTTTTTCTCTTTTCTTCCTAACTCTAACTACGTACTAACAATCTAACGTATATAGGATATAATATATATTAATTATATAATATAACTCTAATTTAACTGACATCAGTTATTTTATTTTGAAAACCAAAAGCCATAAGGCTTGTTTGGCTAACCACTAACAAAATAATCAATTAATCCTTACGCCTTGTTTGGTAAAACACAATTAGATTAAAGACTTAATAGGCATTATGCCTTGTTTGACAAAACTGAGTTAAAACTCCTTTAAGTTATTTTAATAACTACTTTATAAAAGGTTATTTGTCACTCTTTTAATAAATTAAATTAATCTTAATAACAATATATTAAATTACTTTAACACATAAATCAATACCACAAAATTATAATTTTCTATATAATTATAACTTTATTTAACCAACTAACACATCCTTTTAATTACAAAATTCAAATAAAAAGAATAATAATTCAATTAATCAAAACTCTCTAACTTAATAATTAAATTAAATTAACACAAAATAATTAATTTCCTTAATTATTTATTTAACAAATAGCTAACCAAATTGAATCAAATTTGAACATTTACAAATTCAACCATAAACACATCCATTAAATACTTAAATAATTCATTAAATATTTAGTATAACAATTAAAATTCTGGAATGTTACAGTGGGACTTTCGACTACTCAGAAGGGGTATGATGTGATCTAGGTAATAGTGGACCGGTTGACGAAGTCGGCCCCCTTTTTGCCAATTAGGGTCAAGTATAACTTAGACCAATTAGCTAGACTTTATATTAAGGAAATAATCTACAGACATGGAGTACCAGTATCGATTGTGTCAGATCGTGACCAACGATTCACGTCAAACTTTTGGAGGAGTTTACAAAAGTAGTTGGGAACGCAGTTGAATTTGAGTACATCGTATCATCCACAAACGGATGGACAGAGCGAGAGGACAATTCAGACGTTAGAAGATATGCTAAGATCTTGTGTCATGGATTTCAAGGGTAGTTGGGATGATTATCTACCATTAGTGGAATTTGCGTATAACAATAGTTATCATGCAAGCATAGGTATGCCGCCTTACGAAGCTTTGTATGGGAGGAAATGTAGAACGCCACTGTATTGGGATGAGGTAGGAGAACGTCGAATGTTGGGACCAGAATTGGTGCAACAGACAGTGGATATTGTCAAGAAGATACAAATGCGTCTTCTAGTAGCTCAAGACAGACAGAAGAAGTTTATGGATTCGCATAGAGAGAATCAGGAGTTTGAAGTAGGTTCGTACGTATTCCTAAAAGTATCTCCCTGGAAAGATACATTTTGGAAAGAAGGAAAAGTTAAGTCCATGGTTTATAGGACCTTTTGAGGTATTAAAACGGGTAGGTGAGGTAGCTTATATGATAGCATTACCTCCAGACCTAGAATGAATACATAATGTATTTCACGTATCCGTGTTACGTCCTTATAAGCTAGATTATAAGCACGTGATAGAATATGAGCCTATTCATATCGAGAAGGACTTAACGTACGAGGAAACGCCGATTCAAATTATCGATAGAAAAGAACAAGTTCTGCGAAATAAAGTTATACCTTCGGTGAAGGTGATATGGAAGAACCACAATGCAGAAGAAGCAACGTGGGACATGCCCAATGGAGTTTTATACGTTGTCCTATATGCCCATACAGCATCATCAAGCTTTAATGACCAATTTTTTCTTGAGGGGTTCACAACTTTCTCCAGAATTCTCTTAACTTCACGATTTGAAACTTCTGCTTGGCCATTAGTTTGAGGATGATAAGTTGTAGCAATGCAATGATTTACCCCATACTTAGCCAACAGAGCTATGAATTGCCTATTACAAAAATGACTGCCTTCATCACTAATGATCGCCCTTGGAGTCCCAAACCTCGTAAAAATACTCCTCTGTAAAAACCTTAGGACCACTTTGGCATCATTCACTGGAAGAGCTGCCACTTCCACCCACTTTGACACATAATCAACTGCTAACAAGATGTATTGATTTCCACATGAAGAAACGAAAGGGCCCATGAAATGTATCCCCCAAACATCAAAAATTTTCACCTCGAGGATCATGTTCAATGGCATTTCATTACTTTTGGAAATGTTCCCGACTCTTTTACATCTGTCACATCTCTGGACAAAACTATAAGCATCCTTAAAAATTATCGGCTAGTAGAATCCTGCTTGTAACACTCTAGCCGTTGTTCGCTCTCCACCGTAGTGACCACCATATAAAGAAGCATGACAATCCTGCAAAATCCCCTTTGTCTCACTATATGGGATACATCTCCTTATCATTTGATCAGCACATTATTTAAACAAATATGGTTCATCCCATATAAACCACTTAACATTATGCAAGAATTTCTTCTTTTGATGGCCAACCAAGTCAGAAGGGATCATCCTACTCACCAAGTAGTTCGCATAGTCTGCAAACTATAGCACTTCCCCTTTTACCACAAACAATTGTTCATCTGGAAAGGATTCATTAATCATAATCTTGTCATCTGCCTCCCTTCTTGGATTCTCTAGTCGAGATAAGTGGTCCGCCACTTGGTTCTCAGTTCCCTTTCTGTCCTTGATCTCTAAATCAAATTCTTGCAACAGTAATATCCATCAGATCAAACGAGGCTTAGCATCCTTCTTTGTCACTAAGTGTCGAATTACCGCATGATCCATGTACATTATCACCCTTATACCAATCAGATACGCTCGGAACATATCAAAAGCATACACAACTACCAGTAATTCTTTCTCTGTGGTGGTATAATTCAATCACAAGATCAAGAAGGGACTTCACGGCATAATATATCACATGAAAAAAATTTCCTTTTCTTTGACCCAAAACAAATTTCTACAAAGATAATCACTAGCATCACACATCAATTCGAATGGCAAGTCCCAATCAGGGTCAGAATGATCGGTGTCAAGTTAACCTCCTCTTCAAGTGCTCAAATGCGTATACGCTAATCCTCATCAAATTTGAATCAGTGCATCCTTCTCCAATAAACTGCAAAGTGGTTTAGTTATCTTGGAGAAGTCTTTTATGAATCTGCGGTAAAATCATGCATGTCCTAGAAAACTTCGAACACCTTTTACTGAAGTTGGTGGCAAAAAAATTTCAATAGTCTCTAATTTAGCTATGTCTACCTCAAGTCCCTTCTTCGACACCTTATGTACCAGAATTATTCCTTCTTATACCATAAAATGGCACTTTTCCTAATTCAATACCAAGTTCGTTTCAACACATCATCTCAAAACCATCACCAAATTATCAAGACATAAATCAAAAGAATCCTCAAATACTGAGAAATCATCCATGAATACCTACACATTTTGTTCCACCATATCCTAAAAAATAGCCATCATACATCTCTGAAAGGTGGCTGGGGCATTGCATAACCCAAAAGACATCCTTCTGAAAGAAAAAGTACCATACGGACATATAAAGGTTATCTTTTCTTGGTCCTCTGGAGCTATAACAATCTGATTGTAGCCTGAATATCAGTCCAGAAGGCAATAAAACTCATGACCCGCTAGTCTATCCAATATCTGATCGATAAATGGGAGTGGGAAGTGATCTTTCCTTGTAGCTTTGTTAAGAATGTGGTAGTCCATGCAGACTCTCTATCCCGTTACTAATCTTGTTGGAATCAACTCATTGTTCTAATTAGAAACCACGGTCATACCACCCTTTTTTGGTACACATTGTACTGGGCTCACCCATGAACTATCTGAAATTGGATATATAATGCCTGCATCCAGCCATTTCAATACTTCCTTCTTGACCACTTCCTTCATGATTGGATTAAGTCTTCTTTGTTGCTCCACCGAAGGCTTGCTATCATCTTCCAGTAGGATCTTATGCATACAAAAAGATGGGTTGATCCCTTTTATATTTGTTATAGTCTATCCAATAGCAGACTTGAACTCTCTAAGAACTCGTAGCAGTTTTTCTTCCTGAAAAGATATTAGTGCAGAAGAAATAATCACAGGTATTTTTGAATTTTCATTTAAAAATGCATACCTCAAATGGTCTAGAAGTGGTTTCAACTCAAGTTCTGGAGGTGTCTCAAGAGATGGCTTCAATTTCACTGACGACTCTCCAGCTTTCTTTAATGGCTCAACAGGAGTCTTGAATTTTCTGAATTGTGGAGTTGTATCAAGAAAGTGCACAAGTTCTTCAATCTCCTCATCATCAAATTCTGAATTTCCAGCAATAGCACTTCTCAATGGTTCATGATCCACCAAGCTATGTACTTCATCACTTAAGACCTTTTCTACCAAATCAACCCTGAAGCATTCCTCATCATCTGTTGGAAATTTCATTGCCTTGAATACATTAAAGGTAACTTCCTGATCATGAACACGCATTGTGAGTTCCCCTTTCTGAACGTCTATCAAGGTTCTTCCTATAGCTAGGAATGGTCTTCCAAGTATGATTAGTATACTCCTATCTTCTTCATAATCTAAAATGATGAAATCAGCCGGAAAGATGAAATTTATCCACTTTTACCAAAACATCTTCAACAATTCCTCGTGGATAAGTGATGGACCTTTAAACCCCAAATTTTACGAATAAAGATTTAATTTTTTCTAAATATATTTTTTTTTAATATTATGGTGTGGATTTGTTATAATGTTATAGTTGTGGGTAATATTTATAAATTTTACAAAGTATGCAAGTTGTTATATTATATTCGATTGGTCGGGGAATGTTCTTTGTGTCGGGGAATATTCGTACGACGGCACAATCATTGGTGGACCCCACAACGGAATTATTGTTGGATTAAGAAAATGACAAAAATATTTTTATGAAAATAACGGCGGAAGTTTTACCGTTAAAACTGTTGAACTACTCGGTAGTAAAAGTACAGTAATACGCGTTGTTGCATAGTAGCACACGATATTGATTATTGATGCTTACGTGAGAAGTCACATAGTTTTGTTCAATTATTGCTACAGTAATTGTTGCATAGTATCTCACATTATTTGATTCAATTATTGTCAATATTTTATATATTATTACATCAATAATTGAGACAACAAAGTTATTAATATTATTATTTGCAATATTAACGATGTCTAGAAGTTCTGTCAAGGAGAGGTTTGGTCACCTAATTGCACGCCAATAGGGAGAAATCCTTATTGGAAAGCCCCTCTTTCTAGGAGCGATTCGGTCGATTAATATTACGAATTATAATAATGATGATAAATGTTGTTAAAAATATTGAGAGGATTTTATGAAGTAGTTGTTGTAATATTGGTGTATTATTTGGACCCCCATTTACCCATTTTTTTAAAATAATCGGTAGAAAGTTATTCAAAAGGTGGGGTCCACATGTGGGGCCCATATGTGTTGAAATTCAATTGTCACGGGGGAGGAAACTTGGGTTGCCTGGGAGGGAATTTATATAAGTTTGTATTGTGTGTGGTGGGTGGAATATATATATATATAATATTATGTGTGTGTGAGTGGAAAATGGTGGAAAAGTGGAATTGGTGGAATGAGTATTAGTATTATATATATATATTATGTATATGTTTGAAAAGTGGTCAGGAGGTGGGGAATTGATGTTGGTCACAGAAGGGAAGAAAAATCAAATGGTGTAGATATATAATATATATATATATATATATATATATATATATATCTAGCATATTTATATATATATATATATATATGTATTATATTTTAATTTTTGTTTTGATCCTATTGGTTAGTTGATTGAAATTTGCATCAGTGTGTTATCAAAAACTTTGATCCGTGAATTTGCAAAGACCTCGTGTTATATAAATATAATATATATTTAATATATATTATATTTTATTAAAAAGTTTTTGTTTTATTAGAATATTTTATTAATACTACATAGTAAATCAATATGGACCGTCCGATTAAAAGTAAATCAATCTGGACCGTTCATGAATTAGTTACTATTCAGTCCATTCTTCTATAAATAGAAGCTCATTCCTTCATTATTTCTTACGAATTCACTGAAACTCTAGAGAGAGAAACTAAAGAGATTAAGAAGAAAAGTGTTCTGCTACTTCAGTACTCCTATATCCAATACTCTTCTTTCTAAGGTAAGGGGTATTATTTCTTTTGTATTCATGAAGATAACTTCATTATTCCATTCTTTATTATTATTCGCCGGAATATCTTGTTAAGCGTTTCTACGCCGGACTGGTTCCGCGTCTTTATTATTCTGTTGGAATATCTCATCTCATGCGCTTTTACGCCAGGCACTGGTTCCGTATTTATTATTCTCGCTGAATATCACATACATGCATTTATCTTGGGACCGGACCTAAAATCTTTGTTATTCATTGGAACATCACCGGCGGTGTAATTTTGCACGACTGGTTCCGTTATCTATTAATACGTTGAATACCTTGTCGATGCGAAGTACCGCATGCATGGTGATTTCTTTTGTTATTCCATTCTTTATTATACTCAGTTGGTTAAAGTTTTGACTTCTAAACTCCATGAAATTAGTGGAATATCCTTGATATTTGCGCTTCATCCAGTATCTTTTCATGGAAATATTCTTCTGAACATTCTTGAATTTTACTCTACAAAGAAGTATCATGTTGACAATTAGGACGTTATTAGTCCCTGAATAAATTAATTTTTGAACTTGTTTTATTGAATTCTTATATCATTGTCATCATCCTCATGTTTATATTATTTTTTTTGAAAGTCATCTGTGGCCTGTAGTGCATAGATGGACTTGATATGATTATGACCAGGGATTATTCGGTGTAATCATGACCGTAATGTTACAAATGATGTGGTAAAAGTCCTCATTGTCCCGTAGTTCATTGATGGACAGTTGTTAGCATGATCATGACCATTGATGAATACACGAATATCCTTGGCTCGTAGTGCATGGATAATTTGTGGTTGTGATACTTATGAATATCCTTGGACGTAGTGTAGGGATAAGGTGGATTATTTATTAAGCTGAGTCCCAGCGATAAAAGTGATGAAAAACCTTTTAAATCATAAAAGATAGTAGATTTTATTCTCTACTTGACTCTTTTAATGGATTGCTTGTTCCGCTGCAGTTAAACTTGATGGCTATTATATTTTATCAGTTTAACATTATTGAAGACTAATGATAATTTATTCTGCATTATCTTAGTCATAATATTTCTTACTGAGCTAGTTGAGCTCAACCTTTCTTTCACTGTTCTCTTCAGGAAATGAAAATGTAGCCGGGACTAGTCGGGGAACGGAGTGACGGTCCAGATGATAGTATTAGTAGTCCTCACTATTTTGTTAAATAGTGTGACAATAAATGTAATGAGGACTTATTCTGAGAGTGGATATTGTCTAGAAGACAATATTTGTATTAAAACTCACAGCTCTCTTGTTGTATATTAAAGATTGTATTTGTATTCTATACCATGTATTTGGCGACTCAGAATAGGTGATGTATGCCTATTTTGGGGGCGTCACAGTTGGTATCAAAGCTTAGGGATATGATCCATGGCTAAGATGTGAGACAAGAACTAGGAAGGGAGAGACGGGGAATTCCTTCACTAGTATGACCTACCTATGTTTATTTGGTATTTAATTGGTCGGTCAGAGTATAGGGATAATATGTGATATGTTAATTAACCCTTGTTTTGTGGCAGTATTTGAAAATGACATCCGAGAATGTTGAGAACATCAATGGAGCACAGGAGACCATTGAGTCTCCACATATCAATAATCAGGATAATGTGCATCAGGAAGGCGACAATACTAAAGGCGGAACAAAGACGGACGGATGATGAACGATGGAATGTTCGGGAGGCTTTATGCAATTTATACAACATCAGGCAAGAGTGGCTCCTATACAAAATGCGTGTGTGGAAACACCGCAACTTCCTGACGGCCACCGCTAAGCAGTTCAAGGAACTAGGACCACCGGAGTTTTTTGGAAAGCCAAAACCACTTAAGGCGGAGACGTGAATATAACAGATCTGCAAGATATTTGATGTTTTGGGATGCTCTGAGGAGCAAAAGGTTCCCTTTGCCACCTTCATGTTGCGTGCAGAGGCAGATTACTGGTGGGAATATGTAAAACGTACTCAACCTGCCACACTAAAGATGACTTGGGAGAAGTTCCAAGAATTGTTCAACGATAAGTACTTTCCCAAAAGTATTCGTCACATGAAAGAGGTAGAGTTCATCAAGCTGGAGCAAAACAACATGGCCGTGTCGCGAGACGAAGCCAAGTTCTTTGAGTTGTCCTTTTTCGCCACATTTGGTTGATAATGAGGAGAGAATGACGCGAATGTTTCTAAGAGGTTTGAAACTCGAGATACGTCAATATCTTATCTCTCATAAACCGTGTTTGTATTCAGATGTTGTTAATAGGGCTCGATTATTGGAGTAGCGATAATGAGTCAACCCAACCAAAAGAGAGAGTGCAAGAAAATGATAATACTAGTGATAATACCATCGTGAGCGGTGATAATAAGCGTGGAGGAATCAACATGTCAAAATGGTAACCACTTTGGTGGTAATCATGGCCAAAATAATAAGAATGGACATTTGAAGAAGAGGGATTCAACAATAATGGAAAGACGCGTCAAGACCAAAGACCCGTTGTTAAGGAAGGAGAACGACCACCTATCATATGCTTCAAATGCGGAGGGGAGGACACATCACCAAAGCGTATGGATGTCGTCAAAGCATGTTATAATTGTGGAAGAGAAGGTCACCTAGCCCAATTTTGTCTTTCACCGAAGACAAGTCCAGCTGGGACGGTGGCACCAAATGCGGATACGGACAAAATAAAGTCGGTGGTTTCAGGGAGAGCATTTTTTGTGACTTCTCAAAAAGCGAGTAACCCGAACGAAGTTAGCACGAGTTAGTTAATTATAAATTCTTAAGTATATACCTTTATTAGATAATGGGGTTCTACCCATTCTTTTATCTCTTGCTTGCGCTCAATGTTTAAATTTGACTCCTGAGAAATTAGACTTTGACTTATCTGTTGAAACTCTGTTAGGAGAAACCTTCGTTACCTCCACTGTCTATAAATCTTGTTTGATTCATATCGACACTTTCACGTTACCTGTCGATTTTATCTCTTTGAAAATATTTGCCTTTGATGTGATTTTAGGAATCGATTGGTTAACTACTCATCATCGGGCTTTTCGTGAAGGTTGTTAGCTTTCATATTCTTAACCAACTTTGTTATGTAATTCAAATGACCAAACCACTAAAGTCAATCAACGTTATATCAAGCCATAAGTAAAGAGCAACCGATCCTTTCGTTGTTGACTTCTTTGTGTGGAATGCTACCGCGGACTTTCACAGTAGGGACGCCGTGAATAACGGTGGCAAGTTGATAGGTATCAATGTGACGTGTTATCCAAGTCTTGGATGAGGGTCACAGTTTTGAATGATATTTCTATCGTTAATAAATTTCTTGACGTATTCTTGAAGACTTCTTGGCCTACCCCTAGAGCGTGAAATCGAATTTTGTATTAACCTCAGTACAAAACCCATTTCTTAAACCCTCAAATATTTCTTTAACCAAAATGAACGTAACATGCGCCAAAGACGTTGGCTCGAGATATTGAAGATTACGATCATACCATTCAATATCATCGTGGAAGAGCGAACGTGGTAGCTAACGCGTTGGGTAGAAGATAGTATACGTTTACGAGTGCGATGTTGTTAACACAAAAACCCATTTCGTATAACTTACAAATGATGAAGATAGAGTTAAAGACTATAAGGACCCACGTGAAGATAACGAATATATGATTAGAACCGACTTTAGTCGATAATGTTAAAGCTGCTAAAGCTACAGACCCGGAGCTGATGAATACGAAGGAAAAGGTTCAAGAGGGTTTTATTTTAAAAGTAAGAGTTGCTGAAGAGAAGAAATATAAACCCTCGATTTAATTGGCCCATTTGAAATCCTCGATCGAGTAGGAACTGTGGCCTATAGACTCGTTTTACCGCCAATTTTGTCGCGTGTTCATAATGTTTTTAACGTATCGATGTTACATAAATATGTGGATGACCCGAACCACATTATTAAATTAGAACTAGACGATATAGCAGAAGATTTAACATATGAGGAGATACGTGTTAAAATCTTGGATAAGAAGGATCGTATTCAACACTCAAAGGTTATACCTCAAGAGTTAGAATTTGAAATGAAGTCAAGGTATCATCACCTCTTCAAAATACCAGGTACATACGTAAATTTTGAGGGCAAAATTTCATAAGGAGGGGAGATTGTAAAACCCTAAATTTTACGAATAAAGATTTAATTTTCTCAAAATATTTTTTTTTTAATATTATGGTGTGGATTTGTTATAATGTTATAGTTGTGGGTAATATTTATAAATTTTACAAAGTATGCAAGTTGTTATATTATATTCGATTGGTCGGGGAATGTTCTTTGTGTCGAGAAATATTCGTACGACGGCACAATCATTGGTGGACCCCACAACGGAATTATTGTTGGATTAAGAAAATGACAAAAATATTTTTATGAAAATAACGGCGGAAGTTTTACCATTAAAACTGTTGAACTACTCGGTAGTAAAAGTACAGTAATACGCGTGGTTGAATAGTAGCACACGGTATTGATTCTTAATGCTTACATGAGAAGTCACTCAGTTTTGTTCAATTATTGCTACAGTAATTATTGCATAGTATCTCACGTTATTTGATTCAATTATTGTCAATATTTTATATATTATTAAATCAATAATTGAGACAACAAAGTTATTAATATTATTATTTTCAATATTAACGATGTTCAGAAGTTACACAAGGAGAGGTTTGGTCACCTAATTCATGCTACTGATAGGAGAAATCCTTATTGGAAAGCCCCTCTTTCCCGGGAACGACCTGGTCGATTAATATTACGAATTATAATAATGATGATAAATGTTGTTAAAAATATTTTGAGGATTTTTATGAAGTAGTTGTTGTAATATTGGCGTATTATTTGGACTCCCATTTTTTTAAAATAATCGATAGAAAGTTATTCATAAGGTGGGGCCCATATGTGTTGAAATTCAATTGTCACGGGGGAGGAAACTTGGGTTGCCTGGGAGGGAATTTATATAAGTTTTTATTGTGTGTGGTGGGTGGAATATATATATATAATATTATGTGTGTGAGTGGAAAATGGTGGAAAAATAGAATTTTGGTGGAAAAGTGGAATTTTGGTGGAAAAGTGGAATTAGTGGAATGAGTGTTAGTATTATATATATATTATGTATATGTTTGAAAAGTGGTCAGGAGGTGGTGGATTGATGTTGGTCACGGAAGGGAAGAAAAATCAAATGGTGTAGATATATATATATATATATCTAGCATGTTTATATATATATATATATATCTAGCATGTTTATATATATATATATATATATATATATGTATTATATTTTAATTTTTGTTTTGATCCTATTGGTTAGTTGATTGAAATTTGCATCAGTGTGTTATCAAAAACTTTAATCCGTGAATTTGCAAAGACCTCATGTTATATAAATATAATATATATTTAATATATATTATATTTTATTTAAAAGTTTTTATTTTATTAGAATATTTTATTAATACTACATAGTAAATCAATATGGACCGTCCGATTAAAAGTAAATCAATCTGGACCGTTCATGAATTAGTTATTATTCAGGTCCATTCTTCTATAAATAGAAGCTCATTCCTTCATTATTTCACGAAGTCCTTTGAAACTAGAGAGAGAAACTATAGAGAGAAAGAAGAAAAGTGTTCGCCACTTCACTACTCCTATATCCGAAGACTCTTCTTTCTAAGGTAAAGGGTATTATTTCTTTTGTATACATGAAGAGAACTTCATTATTCCATTCTTTATTATTCGTTGGAATATCTTTATGCATGCGTTTTCTTTGGGACTGGTTAAAATCTTTATTATTCTCGTTGGAATATCTCGTCTGCATGCGCTTTCACGCTGCACACGGTTAAAATCTTTATTATTACATTGGAATATCTTGTCGTCAATGCGTTTTACGTTGGACTCGGTTCCGCTTTGTTATTATTCTCGTTGAACATCCTAACAGTGTAATTTTGCCTGACCTGGTTCCGTTATCTATTATTCTGTTGGAATACCTTGTCGATGAGAAGTACCGCATGCATGGTGATTTCTTTTGTTATTCCATTCTTTATTATACTCAGTTGGTTAAAGTTTTGACTTCTAAACTCCATGAAATTAGTGGAATATCCTTGTTATTTGCGCTTCATCCAGTATCTTTTCATGGAAATATTCTTCTGAGCATTCTTGAATTTTACTCTACAAAGAAGTATCAAGTTGACAATTAGGACGTCATTAGTCCCTGAATAAATTAATTCTTGAACTTGTTTTATTGAATTCTTATATCATTGTCATCATCCTCATGTTTATATTTTTTTTTTTTTGAAAGTCATTTGTGGCCTGTAGTGCATAGATGAACTTGGTATGATTATGACTAGGGATTATTCGGTGTAATCATGACCTTAATGTTACAAATGATGTGGTAAAAGTCCTCATTGGTCCGTAGTGCATTGATGGATGGTTATCGGCATGATCATGACCATTGATGAATACACGAATATCCTTGGCCGTAGTGCATGGATAATTTGTGGTTGTGATACTAATGAATATCCTGGCCGTAGTAATGTGGATGATGTGGATTATTTATTAAAATTTGAGTCCCAAATGATAAAAGTGATGAAAAATCTTTTAAATCATAAAAGATAGTAGATTTTATTCTCTACTTGACTCTTTTAATGGAATGGTTTGCTTGTTCATTGCAGTTAAACTTGATGTCTATTATATTTTATCAATTTAATATTTTTGAAGACTAATGATAATTTATTCTACATTATCTTAGTCATAATATTTCATCGGGCTAGTTGAGCTCACCCTTTTCGCCACCGTTTTCTTCAGAAATTAAAACGTAGGCAGGGACTAGCCTGGGAAAGCGAGTGACTATCCGTATGATAGTATTAGTAGTTCTCACTATTCTATTAAATAGTGTGACAATAAATGTAATGAGGACTTATCTCGAGAGTGGATATTGTCTAGAAGACAATATTTGTATTAAAACTCATAACTCTCTTGTTGTATTTTAAAGATTGTATTTGTATTCTTTACCATGTATTTGGCGACTTTTTAATAGGTGATTGTTGATCGATTTCGCAATCAATGAATATGTGCAAGTATACACGGTCAACAAGTAATAAAGTGAAAGTAGAGTATCGTTCCCACGAGGAATTATTTAATAAAAATTACCAAATACTAACTCTTAACCAAATCAATTTTATTTAAACAACCAATAATTATGATTTTTCGGATTAAAAAAACTAAATTAAACAATTGGAATAGATTAGTCTAAAAGAAAGAAAATAAACAGAACTAAGATTTGATTGAATTCAGATAAATGAGGATTAAGACTTCAATATCCCCAATTATGAACTCTAAATCAATTATCCAATTATCCCAATATCTATGCCTACTGAATTGTTAACAGGAATTCTCAAATGCCAAAAGTCCTTTTCCAAGTGAACAATTGCCTTCTATTTAACCAAGATTAATCTTGCTATATTCCTATGTAAAACAATTGAATTAAACTCGTTACAATCCCAACTCCTTATGTGTTACATGTGGCGAATAGATATTTCCATTCTATTCACAAACCTAATTATTCACTGTGCAAATAAATAAGTCACATGATATCATGCCCAGTTCTAACCCTAGAATTTCTCTTTCAATTCCTTCTAGAGTAACAAGGTAATTACTGATCAGATAATTAATCAATAAGCATAAGGCAAGATAAACAACTCACTTTGACACAAATAATTAGAATAAATCAAATAACTAATTTATAGCCATAAAAGGTTTAATTGAAATCTTAATAAAAGAGTTAGTTCATAATTAATGAATTAAAACCAAGAATCCACAAACCGAATAGACATTAAAAGATAAAAGTATGATAAGAGAAGAGAATAGAATCTATTGTCAGCAAATCTGATGCCCCCCCTCTTCCTCTTGCTCTTGATCTCCAGTGTTCTTCAATTTGCTTCAATCTCCAATGGCTAATAAGAACTAGGGTTTATATTCTAATCTAATAGAGTGTTTTATCTAGTTTAATCTATGTAATCTCTCTTTATTTTATGTCTTACATCATGTATTTATAGGTTACAAGTCCAATTTTTAGCTTAGGAACAAACCCAATCCAATTTGGAGTCAAAAAGGTGTCAAAATTCGCCCCAAAACGCGTCCAGGCCCAACCAACCTCTTTCCCAAAGGTGCTCAAATACTGGACACGACAAGAAGACACTACTCCCCAGCTCCGGTGGCTACAAGCATAGGCTAAAAATGGCGCTTCTGGCTACCGCCCCTTTTTCTCGACATTTTCTACTCCGATGTCCTTTGGAAAAATGGCCATAACTTCTTCGTCCGGACTCCGATTTTCATGATTCAAAATGATCCGGAAATAGGAGAAGTAGATCTACAACTTTCATTCTTTAAGTGTTTCGAAATAAGGTCCAGAGAAATACTCAAATTGGCTCAAGTGATCATTGTAAATGGTGTTTAAAACGCGAATCTAGCCACCCCAAACGTCGATCCAAGTAACTTTTGTCCCAATTCCTACAAAAAAACATAAAACATGCTTGAATAGACACAAACACTTCAAAATTATTCTAAAAGACTTGAGAACAACAATAAATTAAGCCCGAATGTATCCAATTCATGGGTATATTACCCATTCATCAAATACCCCCAAACTTAAATCGTTGCTTGTCCTTAAGCAAAAACACAAAAGAACTAAAAATAAATAAAATAACTCAACTAAATGAATGCATATGCATGATCTACTTCCTAATATACCTACGAACCGAGTAATAAATCAGTATGATATATAGCAATAGGCCTCAAAGATACCAATGATACTCAAACAATATATCCAATCAAGTTAAAATCCATAACTCTAACCAATTAGTCAATCCAAACCCTGTCATCACCCATGTTGTTAAGTGTGTGCTTGTTAACCATTCTAACCAACCACAATTCAAGATAATCACATAACAAACTTCTTAAAAGGAAAATTTCAGTTCCAATTCAATTACTTTTGTGAACATGACAACTCCAGTTAAAACTAAGCAATTACCAAGTTTAAGGGTAAATAAAAGATTTATTTATACTCGTATTCAACCACGAGGGCATTTTTGCTCTTTCTCGTGTTTTATTCATTTTTTTTCTCATGGCTGTGCAATGTCTTATTCCCTTAGGCTTTTCAGTGCTACCTTAACGAGCTTTCGACCAATGACTCCCAAGCCATTAAGACCTTAGGGTGCTAGTGTAAAGACAATCCCCTAAGCCATTTACTCAAGTAACAAAGGCCACAAAACTAGACAAGCATGCCACTGTTTATTCTTTTCTTTCTTTCTTTCTGGATTTCTTTCTCTTTTTTTTTCTTTTTGTAATATATATATCCCATAGATTCCCCCAAACTCAAGCTTTTACGTCATTCCAACCTTTACCGCCAGTTCACTAATTTCTTTAAATTTTAACAAAGATTTTCCCTCAGAAACAAATTATGAAACCCTTGAACCAAGTGGATTAAAACAGTTAAACTTTAAGTCCTAACCGGTTACATAAGTTTCAGACAGGCTCAGATTATCATCATGATTAAAATTAGAACTCATCATCAATTATCAACACTGTTCAAGTTAACATTTAATACCAATCTTATCATAGGCCGAGTATGCAAATAACTACCATGTATTATATGCAACCTAAAAAAAACACAATGCTAACACATAAAAAAAATGAACTACTATGCAGATAACTAACTTTATGCAATACGACACTAAAATGCCTCCAAACATAAACTAGACATTGTCCTCAATGGATGAAATATACAAAAGTAAAGCAGAGGACTTCCCTAAAAATATAGCAATCTTCCTCCTTGTCCACTAAGTTTGGAGAATAGGCTAAGCACATGGAACAAATTGGGCACCACACTTGAATTTGACTTGAATAACCTATAAAACCATGATAGAAGCAATTTTATTAAATCCTAAATAAATGCAAATTCAAAACTACTACTATAAAACTTAATATAAACTAAAAATAAAAATTAAACTTGGGTTGCCTCCCAATAAGCGCTTGTTTTATAGTCTCAGCCTGACTTCTTCAATTCTCTATCCAATTCCCCTTCAAAAATTGAGGAATCCTTCATCCATCAGTAATAATGTCTCTTTTGGGAGGTTCCCATTAGCAAAAACCCTTGAGTTAAAGTCACCTAGCATGCTCTTTATAGATAGGATCCCCATTAAGAACGTCCAACAACTAGGTGTTTTCTCCATTATGTCTATGATCAGATTGGGGCATTGAAGCTTAATAAACATAATGAAATCTTCCTCTATCTTCTCCTTTTCATCCCACCATGACTCCACAAATTGTATTTAGCTCTTACGTCACCAAGAGCTTGCTTGGATTTACATGACTTCCAATTGGGCATGGTTTTGCAAAACTACCCGGATTCTTGAACTTTGGTGGAGAAGGTACATGGGACACTATCAAAATTGGCTCATCTTCGTTGGTACTCAAAGTTAGATCTTTGTCGATCTCCTTTTCTTGGTCTCCAAGTCTTTCCTCTCTTTCAACATCTATATCATTTGGCACATCCGGTTGCAGATTTGGTTCGAGCTCACCATCAGTCTCGGCATCCATGTCATAGAACCAAGTGTATTGAGGATGGTTGTTCAATGCATGTGCTATCTGCATTTGATTAAATTTTTTATCTTTTTCCTCGTTCTTTTTGTCATACGCTCTAATAAATTTTTCCAAGGCTTCTTCCAAACTTGATTTCCTCTCTAGTTGTTGAGTCTGATTTTGAAATCCGGATGTGTTTTGTTGTCTCGGCGCTTGAGCTTGAGCTTGATTGTTACTCCATGAAAAAGTCGGGTGATACCCTCAATCATGATGATAGTTGTTGGGATAGACATAATTATTGGGGTAATCACCACTATACTGTACCGGCTCAAAACTGATGGCGCATTGATGACTCATATGATTTCCAGCACAATAATCACAAGTAACCGCCACACTTTGACGACGTTGAGCTTCAAAAGCTTCAAACATCTTCGAAAGTGTCTCAATCTGTGCTAACAATGCAAAAAGTTTCTCGAGTCTGTCAATCTTTGCTCCCCTTGGTTGAGTCATGTTCGTGTATGGCCATTGATACGTAAAGTCATCCATGGTACCTAAAAAGAGAGAAATATAGGAAGAGAATGAAAAATAAAAATAAAAATAAAAATATTTAAATTAAGACTAATTTGATTGAAATTAATATTGGTAAATAATTATTAAATTAATTCTCCTAATTGGCGCCAAAAAACTTGTTGATCGATTTCAAGAATCAATGAATACGCAAGTATACACGGTCAACAAGTAATAAAGTGAAAGTAGAGTATCGTTCCCACAAGGAATTATTTAATAAAAATTACCAAATACTAACTCTTAACCAAATCAATTTTATTTAAACAACCAATAATTGTGATTTTTCGGATTAATAAAACTAAATTAAACAATTGGAAGAGATTAGTCTAAAAGAAAGCAAATAAACAGAACTAAGATTTGATTGAATTCAGATAAATGAGGATTAAGACTTCAATATCCCCAATTATGAACTCTAAATCAATTATCCAATTATCCAAATATTTATGCCTACTGAATTATTAACAGGAATTCTCAAATGCCAAAAGTCCTTTTCCAAGTGATTAATTGCCTTCTATTTAATCCAGATTAATCTTGGTATATTCCTATGTAAAACAATTGAATTAAACTCGTTACAATCCCAACTCCTTATGTGTTACATGCGGCGAACAGATATTTTCATTCTATTCACAAACCTAATTATTCACTGTGCAAATAACTAAGTCACATGATATCATGTCCGGTTCTAACCCTAGAATTCCTCTTTCAATTCCTTCTAGAGTAACAAGGTAATTACTAATCAGATAATTAATCAATAAGCATAAGGCAAGATAAACAACTCACTTTGACACAAATAATTGGAATAAATCAAATAACTAATTTATAGCCATAAAAGGTTCAATTGAAATCTTAATAAAAGAGTTAGTTCATAATTAATGAATTAAAACCAAGAATCCACAACTGAATAGACATTAAAAGATAAAATTATGCTAAAAGAAGAGAATAGAATCTGTTGTCAACAAATCTGATGCTCCCCTCTTGCTCTTGCTCTTGATCTCCAGTGTTCTTCAATTTGCTTCAATCTCCAATGGCTAATAAGAACTAGGGTTTATATTTTAATCTAATGGAGTGTTTTATCTAGTCTAATCTATGTAATCTCTCTTTATTTTATGTCTTACATCATGTATTTATAGGTTACAAGTCTAATTTTTAGCTTAGGAACAAACCCAATCCAATTTGGAGTCAAAAAGGTGTCAAATTCGCCCCAAAACGCGTTCGGTGCCCAACCAACCTCTTTCAGGCACTCAGGCATTTCAAATACAAGGCACAATGTAGCAGACGCTGCTCCCACTCCCCGGCTACCGGGCATAGGCTAAAATGGGGGCGCCAAGATCGCCCCTTTTTCTGACATTTTCTGCTCCGACGTCCTTTGGGAAAATGGCCATAACTTCTTCGTTCGAACTCCGATTTTAATGATTCAAGATGATCCGGAAAGAGGAGAAGTAGTTATACAACTTTCATTCTTTAAGGTTTTCGATATAAGGTCCAGAGAAATACTAAAATTGGCTCTGAAGTGACTGCTATGTAAATGGTAAGCCGAAAACGCGAATCTAGCCACCCCAAACGTCGATCCAAGTAATTTTTGTCCCAATTCCTAAAAAACAATATAAAGCATGCTTTAATAGACATAAACACTTAAAAAATATTCTAAAAGACTTGAGAACAACAATAAATTAAGCCCGAATGTATCCAATTCATGGGTATATTACCCATTCATCAGTGATGTATACCTATTTTGGGGGCGTCACAATACCTGTCAGCTAGCTGTAAAGAAATGTTTGTCGACCTTGGAGCCAGTAATCCCAACTGATTGAATACTGACAAGGACATCAAATTGATACTTGCCCCAAGATCACACAAACATTTACTGAAACTCATCTTTCTAATTGTGCATGGTATTGTGAAACTACCAGGATCCTTCAGCTTTGGAGGTAATTTGCGTTGAAGCACTGCAATGCATTCCTCTGTCAAGGCCAGTGTCTCAAAATCTTCTAATCTCTTCTTCCTTGACAAGATACCCTTCATAAACTTTGCATAACTAGGCATCTATTCCAATGCCTTAGCGAAGGGTATGTTAATCTACAGCTTTTTAAATACCTCCAAGAACTTACTAAACTGCTTGTCTTCCCTCTGCTTATGCAATCTCTGTGGATAAGGAACAGGACGGTGAACTATTGGTATTTTATTCACGGGCTTCTCAATTGAACCTTCTTTATTCTTCTCTTCTTGCTGTTGTCCAGAATCTTCATTATTCACTTTCTCCTCAGATAAAATTTCTTGATCGCGCGTCCTCCCTTTGCAAAAGTGGCGCAGGCGCGCCATGATGATTTCCTACAACCTGTTTCCCAGAATTAAGTGTAATCACTTGACATTGTTCCTTCCCTTCTCTTCTTGGATTGTCATCACTTCCGTATTTGCCATGTACTTCATCATCGTCTCCTCCGTCTCTGATTTCTTTTCTTGCTGAGGTGCTGGTGGTGTATGATGTTGTTGAGAAAATCCAGGTGGATAAGGTGGTCTTGGTGCAAACTGTTGCTGAGCTAATTGAGATTGAAATAGGTTATGTGGTTGAAACTGACTTTGTTGATTGCTTTGGTTATTTGACCAACTAAAATTTGGATGGTTACGGTTGTTAGAGTTGTATGTGTTCTGAAATTGACCTTGATCCTTTCGATAGTTGCTCACATATTGTACAGACTCCGAACTGATAGCACATTGGTCAGTTGAATGTGACCTTGCACATATCTCACACACAAAGGCAACTGTCTTCGCCTTGGTCTCTGTCAACGAATCAATCTTTTTCGCCATGGATGCCATCTGTTCTAACAATTGAGTGATAGCATCCACCTTTAACAAACCTGCAACTTTGGGCTGGGGCATCCTGGCTGTAGGATTTTGAAAATCATTAGCTATCATCATCTCAATGAGATTATAGGCCTCTTCATAGCTCTTCGCCCATAAAGCTCCTCCTACAGCTGCATCTACACTAGGCCTTGACTGCCATCCCAATCCATTATAAAATGTGTTGATCACCATCCAATCCGGCATGCCATGGTGTGGACACTTCCTTAGTATTTCCTTATATCTCTCCCAGGCTTCATATAAAGATTTACTCTGTTGTTGCTCAAACTAAGAAATTGTTGTCCTCATCTTTGCAGTCTTAGCCATTGGGAAAAACTTGGCTAAGAATTTTTGTGCTAGGTCCTCCCATGTGGTGATAGATCCCGAAGGTAAAGAGTGAAGCCAACTTCTAGCTTTATCCCGCAATGAAAATGGAAATAGCCTAAGTCTGATTTCATCCTCTATCACCCCGTTGTATCTGAAAGTGTCACATATTTCAATGAAGCTCAATAGATGCTCATTAGGATCATCTGTAGCAGCACCACCAAACTATATTGAATTCTGCACCATTTGAATAGTGCCCGACTTTATCTCAAAGGTATTGGCTGCTATCGCTGGCCTGACTATACTTGACTACAATCCATTAATATTCGGCATTGAATAATCTCTCAAAGCCTTGTGCTCCTCTCTTTTCTCTTTCACCGCCATATTAGATGTTGTGGGCTCTAAAGCTGCTTGTAAATTTCTACGCACTCTTGTTTTCCAACCTCTTCCGTTAATGTTAACTTGAGCAGGTGTCAACTCGGAATTGGATGATCGTGTGTGCATAAAAATATATACAAGTACCTGAAATATAAACAAAACAAAAATAGAAATGAAACAAGATTAGATTTGTCTAAGTCATACAATGTAGCTTAAAACTGATGATGATAATAATTAAATTAAACGTCTTTCCCCGGCAACGGCGCCAAAAACTTGTTGCCTCCTTTTTAGTCTTAACAAAAGGACTCTAACTCATGCAAGCATACATGGGTCAACAAGTAGTACAAAGTAAGAAAATTATTGATCCACGGAGAAAGGTTTTAAATCTAAATTATCATACACCAATCGTATCACTATTTTTTATATGCTTAAACGAATAATTCCCAATTGCAATTAATTCTAAAATCAATTAATAATTAAAAACACAATTCTAATTTAATGAAATCAAATTTGGAAAGAATGGGATTCTAACTTCTTTTCATATTTCATCTAAATATTACCATCATACAAGATTATACATTTATCATGAAAAATTAGCCAAGAGCACAAAAGTAGACATAACCATTTTTCAATGTATTATGACCTGCTTACATAACCTCCACATGCAATAGAAATCATGTAATCGTTAATAAAACCAAAATCACTATATTTCTATGTGAAATTGCAGCAATATTGAATTGAAGCACAAGCTCTTATATTACTACACACGGTGAAACAGTATATTTCTATCTGGTTCACGAAATATAAAGCTACACATTTCAGCCTCATAAACGCATGATATCATGATTACAACCATACTCACATGTCATTTTTCAATTCCATATAAGTATACAAAATGAATGGTGATCAAACATTCATACAATACAATCAATCATAATAGATATTCCAATGATAAACGAACAATCAAGCAATCAGGCAATTAATTATAGACTACATATCAAAATCCGTTAGAATCCCATAATGGAGTTTAGTTCATTTCTGAATCGTAAATCATTATGGGATTATAGTAACACATGGAAAGTAAATGTCACAATTAAGAGGAAATATAGAATTGATCAAACCCAATTGCAAATTTTGTTCCAAAGTGTTGTTCAAATCTTCAATAATTTCCAGCAAAATGAAATGATTAATTATTCAATCACTAAATTCAAAAGAAGATGAAGAAAATCTTAAGTTTATGCTCAAATCCTCTCTAGAATTAGTTCAAAAGCTTAGAACCCTAATACTCTAATGAAAAACTCATAAAAACCAACATAACATACGTCTGGTATCAACCAGAATAGTTTCGATAAGACCCCCACGTTTGAATTTCAAATTTAAAAATTAAGTCAACAAACAACATCAGATAACTCATGGCGTGACCACGCGTGATGATCAGACAAAGCAAAGCTGCCGCGGCAAGAACTCGGCCGTAAATGATGTACCCTTCTTGTTTTAGGGCGCGGTCATATTGTTTGTGCTTTTTAGCTTACCTCGCATATAGCATGGTAGACGAGAAATAACTTGTCAAGAAGCGCGGTTTATACTGCTTCGTACATCTTCTTTGACTCGATGTTTATTTCTTTGCTACTTGTTGTTCTGTTATTCGTCCTTCATCTTACCTTTCCACATAACACTCATCACTGTTCAGTTCCTTGTCTACACACGTTCCACTTGCCATGCCTTCGCTACTCTAATACCACCTTGCCAATGTCGATCTATGTCATTTCCTGCATTTCCATACCATAGGAGTTCTAATTACGAGTATTGCAAAATAACATAAAATGCAACTAAAAACATATTAAAATCTACTTGATATGAGCATAATTCTCGTGAATTGATATCCAATAAGTAGGTATAAAACCTACTTATCACCCTTTTACTTCCATTGTTCTCTTTAGGAAATGAGAACGTAGCCGGAACTAGTCGGAGAACGGAGTGATGGTCCGAGATGGTGTTATAGTAGTCCTCACTATTCTATAAAATAGTGTGAAAATAAATGTAATGAGGACTCCATTTGAGTTTGGATATTGTCTAGAAGACAATATTCGTGTAAAAACTCTCAGCTCATGTTGTATAATTAAGTTTGTATTTGTATTCAGTACCATGTATTTGGTGACCCAAGATGGGTGATGTATACCTATTTTAGGGGCGTCACAATTATTGTCCAGGTGAATTGTTTATCATGTTTTGTGCATATTGATTAATTATTTGGCCAATAATTACTGTGTTACTCTAAAAGGATTCGGGAGATGAAATCTAGGGTTGGAACTGGACATGATAACATGTATGCTTAATTATTTGCATGGGATGAATAATTAGGGTTGTGAATTGAATAGGAATATATGTTCACTGCATGTAACAAATTGGGAATTGGAACTTAAGGGGTTTGATTTAATTATTTTGCATAGGAATATCGCAGGATTAATTGAATTGAACAAAAGTTATATGTTCACTTGGGAAAGGTAGAATTCCTGTTAACAATTCAGGAGGTGTAATAATTGGGTTAATTGGGTAATTGGTTTGTAGTACATAAATTGGGGATATTGTAGTCTTAACCTTCATTTATTTGAATTAATTTCTAAAGTAATCTAGTTTTATTAGTCAATTTAGTTTTCTTAATTTAAAAAATCACAAATTACAGTTGTTTAAATAAAATTGAATTGGTATAGTACTAGTAGTTGGAGTTTATTGATTGGAATTCCATGTGGGTTCGACACTTAATTTATCACTTTATTACTTGCTGACTGTGTATACTTGCACAAATAATTGATTGTGAAATCAGCTAACATTAAACTAGACTGAAGGTTTAACTAGAATTATTAAAAGAGAATTAATGGAAAGATAATAGATGGTTGATAATAATCATTGTGATATTAAAGTGTGATAGGAAATAATGGGTTGAAAGTACCCAACTGAATTATATTTAGCCCAATTAAAATATTATTTGGACTAGCTTAGTGTACATGGGATATAAGATTATATTGGTGTATATTTAAAATATAAGTATACTTTCTATATGTGGGTAGGTACATATATATGTGTATATATGTGCCCATAACTTAATTTAAGGTGGTAATGTTAAGTCATTATAATTGATTTAATAAGCCTTGTCCCAAAATCAGTGACATACGTATTATAACTGCTGTGAGATAGGCCATTGGCCTATCATATTCCTTCATTATTAAGAAGTAGAGCTGATGATGAAGTGGGGAATGGAGGGAGATGGAGTTGGTCACCAAATCTTCTTAATCCACTGGCTTCTTCTTCTTCCCCTTGGATTAATTCATTGTGCAAAACTATTAACTGAATACTAGAATTGCTATAACTAGAGCCTCCTCCTTCTCAATTCCCGTTGGTTGAATTGTATGAGAAAACTTTGGGGGTGTTTGTTAAAAACTGAGTGAATCTGAATCTGAATCTGAATGTGAGTGAACTGAATCTGAATCTGAATCTGAGTGACCTGAATCTGAATGAAAAAAGTTGTTTGATAATTGACATGTCTGAAACATCTGAATAACAGAGTTTTACTATTTTATCCCTGTAAACTAATTACAACGAGTTTCACTATACAAAAAGAATTCAATTGTACTTTATACTTACAATAAATTAAAAAAGAAAAGAAAAAAAGGAAAAGATGGATAAAACAAAATATTGGACATGAAAATAAATTCAATTTAGTTCATAAAACATAAACCATGATCTCAATTTTTATAATATATATATATATATATATATATATATATATATATATATTTGTGTGTACACATACATAATAAAAGTAAATTCTTTTATAGTTCAACATGACCCATATTCTTTATCTGTAATTGTTAGAGGAAAATAAATTGGTAGCATGCCAACATATCCCAACAGATAAGATAAAAAAGCTCAAAAGCGAGATCCCTCAAAAGCTCACAACCTCAAAACTTCACTGAACGAACCAATCTCTCTCCTCATCCACCATCATCAAATCAACCATGGAAGCAACCCTCTTTCGCAATCCCCTCCTCCAAACCCACATCATCCCAAACACTATCCCTCAAAACCCACTTCAAAAACCCTCTTCTTAACACCACCTCCATTTCCATCAGATCTACCAAAAATTCTCCAAAACCCTCCTCAATCAGAGGGAATGAAAATGCCAAAACAGCTTGTGGTAGAGAGAGTATTCGAACAAATCAGATTTTGCTGTTGGGATTTTATTTCAATCACGATCTTGTTATGGTTTTGGGGGCAACATGAGTAAAAATCCATTCAGATGACTGGCTTGTCTATTCAACCCAAAAATTGCAGCTTATTCAGTTAGAAGAAATTGAACCATTCAGATTTTTAAAAATGATAATCAAACAATCTGAATGGCAGAATCGCTCAGATTCAGAGCCATTCAGCCTTATTCAGACCCAAAAAAATAGGTCCTTAGCTATAGAGAGTTAGGAGAATTGGAGAGTAATGGGAGTATTGAAGAGCTATATTTAGCATACTTAAGCATTCAAGAGGTAATGTTACTGACATTAATTCTCTTGAGTTCTAAGTTTTGTAATTTCTTAGTAATAACAAGAAATAGTTGCTTTTAGTTAGAAAATTGATGGCTAAGGATTGTTATAATCCATGAATTGTTGCTAGATACTGTTAATATAGTTAAATGCAAAAATAACGGAAGTTATACAGACCAATTTCGTTTAGAAACGAATTCGTAGTGAATGAATTCGCTAAATTTGTCAAAACATAAAAATTTAGTATGAACATGAGTTTTGGATTAATATTTGGGTTACTTAATGTTTATGTTAATTGTTGATTCTTTGGTATGTTGTAGTTTTATGAGTTACGAATCCATAGAATCGAAAACGGATTAATTTGGATGTGTATAACTCATGTTATGAAAATTGAAAGGAGTATGGGTCTGATAAATCGCGAAGATCAGAGTCTGTAGGCACCTTCAGATCATGGGCGCAACAATTGACCGCCTTCAAGGCCATTGGAAGCAATTGCTTATGGGACACAAGAATGGTTGGGACTATTTTGATTTACTGTAGTAAATTAGGTATAACTTATTCATACGAACTCGGATGGTGATTCAGGAAAATTCGGAAAGATAACGAGTAAACCTACAACTTTCATTCTTTAACATTTTCGATTTGAAGTCAATAGGAGGGGTAAAAATGTCCATCTTTGTGGCTTCTACGTAATTAAAGCCAATTGAAGGGTGTCGGACATGCACATACACAATTGTAGTGCTCCCGGCGATAAAATATGTTATTCTGAGTTATAAAACATGAATATGCATGATAATAGACATGACATATAAGATTACCTTACTCATAATGGAATGCTTTAGCATGATTTAATATGTATTTTGAAAAGAAACTTAAAGTTTTGAAAACGAATATTGACGAACCTTGAGTCTTTGAAGTTATGATATTTTAACATATACATATTGTTGAGTTATGAGTATACCTAAGCATGAGAAGTGATTTAAATTTGCTTTACTTATTATCAACTTACAATAGCTTAGTTGAAAATGATTTCTAAAGAAAACTTGAAACTTTGAGAACGAACTTAAAGTAACTTGTGTACTTAAAGTTCTAAACGTGATAACATACATACATGGCTTAGTTATCTATGAAATGAGATTTAAAGTTGCACCTAGTTTCTTTAACTTGTCCTAAAATGACTTTTAAAAATGAACTTGAACGCCTCGCAAACTAATACCTATGAGCATTGTGTTGCCTACTCTCGAAACTTGTAGGATAACATGCTAGTATTATGTTATGTCATTAAACATGGCCTATAAGTGCACTTATTTAGTTTGACACAATAAAAGTCATTCAAACATGTTTTAAAAATAAGTTTTCAAGTGATAAATTATGTTAGTCATATGTAGATAAGATATATACATGTGAGCATGCTATTAGAGGCTTATTAGTACCAATATATGGTTTAAAAGTTTATAACATCGAATCTTGTTAAAGAAAGTTGTTAAGCCTTAAAGTGTGAAAACAACTTTGAGTAAACACAAGAGGGTCTAAACTTTGACAAATGACCTCTTAACGTGTGTATATATTATGTGTTAACATTCATGCATGTTAAGAGATGAAGTGTGAACTGAGAACTAAAGATTCAAATCTAGTTCCAGGGGGGAAGGCGCAATGCTACCATCCTAGCCAAACCAGAATGAGTTCAAGGCTTATTCTGAGCGATCTTCTTGCCAAACAATTTTAATGGTAATCTGAACCTTAAAGCATATGTGTATGAATGTCTTAAGCTTCAATGCTTGACTTAAGTGATGATTTAAGTATATGAACAAGTAATGGTTATATAAAACCCAAATTTGTTAAATTTTATTAAAGTTTATAAAATGTAAAAATGATGTAGATCACGCATCTATAAACTTTAAATATGTGTCGAATACATAGCGAGTCAAGTGTGCGATAAAGATTTATGAATGTTGATATTAAGCCTATGTAGCTAACGTGTACTATATATACATATCTATTCTAAGAGTTTAGTAAGAAAGCAAAGGGAAGGTTTTAAAAACCAAGATAGAGAACAATGTAACATTATTATTACATTAAGAATTTAAGAATGTACAACTGATGGGTATGAATCCACAATTATATAACTATGTAGGAATATATGCAGTGTAGATAAGATTTAAGCAGTTAAGTCGTAGTTGATAAACTATGAATCAGGCAACTTTCAGTTCCTATTTGATATATGAATTCGATAATTGTTAGTTGAACTATATTATGCTATGAGAATGTTGATGTATATATATGAAATGCATATGAGATATGTATGAAATTTGAAAGTTGATCTTTGATGACATGCTTGTGAAGTAAATCTATATGTCTGTTATATGAGAAGTAACATGCGTAGTAAATATTAATGAATTATGAATACATGAGCTGAGTATGTTATTATATGATATGTGCTGCATGAAAACTGTTAGAATTATTGAGGTCATTTGATCTCACCTTGCAAATAATCACTTTGCTTGAGTTAAAAACTCCGCAAGAAAGATTATGTGCTACTTGATTGATAGAGTTCAATAATATCGAAGGAGATAGATTTATTTAAATATATGCTCTTAAATCATGTTGAGGTTCTAGGAAATGTAAATGATAGTAGTTTACGATGTGCAATACATGTTGAGTTGTAAAGTTATACTATGTGATGCATAGAGGAATTCAAATCGAGATGTAAAAATTTATACAATAATTCAAATGTAATGAATCATAACATAATTTGATTCAAGGATATGTAATTGATTCAAGTTAGGAAATCAATAAAAGATTTTTTTTCCAAAAGAGATTGAAAAAGTTAAAATTATTCCGCATATTTTTATAACATCGAATATGATGTAAGACAGGAATGGTAAATGACCAAGATTTGAAACTTATAAAAGTTTGGGGTCATTATAAAGATTCTGGAAATGGAAAGAATTTATATTCTAAATTGTAATAAGCAAAGTTATATTCATTAAGTTATCAATAAAAGATATAAATGGTTGGACGATAGTAGTATCGTGGCGGACCGGATCCGAGGTTCGAAGGGAACCAGATTTGGGGGCGTCACAACCATCTTATAAATTATCTATGGTGTGTTGACATCCTTGAATGACTTTCGTGCTCGTAAGGAATCCAACACTACTATGTATCTTATTTTCTCGAAGATGTTTCGCATTTCGAAAATAAAATCAAGCTGAATACGGAATAAAATGGAAGTATCTAAGGGTTTGAAAACATGTTCTCCAAAACATCATTGTTATATCTTGTTAAAATTGAACTTTTATACAAATCAAACCCTTTGTATATAGGTGCGAACGAGGCATAGCACTACTTCCAGATAATTGTACATAGGCCCAATAAACACACACACACACACACATGCAAATTAATTAGGGAAATTGAAAAGTTGCGGTAACCGTATTTTCACAGAAGTCGGGGATGCCTAACACCTTCCCCCACTTAATCAAGCCTCTGAACTCTATGAATCTCGTTTTTCAAGGCCTGTTAAACAGAGTCCAACCATTGGGCCTTTGTGTAAACCTTTTCAAATTCGGTTGCGTTAGTACAAACATTTCAAATCTACCAACTGACGATTCTGATTTTCAAATCATCGACATTTATATCTCGGACTCTTTTCAAACTCGCCTTTTTAAACAAAACTCAACAAAAATAGAGAACACAAAAAGGTAAGAATATAAAGGGGTAAAAATTTCCCGATATCGACAGATAACATAAAGGGTAGTAAACAAACAATAGAAAAGAAAAAACACGACATCAACAACTTTAAATTAAAAGTGAAAGTTTGAAAGTCACTTTTACGGTTAACCCCATATACTCCATCCACCCCTTTTTAATTGGCGTTTTAAGGTTAATATAAAAACTCTATCTAAAAAGACATAAAAAAGGACGGAGGGAATATAATATAATTGTATGGTTCTGGCCCAACAATAACTCTTGCCTCATGAATTTCACGAGGTGAATGGTTCGATTTCTGGGTGTGTGAGTATTCTTTGGGTGTGTGTGTGCGAGCGCAAAAATTAACAAAAAAAAAGAGAAGAATAAAATATAATTTGGCATTTTAATGTTAATATTACTCCCTCTATTCCATAATAAAATAGACTTTATAAAGAAAGAAAAAGTGTTCCAATTTATTTATTGTTTTTAACTTTCTAAAAGAATAAATTATTTATTTTTTATATCACCTTTAATTTCTTTTATTATTCCAAAAATTATTTCTTGTATTACTAGTAATTTTAATTTTTCATAAAATGATAAAATTAAAATTTTACATAAATTTTAATTATTAATAATAATATTAAATAATTTCATAATTTATCTGTATAAAACTAAAAACACTACTACCTCCATTCCATAATAACTGTCTTTTTTTAAAAAAAAAAAAATTATTCGAATTTATTTGTCGTTTATAACTTTCTAGGAGAATAAATTATTTATTTTCTTATATCACCCCTAACTTATCTCATTGTCCCAAGAAATTTTTTTCCTTATATTAATAGTTTTCAACTTCACATAAAAGGGTAGTGATAAAATTTCATATAAATTTTAATTTTTAAATGATAGTATTAAATAAGTTTCTTAATTCATGTGCATGAAACTAAAAAAATTATTATTATGGAATGGAGGTAGTATTATTTTAGAAGAGTGAAAGTAATATTTTAAAATTAGTTGTAGCCTTGGAAGTTGGAAAGTGTAAATAAAGTAGAGAGGCAGGATCACTTTGCTGACCCAAAACCAAGCACATCAGTCAACGAATCGCTCACAAGCCGACTTGGAACATTACCGCCTCTTACCTTCACCCCAACTGGGTGACGGAAGCAGTGACCCAATCAGCCACAGATAGCGATAAAATGCACACGTGCTCTCAACTCATTAGACCGTCGAACAGTCTCGCCCAGAGGCTGCGGTCAACCCAAAAACATCTCACCCAAGTAAAAGGCTATTCTAATTCATCACGTGGTAGTATGAAAACTTACGTACTACCGAGCCTATATATTAACCATATGCTCAGTATGTCTTATTTTCAGTCACAGTCCGAGTATCAACTGGTCCAGAACAAAGTAAGAGAAAGAGAGCAAAGGGTTCTAACAAAGAAGAAGAAGATAAAGGGGGTTTAGAGAGAGAAAGAGAGAGACGGAAAAGGATATTAGAGAGAGCAAGCGAATGAAGGGTGAGCAGATCGAATTACCACCTGGATTCAGGTTTCATCCAACGGACGAGGAGCTTGTGATGCATTATTTGTGCCGGAAATGCGCTTCACAGCAAATTGCGATTCCAATTATTGCTGAGATTGATCTATACAAGTTTGATCCATGGCAGCTCCCTGGTAAATTTTTTTTAACTTTTCTCTGTTTGAATTTTGGGGGAGAATTGATTTGGGGTTTTTCAAACGAAATTACATTTCTGGGAAATGATTGGAGGAGATTTTGATTGGGTAGAACTTCAATTAGAAACAAATGATTTCCTTATTTTCTTAATATTTTCCAAATTTGCAGAACAATAATTGTGAAGAATAAGAAAAATGTTCAAAATTTGAATGTGCACTTACTATTTGTTTCCTTTTCTCAAAAAATTAAAGTTTGTGTTTGGCTCTATTTAAGTCATTGACACTTAAGTTTGCCCAGAGGAAATTTGTGATTATAAGTTTTTCATTTTTCTTTTCTTCTTAGTCTAATATTATTTTTTGTTTTAATAAACAAAAAAACCTTGGAGAATAATGCTTAGAAACTTTAATTTGCAAGTAAAAAATTGTTTGAAAATGTAGAGCCAAATTAACTAGTCAAAAGTGTCAATTTTTAGTATCTTTTAATACATATATTTTTTATATTCATGTTTTTGTATTAAATTTGCAGGAATGGCTCTATATGGTGAAAAGGAGTGGTATTTCTTTTCCCCAAGGGATAGAAAGTATCCAAATGGTTCACGGCCAAACCGGGCTGCCGGAACCGGGTATTGGAAGGCCACCGGAGCCGATAAGCCAATTGGGAAGCCGAAGACGGTCGGAATAAAGAAGGCATTGGTGTTTTATGCCGGAAAAGCACCTAGAGGGGTGAAAACCAACTGGATAATGCATGAGTACCGTTTGGCTAACGTGGATAGATCAGCTGGCAAAAGAAATAATAATCTAAGGGTAATTAATTATCTCCTCCTTTTTATAAATTGTTCTTTAAAATTAAATGATTGCGAGGGTAAAATAGTCAATTCACATATTTGGTTCAAGTTCCATGTTCTAAAATGTAAATGATCCTATTCATGTCACCTTAATAATCAACCAAAACAAGAAATGTCTCTGTTCTTAAAGAATTTTGGGCAATTAATTTAACTTGTACCAATGTTTTTTGTTGGCAAAATGGCAAAATGCTTTGGTGGGGGAACTAGACCATGCTTTTGGACATGTTTCGAGTTTTAGCATCGTCTTTAATAAGTGGAAATAAAAATTCATGATAACATTATGTCACATTATAATAATGTTCTCTTACTATTAGTATATGTGATCGTTCTAAATTTAATATCATTTCCGGGTTGTTGCAGCTTGATGATTGGGTATTATGTCGAATATACAACAAAAAGGGTACCCTTGAGAAGCATGAGACAAAGTTGATAAAATACCCAGAGATGGATGAAATGGAAGAAAGGAAACCGGAGTTTGCAACATTTGATCACACAGAGACAGTACAATCTGTGTTGCAGCCACCACAACAATCGGCAGTGCCATTGCAAATGGACTATTTGGCGTTTGACACGTCAGAGTCTGGGGCTAGATTACACACGGATTCTAGTAGCTCCGAGCACGTATTATCCCCTGAATTCACTTATGAGAGGGAGAGGGAGGTTCAAAGTGAGCCAAAATGGAATGAATTGGAGAACGTCCTTTCCAGTTCTCTTGATTTTCCATTCTATATGGATGATTTTCCAGATGACCCTTTTGCTCCTCAAGTTCAGTACACTGATCATCAGCTCTCCCCTCTTCAAGATATATTCATGTTCATGCAAAAGCCATACTAGCTAATTTTTGCTAAAAAGGAACACGGGAAAAATAAAAACAAAAAAGCTTCAGGGTGCTGACGGTGGATTAAATGGGCCAAATTGGCCTTGGTATATATGGACAGGATTATATATCGAGTGTCTTGGAGGATGTCTTAGGAATTATAGGAGGAACTGATAGTGTCGCAACAGTTTTTGATAATGCCAACACAAGGTACAACTTTTCTTGCGTGTCACAATTCGACAATGCGTCACTTGATGCGGCATTATCATAAGCCAATGTGATATTTATCAAGAATCATGTAGATCGATGGGTTGATCATTCGGCCATTGCATGATTTTAATATGCGTGATAATTTTCATTTATTTATTTATTTCATGTAATACACAATTTTTGTAATTATATGACAAATAAGGTGTTTTCTTTCATATAAACTAGTCAAAAAGTATTGTTGATTCTGATGCTTGATACTGATGGGGGGATTGACATGAACAAGATTCTGAAAGTTGGATATTTCTTTGATAAATATGTTGAATAAATTAGCATGAGAAACATAATTTTCTTTCATTCCACACGTCTGATAATGAAAGAATATTGGTAGGGGTCAAGTACACTGACTTGATCCTTAGGCAGTGTTGGATAAAATTGTTCAATAATAGCTTATTAAAATACAAAACAGATGCTTTTTTTAAAACAGAAATTAAATATATTAAAATTGTTTGATAAAAAAAAAAAATTGTGTGTTTGAATACAACATTTTACTAATTGACCTCTATATTAGTTTATATAAATTTAGGGTGAGGATAAAAATATAATAAATATTACACAATTAATTCAAATAAAATCACCAACAATATATAAGTAGTAAAATATTTCAACTAATAAACAATTATAATAATTATGACAATTTTATATAATTATTATAAAATATGGTAATGGTGGGCGATGGTGGTGACGATGGTGTTGGATGGTGGGTGGTGGTAAATGATGGGGTGAGTGGTGGTGGTAGTTGTGGTGGAATGAAAGATGGCAATGGGTGGTGGTGGTGAAAGGTGGTGATGGGTGATAGTGGTGAAAGGTGGTGGTGGTGGTTAGCGTTGACGTCGGGATTTTTGTTTGTTCCTTTTCTGTTCTTGTTCTTTGGTGTTCTCATGTTATGTGAGATTTGTTTGAAAAAACAAGTGAAAAAGGTCCGGCATGTATATGTCGACGATTTGACTGTAAGAGTCGCTTGGAGTTGGTGCTTTTTTACTTGGTTGCACTAACGCGAAGAAAAAAAAGGTTTGCACATTGACCCGGTGATGTAACATCGTTAAGCAGTCTGTGTGAAACCGAGATTCATTTGGGTTCGGGGGCTTGATTATGCGGAGGGAAGGTGTTAGGCACCCCCGACATCCGTGTTGCCACGGTGACCGCCACTTTTCAAGAAACTGTTATATGAATATGTGTGTGTGTGTGTGTGTGTGTGTGTGTGTGTGTGTGTGGGTCAATGTGTTGTTATTTGAAAGTAGTGCGAGGCCTCGTTCACACCTATATACAAAGGGTTTGAATTTAAATAAAAAATTCAGTTTTAAACATGATATAGCAGTGAGGTTTTATAAAAAAGGTTTTTCAAACCCTGTGCTCAATAAAAATTGAGACCTTTTCATACTTCCATTTTATTATTACATGTTCGGCTTGATTGCTTTTATTTTCGAGATGCGAAGCATCTTCGAGAAAACAATATATAATAGTGCCGAACTCCTCATGGGCATGAAAGTCATCTAAGGAAATTCAAACACCGTGAATAATTTATATAAGTCACATAAATTGAAAATATCCATCACGGAATAGAATCTAGATTCAATTGGATTTGAATTTATGATCACATGATTTCTAGGCTCACATGATGCCATAGATTTATATGAAAAGCGATAGAAAGCTTATATATATAAAAGCGGTAAATATATATATATATATATATATATATATATATATATGTGTAGAGAGAGAGAGAGAGACATGATCAACCACCACGAAGCACCTCCATGGGGATCAAAAAAAGTAAATAAAGTCAAAAGGCGATCAACCTCCATGAAGTAAACTCAAAGGACTAAATGTAAAAAAGTAAAAAAGGCCAACAAGTAAACTCGTGCCCCATGTAAATGTAAATATATATATATATATATATATATATATATATATATATATATATATATATAAGCAAAGAAACGCTCAGGATGTAAATCTAGGACATAATCCGACATGAAGTTATATATATATATATATATATATATATATATATATATATATATATATATATATATATAAAAGTAAATAACGCTCCGACATATAAGTCTAGGCTCAATCGAGGCATAACTCGATAATGTTAGTCCATATATATAAATATATACATATATAAGTATATATATACAAACATAAATGAAAATCATGGACCAAAGTTCGGGCATACACACACAACAAGACTCTCAATGTGAAGAATAATGTGTGCAAATATGAAGAGAAATGCTTTATAGTGTGTAAGAAGGCTTATAGTGGGCTGCCAAAGAAGACTTCTATGACTCTATGTGACAACCCAAATTTTTGAAAATTATTAAAATAAGAATTTAATAAATAAAATTGTTATTATGATATGAGAGAGTAATTTATGTTACATATAAATGTATGTGTTAATATGTTATGATTGTGAGATCGTAAATAATTAAAATATTTATCAAGTAAAATAACTTTTTTAGTTGAAATATTTATGGATTAAAATAAATATTCAATTGAAATTATTATGGAATAATTTATTTAACTATGATGATATTAAATAAATTAATGATAAATAATTTTATAATTTGTGCATATTTATTACGTTAATGTGTTGGTGATTTTCTAATTTAATTAAGTAATTAAATTAGAGAATTAATGATTGTTAAATAAAATTATAATTATATTGGCTAAATAGAAGCTATAATTTTATTAGTAAGGTTTAATTGGATTTATTAATGAATTGAGATTAATTCAATTCAAATAGTTAATGGGTGTGACAAGGGTATCATATGATAAGAAGGATTGTTAAAAATAAATAAATTAAAAAGGATATTTTGGGTGCTAGCCAAACATGGCCTAGTGACCCTTTGTTATTATAACTGATAGGCCATAATGTATACACATTATATTGTTATCAGTTATATGAAGGTTACGTGTTTTGTTCCTAAAGCCTAAGGCTAAAGCTAGAAGAGAAAATACAGAGGGAGAGAGAGCTCTAGAGAGGAATTGGGAGGCAATTGGAAGAGAAATCCTTGAAAACAAGAAGGAAGTAGCAATTCTCTAACATCTCCTAACAAAACTAAACAAGAATTAAGAGGTAAATAACCTAGTTTCTTCTTAGTTTGGGTATTCTTGAGTTATCCTTTAAATTTGAAAATATAGTTGGATGAATTGCTAAATATGTTTTATATATGTGTTGTTAGATGTTTATAATCTTTTAGTTGTTATCTAGAAATGATTTTCAGAAATCAAATCCATGAAAACATGTTTTAGAATGAAGAAATTGAGTTTTATTGATATATATACATTAGGGCTTGTTTTGGAATCAAAATTTATGATGAAGTCATGATATAATATTAAATTGATGATATATGTTGTTAGTATGTTGAATTACAAAAATAACGAAAGTTGAATGAATCGAAATGGTAGAGAAACGAATTCGTAGTGAACGAATTCGCTAAATTGTCAAAACATGAACAATTAGAATGAACATGAGTTGTAAATTCATATTAAGTTTAGTTAATGTTTATGTTAGTTGATGGGTATTTGTAATATTGTAGTTTTATGAGTTACAAACCTATAGAATCGAAAATGGACTGAATTGGATGAGTATAACTCATGTTATGATCATTGGAAGGAGTAAGGGTATGTGTAATCGCGAAGAGCAGAGCCTGAGGGCCTGTTCTGCGACTTGGGGAGCAGCTGGACTGTCCCCAAGACGAATTGGGGCGCAGCTGCGCCGGGCATCACTAACAGTTGGACTACTCTGACCTGCTGTAGTAAATTAAGCATAACTTTTTCATACAAACTCCGATTGAGGTGATTCAAGATGATCCAGAACGAGGACGAATAGAACTACAGCTTTTGTGATTTACGTTTTTCAATTTGAGGTCGTTAGGAAGGGTCAAAATAATCATCTTTGTGACTATTACGTATTCAGAGGCGATCGGAGAGCGTCGAGCGAGCACATGCGCAAGTATAGCGCTCCCGACGATGGAATATGTTATTCTAAGTGATGTAACATGAAAATGCATGATAGTATACATGAAATATAAGATTTCCTTGCTCATAATAGAAAGCATTAGCATGACTTAGTATGTGTTTTAAAAAGAAACTTAGACGTTTTGAAAACATTATTCATGAGCATTGTGTTGTCTAAACTTCTGAACTTGTAGGATGACATACTAGTAACTTTTGGGTCTTTAAACATGGCCTATATGTGAAAACATGATAAGACTTTTATGCCTTTAGACATGATGGGTACATGCACACTATTAGATAGACATACTATGAACTATACATGTCTTAAAGTAAGATTTCAAGTCATAAACCATGCTAGTCATATGATTACATGTAAGCATGTATATTGAAATTTGTTTAACCTTGTTGGTGGTCATATAGTTAGGACCTTGTTGTATGAACTTACTTAGCCATGAAATAAATAGCAATAAAGCTATAAAGTGTAAAACAACTTAAGGTAAATACAAGAGGCACCAAACTTGGGCTAAGACCTCATAACATGTGGGTAAGATACGTGTTAACAGTTATACATGCTAAGAACCAAGATGAAACCAAAAAATACTCAACTTTGGTCCGGCGGGGGATCGCAAGTAAATTGTGCCCATCCGTGCCTAATTCTAACGTAACAAATTACTGCGTAGGCAATGATGCCTGATTATTTTAACTTTGATCTGAACCTTAAAGCATATGTGTAAGGATTGTCTAAAGCTATAATACTTAACATAGATGATGTTTAGGCATGAGATCATGTAATGGTTATATAAAACACAGAGTTATTAAATTTTATTAAAGTTTGTAAAATGTAAGAACGATGTAGATCGTGTATCTATGAACTTTAAATATGTGTCGAACACATAGCGAGTCATTTGTGAGAATGATATATATGAATGTTGATGTAAAGTATGAGTTGTTAAGGTATACTTATACATACTTAGCTATTCTAAGAGCATGATGAGAAATTGAAAGGTAGGTTTTACAAACCTAGTTAGGAAACAATGTAACGTTACTATTATATTGTATGAATTTTGGGGGTTATATTCTGATTTGGTAAAGCAAAGCGTAACGATCAAGAAAGGTAGATGTGTTATTAGAAGGTAGATGTGTTATTAATTCTAATTTTACAGTTAGAATTCATAAAAAACTGTAACGATCCCAAAATAACATATTCCACCCTTTCTGAGGTGATTTGGAGACTTGTTGTCCAGATATTATGGATCCAGATCAGCCGAGTAGTTCCCGCAGGATTACTTCTGGTGTATGGAGGAGGGCTTTTGAAGTGCCTCGACCCCGTTTTATTAGACAGCCTCATCGTTTGGTGGAAGCGGTGGTACGTCCAGTCCAGGTTGATGTGCCGGACGTTGAGGACGAGGATGAGGATATTCCGGTTGTGGATCCCGCTCCTACTTCATGTGTTCCCCATAGGGATTTTCCAGACATTCAGGTGGTGAACCCAGAGCTTTTGGGCGATTTGAGTCGACACCCTTCAGTTTACCTGCACACAAATGAGGTATAAAATTAGATCTTAATCTTTCTTCTTTCCTATTGATGAGGAGTAAAGGATTCTGATGTTGATCTGCATTTGATGTAGGTTACCAGCTTTACACAGCCTCGAGGGAACTGGTTCAGCATCCACTCTATGTATCAGGCTCTACATGATGACTATAGAGCGATTGTACATGGTTGGGGATTTGGGACGTTCTTTTCCATCCTTCCCCACCGTTGTCCCTGGGGTTACCTTAGGGCATTGTCTGAGCGCTGGTTTCACCAGACGCAGTCACTCCATTTACCGGATTGTGAGGTGATGATGATGCTAATGGATTGGCAGTTTATCACAGGTATGGAGTTTGAAGGGGCACCAGTGCCTTGTACGGCGGATATTACCCCGACAGCCGTCAGATCCTTGCTAGGAGTTTTGGCGGAGGCGTTTAAGGGCAGGACTGTGAGTACAGGTCCTTTGAGCGTAGATGCTATAAGCGGGCTGTTGAGTGAGCCCATACCCGATGATGTAAGAGTCAGGGATTGCATTCTTCGATGATTGCTCCTGATGATCATTAGGGGCTGCTTTATAACAGATAACTCTTCTACAGTGTCCTTCGCTTTGATCAGTGCCACACGAGACGTGGACCGTATCGGAGAGTATGATTGGGGCTCCTATACCTTTGCCTATTTCCTCAGGAGAATGAGCATGCGTTCGCACGGCTTGACTGAGGCTTGGTTAGGATTCTACCTGTTTCTGCTGGTGAGTATTTCTCTTGTCTTTTCCTATATGCAGGTTAAGAGTGTTAACTAACAGCAGATGTTTGTCTTTATATTGACAGTTCTGGGCCTATGAGAGGCTCCCATGTTTGCATCCTGTGAGTGTGTTAAGCTTAGATACATATCCACGAGGACGGAGATGGCATCATTCCATACTGGCGAAGGTCCCTGTTGCTGAGGGTTTCACTCATTGCTGCCTACAACTGGAGTTATTGACAACGGATGTCATCACGTGGGTTCCCTACTCTAGGGAGCATTTGATCATTGGTTTTGAGAATGGGTACCGACCAGAGAGTGTAAAGCAGATTTCCACCCGTAGGATTTCCCGAAGACCCGAAATTTTTTTAAAATAAAAGGAATTTCCTTTATTTATTATTTTGAAATAGTAAGGGTGGATTTGATTAATGTGGTTAGTTATGGGTAAAATGCTTAAATATTTTAAATAAGCAGTGGTGATATAATATTCATTATTGTTAGGAGAATATTCGTTTGGTCGTGGAATATTCAGATCGTTGGGAATATTAAATGACGCAATGACCATGTGTGGGCCCCATAACGGAAAGCGATTGGAGGAAGAAAACGACAAGAATAAGTTGTTTATAAATAACAATCGCTTGGTTATTACAGATTATCTTGTTGGAATACCCAGTGGTTAAAAACACGAATGTCGCGTTGTTGACAAGAACATTACCAGTATTGCACCGATTATTGATTCTTACGTAAGAAGGCACTACTCAATAATGGTTACTGATAATTATTGTTCAAAGATTTTATTTTATTGATTCAATAATTCACGCATTGATATTTTATATTATCGTTGTTTCAATAATTGTCATTACAAAGTATTTTCATTATCGAGAGTAATAATTCATATTATCTGAATAATATTATTAGATAACATTATTGGCAATGTCTAGAAAGTTTACATCTAAGGAGAGGTTTGGTCACCTAATCAATTGCGCCAAGAAGGAGAAATTCTTAATTGGAAAGCCCTCTTTCTTGGAACCTATTCAGTTGTCAATATTGTGATTTCGTAATATTATTTGTGAATAATTAATTATTGATTCATATGATGAGGAAAATATTGATTTTATGTGGATATAGATGGAGAAAATTTTTATAGTGACAATTGTTGAAAATTAATATTTTATCTTTTTCTGATAAAATAATTCATTTAAATATATTATTTTAATAATATATTAACGATGATATTTTTACGATGAATATGGGATATGTGAGTATATGTGGATGAGGAGTATTTTTGTTACCAAAAATATTTAAAACATGTTAAACATGTCGGTGGACCCCATTTATTGACTGAAATTTGATTATAGCCTGTAAAATCGCCCATTTGTGGATTTCGGTCAATTTCTGTCTCTGTAAAGTTGTAGAGAATTGAATTTCCTATAAAAAGTCGCGAGATTCGAATTTTCTGGCAAAAGGGCTATTTATTATGAATTATTAAAGTTCAAGCTTCAAATAATTGATTTTTGGAAGTTTAAAATATTTAAAGTATGAAAACGTTTTTTTTTGTTATTAGTGGGTCTAAGATGTGGTTTGAATTGATTTTCAGAATTCAAAGAGTGGGCGTAAGAATTTATATATATATATATATTATTATTATATTAAATTTTTCGCTTTGGTGTTCTAAGCAATTTCCTATAAATAGGTGCTTAGGTTAGAATTGAAAATCACACTTAAACTCAAGTTTTCTCTCTATATTATCGAGTTTATTCTTGTGAGTATTTTGAGTATACTTTGAGTATTGCTATATAAAGGCAAGTTCAAGTCATAGCCTATATCAGGTGTTTCAACTATAAGTAACCGTCTTTCGAGGTAAGGGATGTTATTTTCTTCTCAAATGATATTATTTCTTCAATATCATTATCTTTCAAATATTGGTTGGAACTTTTATCAAATTTGGAACTTTTTCATGCCTGGGTTCTTATTCATGAGTTACTATTCACGAGTTACTATTCATGAGTTACTATTCACGAAGTTACTATTCACGAGTACTATTCATGAAGCGTGATGATGTTTTTTGTGAAATTTCTATCTTTTTGGTGTCTGAGAGTTCTTATTCACGATACTCAGACTATTCACGATACTCAAGACTATTCACCAAAAATGAAATTTCTTCTTTTGTCCAAAATATCTATTATGGATACTAGCTTTGATTGTATCCATGTTTTGATCATTCTTGAATTTTACACCACTATGATTATTTTTGAGGTATTTTTGGACGTGGATAAAACAAAGTACTAATCCTTAATCCTTAATCCTTGTCATTTTGTTTCACTTTGGATTCGTTTCTTTAAAAAAATATTTTCATCATCCTCGGCCTTAAATGATGATATTATTGAATATCTTTGGCACGTAGTGCAAAGATGAATGATTTATGATGAATATCTTTCATTCGTAGTGCAAAGATGAATGATTTCGATGAATATCTTTGGTCCGTAGTGCAAAGATGAATGATTTCTGATGAATATCTTTGGCCCGTAGTGCAAAGATGAACAGGTGTTTAGATGAACATGACCAACTGGTGAATGTCCTTGGCCTGTAGTGCAAGGATGAATATTTGATCCCAAATATATATTGATTGATGTTACAGGGATAAAAATAGACGATGAACCTTAAAATTCATACATAGAAGATAGTAGTTTGCATTCTCTACTTAACTCTTCTAATGAATTATTATTTCCGTGCGAATATTGATTTAAAACTTGTGGTCTATTGTATTCTATTAGATTATTCCCTGTTGAAGACTAACGATAATTTTGTTGTATATTATCTTAGTCATAATATTCTTTACTGGGCTAGTCGAGCTCACCCTTTTCCTTTTGTTCCATTTTTCTTCTTCTGGGAGGCGAGAATATAAGAAAGTATGCAGTGGGGTATGGAATGAAAGTTCTAGGAGAGTTGTTTAGTAGTCCTCACCATTGTTGTAAAATAATGTATCAATAATTATGATGGGGATTTATTTGGGTATATATATTGTCTGAAGACAATAATTGTATTTAAACTCATAAATATATATGTTGTCGTATTTTGCACGACAAATGTATTAATAAAGTTGTGGTTATTTCGTACCATGTATTTGGCGCACTTCGTAATGGGTTGGATGGAATGGACCTATTTTGGGGGCGCCACAGGTTGGTATCGAGCTTAGGGATATGATCTCTGGCATGAGATCGAGGAATGAAGCTAGGAGGGGAGAGACGAGTAAATCCTTCGCTAGTGTGTCCTACCTAAGCTTATTTGTTAGTTGGTCAGTATATAGGGATATTATGTGATATATTGATTTCCTTAATTAACCCTTGTTTTATGATAGTTTTTAAGAATGGCTGCTGAGAACGTTAACAATGGAGTGAATGAGATCGTGGAGACACCTCTAATCGCCAACCAGGATAATGTGATGTCAGGCGAAGAAGGAATTAGAGATATCCATGTGGAAAGTGAAGAATTGATAGTTGCACCCGAGATAGTCGCAGAGGTAACAGCTGAGAGTGAGGAAGAAGAGGAAGAAGAGGTACCTGAGGAGAGTTTATTAGAGGTATTTTATGATCAAAATGTAGAATTGCAAAATCGTATTTATGAGTTAGAAGAGCAGGCTGAAGAATTGCAGGCAGTCGTGGAGCAAAAGGATGCAACGATTCAAGCTTGTGTTACCCGATATGTGATGCTTGAACAGAAGCACTCTTTGGCAGAGTATAAGATGATAAAGCTGGAATCTGAGCTGAAAGAAGAAATAACTGAACGAGTGAGAATGAGTGATGCATGGGTAAAAGCCGCACGACGCATTGATATTATGGAAAGAGATGTCCAATCTAAAAAGAGAAGATTTAACGATGACGGGGAAGACGTTCGGCAGCAAAGATCAAGACCAAAGAATAAATTTAGGGAAGAGAACAATCGCGATTAGATGCTACAGATCACGGAGATGAGGACATATAAGGTCAAACTGTTTCAAAGCCTTCTAAGGTATGTTTTAGTTGTGGAAAAGAGCGGTCACATAGTTCGATTTTGTCCTATAAATAAATCAAGTCCAGCTTGGGACGTTGTCACCAGAGGCGGATATGTAAAAGTCAAAGTCAACGACATCGGAAGAGCGTTTTTTCGTGACTTCTCAAAGTAGTAAACCCGAACGGTTAGCACGGGTTATTTAATTATAAATTCTTGCGAAGTTTATACCTTACTAGATACCGGTTCTACCCATTCTTTTATCTCTCTTGCTTGCGCTCAACGTTTGAACTTGACTACGGCGAAATTAGACTTTGACCTATCTGTGGAGACTCCGTTAAGAGAAACTTTTATTACATCCGTTGTTTAGAAATCTTGCTTGATTCAGGTTGGCACTATCACATTACTTGTTAACCTTATTTCTATAGAGATATTTGTTTTTGATGTGATTTTAAGGTTAACTACTCATCATGCCAAAATTGATTGCTTTCGTAAGGTTGTTAGTTTTCATATTCTTAAGCAACCTGTTATTCGAATTCAAGCAACCAAACCATTGAAGTCAAACTCTTTCATATTAAATTATAAAGCCATTTGTTTATTTAAAAACGAATGTCAAGCTTTCTTAGTCCATGTTATGGATTTGAATAAAGACACGCCGATTTGAATAATATTTCTGTTGTTATTGATTTTTCCCTGACGTATTTCAAGAATTTCTCGCCTACTCCCGAGGCGTGATATTGAATTTGTATCGACTTTAAATCCCAAAGACAAAACCCATTTCTAAAAACTCATATCGAATGGCTCCTATTGAACTTCGTGGAGTTAAAAATCCAATCGTAGAAGTTGATACCGAGCCTCTATCTGGTGACTTCCTTTGTGGAATGCAAGAAGCCGAACATCTCGTAGGGACGCCATATTTAAAGCAGAGTAAATCGATAGGTGTCATTGTGGACGTCTTATCCAAGATTGGGATATGAGTCGCAGTTGAGAGCAACCTAAGTCAGTAATCGAAATACGTAGCTTTCTATGCTTAGTTGGTTATTATCGGAGATTAGTTGAAGGATATTCTCGAATCGCTATTCCATTAACGCAGCTAACTCGTAGAGATACAAAATTCGAATGGAGCAAAGAATGTGGGAAGAGCTTCGAAGAACTCAAGAGGAGACTCATTTCAGCACATGTTCTGACCATGCCATCCTGGAAAAGCGAATGTGGTAGCTGACGTGTTGAGTAGAAGATCGTATACAAGTACGAGTACGATATTGTCAAAAACTAATTTCGTATAATTTACAAATAATAGAGATGGAGATGAAAACTCTAGGTACCCACGTGATGATATACGAGTATAATCGACTTTAATCGATAAAGTTAAAGTTGTTCAAGCTACACACTGGAGCTGATGAATTTGAAGAAGGAGGTACAAGAAGTTGTTATTTCAAAAGCGAGAATCGGTGAGGTGAGGAAAACTCAAACCTTCGATTTATTAATCCATTTGAAATTCTCGATCGAATAGGAACTGTGGCCTATAGACTCGTTTTATCAGCGCCAAGTACGACGCGTGTTCATAACATTTTTCACGATCGATGTTACGTAAATATGTGGACGACCCGAACCACGTCATTGAGTTAGAACCGGACGAGATAGTCAAGACTTAACGTATGAGGAGGTATTGTCAAGATCTTGGATAGGAAAGAACATGTCCTATGTATTCTGAGGTTATACCACAAGTTAAAGTTTTGTGGAGAAACCATGCTATTGAGGAAATAACACGGGAGTTGGAAACGAATATGAAAGCGTAGGTATTTTCATCTTTTCAAACATCAGTACGTACGTCAATTTCGAGGACCTAAATTTCATAAGGAGGGAGGTTGTAAGACCCGAAATTTTTTTAAAATAAAAGGAATTTCCTTTATTTATTATTTTGAAATAGTAAGGTGGATTTGATTAATGTGGTTAGTTATGGGTAAAATGCTAAATATTTTAAATAAAGCAAGTGGTGATATAATATTCATTATTGTCGGAGAATATTCGTTTGGTCGTGGAATATTAGATCGCTTGTGAATATTCGCAATTAAACTCACAGTAAATGTGTGTGGGCCCCATAACGGAAAGCGATTGGAGGAAGAAAACGACAAGAATAAGTTGTTTATAAATAACGGTAGCTTGTTATCAAGTAATCATCGTTGGAATACCCATTGGTTAAAACACAAAGAATACGCTGCGTTGTTGACAAGAAGACACCAGATTGCAATCGATTATTGATTCTTACGTAAGAAGGCACTACTCAATAATGGTTACTGATAATTATTGTTCAAGATTTTATTTTATTGATTCAATAATTGTCGCATTGATATTTTATATTCTCGTTGTTTCAATAATTGTCACACACACGATTTTTCATTATCTGAGTAATAATTCATATTATCCGAATAATATTATTAGATAACATTATTGGCAATGTCTAGAAAGTTCTGTCTAAGGAGAGGTTTGGTCACCTAATTGCGCCAGTAAGGAGAAATTCTTATTGGAAAGCCCTCCTTTCTGAGGAACTGTCTGGTTGTCAATATTGTGATTCTGTAATATTATTTGTGAATAATTAATTATTGATTCATATGATGAGGAAAATATTGATTTTATGTGGATATAGATGGAGAAAATTTTTATAGTGACAATTGTTGAAAATTAATATTTTATCTTTTTTTGATAAAATAATTCATTTAAATATATTATTTTAATAATATATTAACGATGATATTTTTACGATGAATATGGGATATATGAGTATATGTGGATGAGGAGTATTTTTGTTACCAAAAATATTTAAAACATGTTAAACATGTCGGTGGACCCCATTTATCGATTGAAATTTGATTATAGCTCGTAAAATCGCCCATTTGTGGATTTCATTAATTTTCGTCTCTCAGAAAGTTGTAGAGAATTGAATTTCCTATAAAAAGTCGCGAGATTCGAATTTTTCCGCAAAAGGGCTATTTATTATGAATTATTAAAGTTCAAGTTCAAATAATTGATTTTGGAAGTTTAAAATATTTAAAGTATGAAAAGCGTTTTTTTGTTATTAGTGGGTCTAAGATGTGGTTTGAATTGATTTTTTAATTCAAAGAGTGGGCGTAAGAATTTATATATATATATATATTATTATTATATTAAATTTTTAACTTTGGTGTTCTAAGCAATTTCCTATAAATAGTGCTTAGGTTAGAATTGAAAATCACACGTAAATCAAGTTTTCTCTCTATATTATCGAGCGTATTCTTGTGAGTATTTTGAGTATACTTTGAGTATTGCTATACAAAGTGCAAGTTCAAGTCATAGCCTATATCCTGTTTCAACTATAAGTACTTGTCTTCGAGGTAAGGATGTTATTTTCTTCTCAAATGATATTATTTCTTCAATATCATTATCTTTGAAATATTGGTTGGAACTTTTATCAAATTTGGAACTTTTTCATGTCTGGGTTACTTATTCATGAGTTACTATTCACGAGTTACTATTCATGAGTTACTATTCACGAAGTTACTATTCACGAAAGTACTATTCATGAAGCGTGATGATGTTTTTGTGAAATTTCTATCTTTTGGTGTCTGAGTTACTATTCACGATACTCAAGACTATTCACGATACTGACACTATTCACCAAAAATGAAATTTCTTCTTTTGTCCAAAATATCTATTATGGATACTAGCTTTGATTGTATCCATGTTTTGATCATTCTTGAATTTTACACCACTATGATTATTTTTGAGGTATTTTTGGACGTGGATAAAACAAAGTACTGAATCCTTAATCCTTAATCCTTGTCATTTTGTTTCACTTTGGATTCGCTTTTTTTAAAAATATTTTTCATCATCCTCGGGTCTTAAATGATGATATTATTGAATATCTTTGCCTGTAGTGTAAAAGATGAATGATTTATGATGAATATCTTTGGCCCGTAGTGCAAAGATGAATGATTTCGATGAATATCTTTGGCCCGTAGTGCAAAGATGAACAGTGTTTAGATGAACATGACCAATCGGGTGAATGTCCTTGGCTCAGTAGTGCAAGGATGAATATTTGATCCCAAATATATATTGATTGATGTTACAGGATAAAAATAGACGATGAACCTTAAAATTCATACATGTAAGATAGTAGTTTGCATTCTCTACTTAACTCTTCTAATGAATTATTATTTTTCATGTAATATTGATTTAAAACTTGTGGTCTATTGTATTCTATTAGATTATTCTCGTTGAAGACTAACGATAATTTTGTTGTATATTATCTTAGTCATAATATTCTTTATTGGGCTAGTCGAGCTCACCCTTTTCCTTTTTGTTCCATTTTTCTTCTCGTGAGGCGAGAATATAGCGAAGTATTTAGCCTGGGGTATGGAATGAAAGTTCTAGGAGAGTTGTTTAGTAGTCCTCACCATTGTTGTAAAATAATGTATCAATAATTATGATGGGGATTTATTTGGGTATGTATATTGTCTGAAGACAATAATTGTATTTAAACTCACGAAGATATATGTTGTCGTATTTTGCACGACAAATGTATTAATAAAGTTGTGGTTATTTCTGTACCATGTATTTGGCGACTCAGAATGGGTTGGATGGAATGGACCTATTTTGGGGGCGTCACAATTCCTCTCTTCACAGATGGAGGATGGGAGCTCTACTTAATAGAGAATTCTATCAAGATCACCATAGGAGAGATTCGTATGCCGATCTTGCCTCCTGCCAGGCGTTACTAGCCTGTTTCACAGTCGTCCGTCATTGATATCCCATTGTTGGGTGTCGAGGGTTTTGCACTATCGAGGTCCTCGCACTCGTGAGATATTCCAAAGATTGGTGGTCCTTCAGACAATTGGAGCCTGCACTGCCGCCACTCAATTCATGGGGGATATGGTTCCAGGATCCGTGATGATGACAGATTGGCTAGCCTGTATCCGATGTCGATGTTGAAATTTTTTGTTTGTCCCTTTTCTGTTCTTGTTCTTTGGTGTTCTCATGTTATATGAGGTTTGTTTGAAAAAACAAGTGAAAAAGGTCCGACATGTATATATCGATGATTTGACTGTAAGAGTCGCCAGTTGGTGTTTTTAACTGGTTGCACCAACGCAATCGAGAAAAGGTTTGCACATTGACCTAGTGATGTGACACTGCTAAACGGGTCTGTGAAACCGAGATTCATTTGGGTTCGGGGGCTTAATTATGAAGAGGGAAGGTGTTAGGCACCCCCCGACATCCGTGTTTTCACGGTGACCGCCACTTTTCAAGAAACTGTTATATGAATGTGTGTGTGTGTGTGTGTGGGGGTTAATGTGTTGTTATTTGGAAGTAGTGCGAGGCCTCGTTCACACCTATATACAAAGGGTTTGAATTTATATAAAAATTTAGTTTTAAACAGGATATAGCAGTGAGGTTTTATAAAAGAGGTTTTTCAAACCCTGTGTTCAATAGTTATTGAGACCTTTTCATACTTCCATTTTATTATTAAATGTTCGGCTTGATTGCTTTTATTTTTGAGATGTGAAGCATCTTCGAGAAAACAATATATAATAGTGCCGAACTCCTCATGGGCATGAAGGTCATCTAAGGAAATTCAAACACCATGAATAATTTACATGCTGCTTACAGCTGAAAATGTCCATCACGAGAACCGAATCTAGATTCAGTGGACTGAATCTGTGTTCACATGATTCCTAGGCTCACATGATGCATGAGTTTATATGAAAAGCAATAAGCAATTATATATATAAAAGTCAGAACTATATATATCTGTATATGATCAACCACCACGAAGCACCCCCATGGGGGATCAGAAATGTAAATATATAAAAGTGGTAAATATATATATATAGACATGATCAACCACCAAGAAACACCTCCATGGGGGATAAGAAAAGTAAATAAAGCTGTAAAAGATGATCAACCGCCATGAAGTAAACTCCAGGCGGGACTAAATGTAAAGAAAGCAATAAAAGGCCACGACGTAAACTCCAGTTCTCGATGTAAATGTAAATATATATATATATATATATATATATATATATATATATATATATATGTTTAAGTAGCATTACATGATGTTTCTCAATCCCGGCTCGGTTTATCATTTCAACGATTTGTCGCTATATATATATAAAAGCAGTAAACACACCGGATATAAAACCCAAGCTCAACGAATAGAGTTCGACAACAGTTCATATATATATATATATATATATGGTCCGGATCTTAAGCTCACCTCTTATCTAGCTCACCTTGCTCACCCCCTTTTAGCGACGGATCGGGCGACAATTCGGTCTGTCGCTATATGTTCGGTCCGTCAGTATATGTTGTCCATCGCTATATATTCTCCGTTGCTAAAAACTAAGACAACGGTTCTATATATAGTGACGGACCGAATCGTCGCCCGGTCCGTCACTAAAGGAGGGTGAGCAAGGTGAGCTAAATAAGGGGCGAGCTTAAGATCTGGACCATATATATATATATATACATATATAAGCAAGTAAACGCTCGAGACATAAGTCTAGGCTCAATCGAGGCATAACTCGATAATGTTAGTCCATATATAGAAATATATACATATATAAGTATATATATACAGACATAAATGAAAACCACGGACCGAAGTTCGGGCATACACACACAACACGACTCTCAATGTGAAGAATAATGTGTGCAAAGATGAAGAGAAAGGCTTTATAGTGTGTAAGAAGGCTTACAGTGGGATGCCAAAGAAGACTTCTATGACTCGAAGTGGATGAACACTCAGCTCCCGCCAGTAAAAATATAGCTATATGTGAGCTAACAAGTTTTTAAAATGAGAAAGCACTCAATATGGGGTGTGTACAGAACAAATTTGACATGGCTTCGTCGCCTTTTTCTTTTTAAAAAAGGCCACCCCAAGCTCTATATTTATAGAGCTGGTGGCCGCAGTGTACTGTATGGGGTACCGCAGATGCACTGCTGAAAGCCGCAGATGCACTGTGGCGTACAAGTGAGATGCACTCAAGGGCCGTCTGTGGTGCCCCGGGCTTCACGGGTCCCGCAGTCTTGAAGTACATGCATTCGTGCACTGTGATGTCCGCTCGAACTTGCAGAACTTCAATCTGATCATCCGATTGAGGTGTATAAGACCTTTTTTGGACCGTCGTTATTGAGAGTTGCGCAATGACATAAGATTAGAGGTTGTATGAAGTTAGGAAGAGGGGACCATTCCCATGGTCTTCAAGCTTCAAATTCTATCCGATGTGCTGCCCTGCGTAATAGTCACTCGGGATTGGAACTCCTTGGCTCTTGTTGGACATTGTTGCGTAGAAATGTATGTATGAGATGTTGAGACGGTGCAGTGTGGGGTTGAGGTGGCAAGATGATGATTTTGCCCCTCACCGGGGTTATCTCCAGTTTGGGCTGATAGCAGACGTTGCTCAAGGTTATCTCTGAGATTGGACTGCTGCAAGTGTTTGAATTCCTCAAGCTCACCTTAAAGTGTGCTTGTCTTCCCGGTGTTATCTCCAGGTCTTTGGAATGAGTGCCTCAGCGGGAGTTCCGAGGTTGAAGTTGTTTGCATGCATTTAAAATAAGCATTTCTGGGGTTATCGCCAGAACTACAATGGCATTCCTTGGGGTTATCTCTAAGGATGAAACTCGGGGTTATCTCCGAGGTGGGACATGATACTCCCGGTGTGTGTTCTGGGGTTGAGACTGAATTTCTGGTGGTATCCAAAATGGATATGAGCTGTCTTCCAGGGTTATCTCTGAAAGAGGAATCTTCCCTTCTGCAATGTTAGTAATAGGTGTTCAGAAAATTTCGAGTGTCTACAGATGCCCCTCTTTATCATATTCATGCAATGTAAGGCATGGATATGATAAAGAATCCTAGACACTTGAAATGCAACAAGATAAACATGATGCCATGTGCAGTAACATGATACAAATGCATGATGCATGTGTTTTGTTGGATTATTTTCCAACATGATGGAATGATTGCCAGTTCCTTGTTAATCCTGCCGGGGATGACAATCAATGATGTCTTGGACATGTGATCTAAGTCTTCCAGGATGTTGACGTTGGGGTTATCACCAAAGTCCTGAATCCTTAACACAGACTTTACTCTGCAGATTTGCCTCTCGTGTGTAAGAGATCTATGGGGATAAAGCTTTTTATGTTTGAAGATGTGTATGACATATTCCATCATCGGTCCTCTCCAATGAGGATGGTCTTTTCTAGTTTGTGTCACCAATATATACCACGGTCCTGTCGGAGTTACTGCTAAGTGTATGTATTGTCAGGGCTGCCTGACCTTCGCTGATGTGTGTATCACCGGATAGATCCCTATTGGGCAAACTGTCAAGGCTGCTTGACCTTCATTGATGTGCGTATCAATGGATAGATCCATGTTGGGTAAACTGTAAAGGTTGCTTGACCTTCGTTGATGTGTGTATCAACGGATGGATACGCGTTGTAAACTTTCAAGGTTGCTTGACCTTCGTTGATGTGTGTGTAAACGGATAGATATGTGTTGTAACCCCCACCCACCGGGGATACGTGGATACGGGTACCAATCATCGAATAGCTTCCGATGCTTCGATGGGTTTACTTTCCATCAGCTAAGATGACGTCAAGGCTGCTTGACCTTCATTAACACATACATTAATGGTTGAAAATGCGTTGTAACCCCCACCGGGGATACGTGGATGATCGAAGATTGCGTTGTAATTTCTCATGGGGGATACTTTTAGGTTACGACCACGTGTTTCAACAAGAGATCGGACCTGTGTGAGGCATTACCAAGTATGATTTGCAAAACCTGAGATCATAGGTATAGTGTACCTTGTATTTAGGCGAATACCAATGAGTGATATGTAAAGCTGGATTGCAGGCTATTTCGCTCAGTCGCATAGCATTTTTATTCCTGATTTGGCCTTTTTAGCTTGTGAGACCTCCTTTACAACTCGAATCGGATCTGGTAAGGTGGGACCCATGTAGGGTGCCGAGGTACACTCATACCAACTGTGGGTATGAAAAGCCTGCAGGTTGCTTTCATAAATCATTTTTAAGTTACGCTGCGAAGGAAATCCTAGAGCTCTTCTTGATCTCATTGAGTTCGAAGCGACTTTTTGTAATTTCGCCACCGCATAAGTGTTCTACATCATCCCGTAACGATGCATGTATTCTTTTCCAGTTTTTATCCGTTGGAAAATTACTTATCACATGAAATGCATCTAAACACATAGTAGTGAATATGCATGCTGATATGACTTGATAAAAATATTCAACATAGTAAATGTTAGTATTAAACCATACTAAACATAATGATGTGAAAAAATTTGACTTTTGAAACAGTCAAATTGGCACCTTTTACTATCATTTCTTATCCTATTTGAGGACAAATGAGTAAAGGTAGAAAAGAAAAATAATCCTGGTAATTAGACTACACTTACAGATTCTTTACTATGATGTATTAATGCATGTAGTATAAGACCCCACTTTATTATAAATGAAATTACATTTCCTCTATTTATTATTTTGAAATAGTAAGGGTTGATTTGATTAATGTGGTTAGTTATGGGTAAAATGCACAAATATTTCAAATAAGCAAGTGGTTATAAAATATTCATTATTGTCGGAGAATATTCGTTTGGTCGTGAAATATTCTTCTACGTGGGGGAATATTTATGCGGCCTTTGTATGGGCCTTATAATGGGCCCCATAAAAAGCGATTAAATGAAGAAACGACAAGTATAAGTTGTTTATAAATAATGGCGTAGTTATTCACAGATTAATCTTGTTGAAATACTTCGGTGGTTAAAAAACAAGATTGGCACGGTATTGCACCAATTATTGATTCTTACGTAAGAAGGTACTACTCAATAATTGTTACAGTAATTACTATTCAATATTTTATTTTATTGATTCAATAATTGCTACGTTGATATTTTATATTATTGTTGTTTCAATAATTGTCACTACACAATATTTTCCTTTATCAAATCAATAATTCATATTATTTGAATAATATTATTAGATAGCATCATTGGCAATGTCTAGAAAGTTCTATCTAAGGAGAGGTTTGGTCACCTAATTGCGGCGCAAGAATGAGAAATCCTTATTGAAAGCCCTCTTTCCGAGAACTACACTGGTTATCGATATTGTGATTCTATAATATTATTTGTGAATAATTAATTATTGATTTATATGATAAGGAAAATATTCATTTTATATGGATATAGATGGAGAAATTTTTTAATGTGACAATTGTTATTTTATCTTTTTCTGATAAAATAATTTATTTAAATATATTATTATATTATAATAATATAATAATATAATAATGGTAATATTTTTACAATGAATGTGGGATATATGAATAAATGAGGAGGAAAAGTATTTTTGTTACTAAAAATATTTAAAACATGTTTTTCATGTTTGTGGACCCCTTTTCTTGACTAAAATTTGATTATAGCCTGTAAAATCGTCCGTATATGGATTTCGGCCAATTTTTGCTTAGAATTTAGAAAAACTTAAACTTACAAAGTTGTAGAGAATGGAATTACCTATGGAATTGACATAAGGTTTGAATTTTTCTGATAAAAGGGCTATTTATTATGAATTATTGAAGTTCCGAAGTTCTAGAATAATTGATTTTTGAAGTTTTAATTATTTTTTTTAAGAAAAACATTTTTGGTGAGTTGAGTGGGTCTTGCATGTGATATAAATTGCTGAAATCAGATTCAAAGGTGTGCGTAGGAATTTTTATTATAAATAATAATATTTTATTAAATTTTCTGATTTGGTGTTCTAAGCAATTTCCTATAAATAGGGTGCTTAGGTTAGAATTGAAAATCATACCAGAAACTAAAGATTTCTCTCTCTATATTATCGAGCGTATTCTTGTGAGTATTTTGATACTGTGAGTGTTGTTATACGGTACAAGTTCCTTTAGCACTATATCCAGTATTCCAGTCAAAAGTACTGTCTTTTTGGAGGTAAGGGATATTATTTTTTTTAAAATGATATTATGTCTTTCAATATCATTATGCCGGAATATTGGTAATATTTTTCTTGTGAAATTCTTGTCTTTTGATGTCGGGGTTACTATTATTCACGATACTGAGTACTTATTCACGAATCATTTGACACTATTCACGTAAAAATTAAAATTTTATTTTTTGTCCAAAATATCTATTATGGATACTAGCTTTGATTGTATCCATGTTTTGATCACTCTTGAATTTTACTCCTCTATGATTATTTATGAAGTATTTTTGAACTCGGATTGTTTAAAGTACGAATCCTTAATATTTTTTCTTTTGTTTCACTGGATTCCTTTTCTTTAAAAATATTTTTCATCATCCTCAGTCCTAAATGATGATATTACTGAATATCTTTGGCCTGTAGTGGAAAGATGGTTGATTTTCTTATGAATATCTTTGGTAGTAGTGCAAAGATGTACAAAGTGTTGAGATGAACATGACCAATCGATGAATATCTTTGCTTTTGTAGTGCAAAGATGAATATTTGATTCAAGATGTATATTGATTGATGTTATAGGGATAAAATATTGATGATGGACTTTTAAATTCATAGAAGAAAGTAGATTTTATTCTCTACGTAACTCTTTCTAATGAATTATTATTTCACTGCGAATATTGATTTAAAACTTGTTGTCTATTGTATTCATCGATTTTTCCTGTTGAGGACTAACGATAATTTGTTCTATGTTATCTTAGTCATAATATTCTTCTTGGCCTCAGTTGAGCTAACCCTTTTCCTTTTGTTCCATTTTTCTTCTCAGGAGGCGAGAATGTAACGAGTACTAGTCGGGGTATGGAATGAAGGTTCTAGAAAGTCGTTTTAGTAGTCCTCACTATTTTGTAAAATAGTGTATCAATAATTATAATGAGGACTTATTTGAGTGTTGATATTGTCTAGAAGACAATATTTGTTTTTAAACTCACAGTTTATGTATTGTCGTATTTTGCACGACAATTGTATTAATAAAGTTGTAGTTGTTTCTGTACCATGTATTTGGCGACTCAGAATGGGTGTTGTATACCTATTTTGGGGCGTCACAGTTGGTATCAGAGCTTAGGGATATGATCTCTGGCGGAGATCGGGGAATAGAACTAGGAGGGGAGAGACGAGTAAATCCTTCGCTAGTGTGTCCTACCTAAGATTATTTGTTGGTAGGTCAGAATATAGGGATATTATGTGATATGTTAATTTCTTCAATTAACCATTGTTTTATGGCAGTATTTGAGAATGGCAACCTAGAATGTTAACAGTGGAGTAAATGAGACCGTGGAGCCACCTTTACCCACCAATGAGGAAAACGTGCAACAGACCGGCAATGTTCCTCTTGTAAACAACACCACTGCTCAGACAATGAACGATGAAATATTTATAAGATTTTTGTAGTTCATGCAAAATCAGACAAAGAAGACTTGTGTACAAAATACAGGTGGAAATGATAGCAACGCACGGTTTGTCACAGCCAAGCAGTTCAAAGAGTTGGGACCGCCAGAATTCTTGGGAAAATCGGATCCGATTAAGGCAGAGACGTGGGTCAAGCAAATTACCAAGATATTCGATGTCTTGGGATGCACGAAGGAACATAAGGTTACATTCGCCACCTTTATGTTCCGTAATGAGGCAGATTACTAGTGGGAATGTGAAGCATACCCATCCGGTAGCTTTCAAAGATGTCTTGGGAAGCGTTTGAAACTATTCAATGATAAGTACTTTCATGAAAGTATTCGTCATATGAAGGAGGTAGAGTTTATTAGACTGGAGCAGAACAACATGATGGTGTCCCAGTACGAGGCGAATTTTGCAGAGTTATCCAGGTTTGCACCTCATTTGGTGGAGAATGAGGAACATATGACGCGGATGTTTCTGAGAGGTTTGAAACCCGGCATACGTCAATATCTCATTTCTCATAAATTTTATCTCTATTCAGATGTTGTCAACAAGGCTCAATTATTAGAGTGAGATAACGAGTACGTTCAACTGAGGGACCACAACCAGGATCATACCGGTGACAACAGTCATCAGAACAACGATAACCAGCGGAGAAAGAAAAATACGGACAAAAACGGTAACCACTCTGGTGGTAATCATGGCCATGAAAATAGAAGAAGCGAGTCGGGGGGAGATTTTAAAAAGAAGAGATTCAACAAGGATAATGTGAAGACGTCAGCACCAGCAGCAACTAATTCTAAGGGAGAAGAACGACCACCGGTCGTATGCTATAAATGCGGAAAAGAGGGACATATTATCCCAAACTGTCCACAACAGTTCAAGGTATGCTATAATTATGGAAAAGAAGGACATATCGCTCGAGATTGTATGGTAGTAAAACCAAGTCCAGGGGGGATGGTGACTCAAAAGGCTGTCCCCGAAAAGTCAAAGTCAACGGTTCCTGGAAGAGCGTTTGTCGTGATTGGTCAAAATGCGAGGAACCCAAACGAGGTGATCACGGGTAAGCTAATCATAAATTCTTGTGAAGTTTACAGCTTATTAGATACCGGTGCTACCCATTCATTTATCTTTCTTGCTTGTGCTCAACGTTTAAACTTAACTCCGAAGAAATTAGACTTTGACTTATCTATGGAGACTCCGTTAGGAGAAACTTTCATTACATCCACTGTTTATAAATCTTGTTTGATCCAAGTTGGCACCACCACATTACCTGTTGATCTTATTGCTTTAAAGATACTTGCTTTTGATGTGATTTTAGGGATTGATTGGTTAACTACTCATCATGCCAAAATTTATTATTTTCGTAAGGTTATTAGTTTTCATATTCCTAACCAACCTATTGTACGAATTCAAGCAACTAAACCACTAAAATCAATCATTGTCATATCAAGTCATAAAGATATTCATTTATTGAAAAACTGATGTCAAGCTTTCTTAGCCCATGTTATGGATTTGAATAAAGATACGTCAGATTTGAATAATATTCATATTGTTAGTAAGTTTCCTGACGTATTTCCTAAAGAACTTCCCGGTCTACCCCCAGAACGTGAAGTTGAATTCTTTATTGATCTTGAACCTGGTACAAAGCCCATTTCTAAAACCCCATATCGAATGGCTCCTATTGAACTTCAGGAGTTAAAGGTCCAACTATAGTAGTTATTGGACATCGGTTTCATTCGTCCTAGTACATCTCCTTGGGGTGCTCCTGTTTTATTTGTAAAGAAGAAAGACGGGAGTATGCGACTTTGTATTAACTATCGAGAATTAAACCGTGTCACCATCAAGAATAGGTATCTGTTACCTCGCATTGATGACCTGTTTGACTAGTTGCAAGGAGCACAATTCTTTTCAAAGATCGATCTTCATTCTGGATATCATCAGCTGAAGATTAGAACTGAGGATATTCCAAAGACTGCCTTCATAACTTGGTACGAGCATTATGAATTCTTAGTCATGTCTTTTGGATTGACTAATGCTCCTGCGGCTTTCATGGATATGATGAACCGAGTATTCAAGGAATATTTGGATCAGTTCGTTGTTTGTCTTCATTGATGATATCCTCATATATTCCAAAAGCCGTGAAGATCATGAGCACCATTTGAAGCTGGTACTCCAAAGGCTTCGTGAAAACAAGTTATATGTCAAGTTGAAGAAATGCGAGTTCTGGCTTGAGGAAGTAGCATTCCTTGGACATGTGGTGTCAAAACATGGAGTATCTGTTGACCCGGCGAAGATTGAAGCAATACAAAGTTGGGAGCAACCGAAGTTGGTGACCAAAGTACGTAGCTTTTTGGGCTTAACTGGTTATTATCAGAGATTCGTGGAAGGATTTTCTCGAATCGCTACTCCATTAACTCAACTGACTCGGAAAGATACAAAATTCATATGGAGCAAGAAATGCGAGAAGAGTTTTCAAGAGCTTAAGAGGAGACTCATTTCGGCACCTGTTCTGACAATACCATCTGGTTCGGATGGATTTGTTATCTACAGCGATGCTTCGGGCAAAGGGTTAGGGTGTGTTCTCATGTAACATGGGAAAGTCATAGCCTATGCCTCACGACAACTTAAAGAATATGAGAGGAATTATCCTACTCATGACCTACAGTTGGCAGTAGTTGTGTTCGCGCTAAAGATCTGGAGGCATTATCTATATGGGGAGAAAGTGGAGATATATTTCGATCATAAAAGCCTCAAATATTTCTTCACCCAAAAGGAAATCAACATGCGGCAACGACGTTGGCTCGAGCTATTGAAAGATTACAACCACACCATTCAATACCATCCTGGAAAAGCGAACGTGGTAGCTAACGCGTTGAGTAGAAGATCATATGCAGGAACGAGTGCGATGTTGTCAACACAAAGGCCCATTTTGTGTGGTTTACAAAAGATGAAGATAGAATTCAAGACTCCGGGGACCCATGCGATGATGTCTAGTATACGCATAGAACCGACTTTAATCGAAAAAGTTAAAGTTGCTCAAGCCACAGACCCGGAGCTGATGCGTATGAAGAAGAAACTACAAGAAGGTGCTATTCCAGAAGCAAGAATCGATGAAGAAGGAATACTTCGAGTCCACTACAGACTTTGTGTTCCTAACGACTCTGATTTGAAGAACAAGATCATGATGGAGGCACACAATACACCGTTTGCAATTCATCCTGGAAGTACCAAAATGTATCGTGATCTTCGACATACATTTTGGTGGAACAATATAAAGAGAGAGATTGCAAAGTTTATCTCGAGGTGTTTAACTTGTCAACGTGTAAAGGCGGAGCATCAAGTGCCTAAGGGTCTATTTCAACCACTTGAGATTCTGAAATGGAAGTGGGAACACATTACCATGGATTTCGTTATGGGTCTTCCCGCGGTTTCTCAAGGCATAGATGCTATTTGGGTTATTGTTGATAGATTAACCAAGTCTGCTCATTTCTTGCCTATACGAGAGACTTATTCCCTTGAACGTCTTGCTCGTATGTATGTAAATGAGATTGTGAGATTTCATGGCATGCCAGTATCCATAGTTTCGAATCGTGACCCAAGATTCACTTCACGATTTTGGGTTAGCTTGCAAAAAGCTATGGGCACAGATTTATGATTCAGTTCGGCATACCATCCTCAAACGGACGGACAATCAGAGAGGACTATTCAAACTCTTGAAGATCTATTAAGACTCTGTGTCCTAGACTTCAAAGGGAGTTGGGATCCCCTTGAATTAAAGTCACCTAGCATGCTCTTTGTAGATAGGATCCCCATTAAGAACGACAAACCACTAGGTGTTTCCTCCATTATGTCGATGATCAGATTAGGGCATTGAACTTAATAAACATAATGGAATCTTCCTCTATCTTCTCCTTTTCATCCCACTATGACTCCACAACTGTACTAGCTCTTACATCACCAAGAGCTTTGCCGACGACATGACTTCCAATTGGGCATGGTTTTGCAAAACTCCCCGAATTATTGAACTTTGGTGGAGGAGGCACATGGGATACTAATGAAATTGGCTCATCTTTGTTGGTACTCAAAGTTAGATCTTTGCCGATCTCTTTTCTTGGTCCCCAAGTCTTTCCTCTCTTTCAACATCTATATCATTTTGGCACATCCGATTTGCAGATTTGGTTCGGGCTCACCATCGGTCTCGTAATTCATGTCATAGAGCCAAGTGTATTGAAGATGGAAGTTCAACGCATGTGCTATCTGCCCCAATTGATTTTCCAGATTCTTGATTGACGCATTTATGCTTTGTGTATTCAGATCTGTAATAAAGTGAAAGTAGAGTATCGTTCCCACGAGGAATTATTTAATAAAAATTACCAATTACTAACTCTTAACCAAATCAATTTTATTTAAACAATCGCAAATTGTAATTTTTCCAATTAAGAAAACTAAATTAATCAATTAAAACTAAGACTTTAACGTAATGAATTCGAGATAAATAAAGATTAAGACTCCAATATCCCCAATTATGAACTATAAACCAATTATCCAATTATCCCAATTATTATGTCTCTTGAATTGTTAATGAAATTCTCAAATGCCAAAAGCCCTTTCTCAAGTGATCATTTGCCTTCTATTTAACCCAGATTAATTTTGCTATATCTCTATGCAAAACAATTGAATTAAACTTCGTTACAATCCAATTCCTTATGTGTTACATGCGGCAAATAGATATTCTCATTCTATTCACAAACCTACTTATTCACGTGCAAATAACTAAGTCACATGTCACCATGCCCGATTCTAACCCTAGAATTCTCTCTCAATTCCTTCTAGAGTAACAAGGTAATTATTGATCGAGATAATTAATCAATAAGCATAAAGCAAGATGAACAATTCACTTCAACATAAATAATTGGAATATAATGAATAACTAATTCATAGCCATAAAAAGTTCAATTGAAATCTTAATAAAAGAGTTAGTTCATAATTAATGAATTAAAACCAAGAATCCACAATTGAATAGACATTAAAAGATAAAAGTAAGAGAAGAGAAGAGAATAGAATCTATTGTCAGTAGTCTTGAAACTCCTCTTTCGCTCCTGCTTTGTATCTTCAATGGTCTCCAAGTTGCTTCAATCTCTAAAACTAATAAGAACTAGGGTTATTTTCTAATCTAATAGAGTGTTTAATCTAAGCTAAGCTATGTAATCCCCCCTTATTTTATGCCTTACATCATGTATTTATAGGTTACAAGTCCAATTTTTAGTTTAGGAACAAACCCAATCCAATTTGGAGTCAAAAAGGTGTCAAAATTCGCCCAAAACGCGTCCAGGCCGCACCTAACCTCTTCCTCAAAGACCTCAAAGACTTTGGGAGCGATGCTCGAGACATTGTCTTATAAGCGCCTTAGACTGGAAAATGAACTAAGAATAACGCCCCAGCGCTGTTACAAGTTCTGACATTTTCTGCTCCGATGTCCTTTGGGAAAATGGCCATAACTTCTTCGTCCGAACTCCAATTTTGATGATTCAAGATGATCCGGAAAGAGGAAAAGTAGATCTACAACTTTAATTCTTTGAGTTTTTCGAAATAATGTCTGACGCTATAGTCAAATTGACTCTGAAGTGACAGCTATGTAAATGGCAAGCCGAAAACGCGAATCTAGCCACCCCGAACGTCGATCCATGTAACTTTTGTCCCAATTCCTACAAAACAATATAAAACATGCATGAATAGACACAAACACATAAAAACATCCTAAAAGACTTGAGAACAACAATAAATTAAGCCCGAATGTATCCAATTCATGTGTATAAAACTCACTCATCAGTGGAATTCTCCTACAACAATAGTTATCAGGCAAGTATAGGTGTGGCCCCATTTGAAGCATTATATGGACGAAAATGTTGCTCTCCAGTATGTTGGGATGAGGTGGGTGAAGCAACATTGATGGGACCAGAGTTGGTACGTATTACTATAGAAAAGATCCAAATGGTTCGACAACGTATACAAACGGTACATGATCGTCAAAAGAATTATGCAGATCTTCATCGAAAGGACGTGGAATTTAGTATTGGGGATCATGTATTGTTGCGTGTTTCTCCATGGAAGGGAGTTACAAGATTTGGAAAATGAGGAAAGCTCAATCCATGATTTATTGGTCCATTTCAGATTCTTGACCGAGTAGGAAAAGTAGCCTATAGACTCGCGTTACCTCCAAGTATATCTCGTGTTCATAATGTGTTTCACATATATGTGATTCGTAAATATGTGAAAGACCCAAACCACGTTATTGAGTTAGAACCGGACGAGATAGCCGAAGACTTAACATACAAAGAGGTACCTGTCAAGATCTTGGATAGGAAGGAGCATGTCCTACGCACAAAGGTCATACCACAAGTCAAAGTTTTGTGGAGGAACTATGCTATTGAGGAAATGACTTGGGAGTTGGAAACGAAAATGAAAGCGAGGTATCCTCACCTTTTTGAAACACCAGGTACGTACGTCAATTTTGAGGACAAAATTTCATAAGGAGGGGAGGTTGTAAGACCCCAACTTATTATAAATAAAATTAAATTTCCTCTATTTATTATTTTGAAATAATAAGGGTTGATTTGATTAATGTGGTTAGTTATGGGTAAAATGCGCAAATATTTCAAATAAGCAAGTGGTTATAAAATATTCATTGTTGTCGGGGAATATTCGTTTGGTCGTGGAATATTCTTACTGTCGGAGAATATTTGTAGATGGCGCAGCCTTGTGTGGGCCCCATAACGGAAAGTGATTGGATTAAGAAAACAACAAGTATAAGTTGTTTATAAATAGCGGCGTAGTTATTCACAGATTATCTTGTTGAAATACTAAATTGGTTAAAACACGAGAAAGACACCAGTATTGCACCAATTATTGATTCTTACATAAGAAGGCACTACTCAATAATTGTTACAGTAATTACTGTTCAATATTTTATTTTATTGATTCAATAATTGCTACGTTGATATTTTATATTATTGTTGTTTCAATAATTGTCACTACACAATATTTTCCTTTATCAAATAAATAATTCATATTATTTGAATAATATTATTAGATAACATCATTGGCAATGTCTAGAAAGTTCTATCTAAGGAGAGGTTTGGTCACCTAATTGTGCGCCAGTAAGGAGAAAAAGCCCCCTCTTTCCTGGGAACGGCCTGGTTGTCGATATTGTGATTCTGTAATATTATTTATGAATAATTAATTATTGATTTATATGTTAAGGAAAATATTCATTTTATGTGGATATAGATGGAGAAAATTTTTTAATGTGACAATTGTTGAAAATTATTATTTTATCTTTTTCTGATAAAATAATTCATTTAAATATATTATTATATTATTAATATAATAATGTTGAAATTTTTACAATGAATGTGGGATATATGAATAAATGAGGAGGAAGAGTATTTTTGTTACTAAAAATATTTAAAACATGTTTTTCATGTTTGTGGACCCCATTTCTTGACTGAAATTTGATTATAGCCTGTAAAATCGTCCGTATGTGCATTTTGGCCAATTTCTGCTTGGAATTTGGACAAACTTAAACTTACAAGTTGTAGAGAATGGAATTACCTATGGAATGGACTTAGGTTCAAATTTTTCTGATAAAAGGCTATTTATTATGAATTATTGAAGTTCTGAAGTTCCAGAATAATTAATTTTTGAAGTTTTAATTATTTTTTTTAAGAAAAACATTTTTGGTGAGTTGAGTGGGTCTTGCATGTGATATAAATTGTTGAAATCAGATTCAAAGGTGTGCGTAGGAATTTTTATTATAAATAATAACATTTTATTAAATTTTCTACTTTGGTGTTCTAAGCAATTTCCTATAAATATGGTGCTTAGGTTAGAATTAAAAATCACACCAGAAACTAAAGATTTCTTTCTCTCTATATTATCGAGCGTATTCTTGTGAGTATTTTGATACTTTGAGTGTTGCTATACTCAGTACAAGTTCCTTGAGACTATATCCAAAGATTCCAAATGTAAGTACTATCTTTTTGGAGGTAAGGGATATTATTTTTTTTAAAATGATATTATTTCTTTCAATATCATTATGCCGGAATATTGGTAATATTTTTCTTGTGAAATTCTTGTCTTTTGGTGTCGGGGTTACTATTCACGTATACGGTACTATTCACGAATACGACACTATTCACAAAAAAATTAAAATTTTATTTTTTTTCCAAAATATCTATTATGGATACTAGCTTTGATTGTATCCATGTTTTGATCATTCTTGAATTTTACTCCACTATGATTATTTATAAAGTATGTTTGAACTCGAATTGTTTAAAGTATGAATCCTTAATATTTGTTCTTTTGTTTCACTGGATTCCTTTTCTTTAAAAATATTTTTCATCATCCTCAGTCCTAAATGATGATATTACTGAATATCTTTAGCATGTAGTGCAAAGATGGTTGATTTTCTTATGAATATCTTTGGCCCGTAGTGCAAAGATGTACAGGTGTTGAGATGAACATGACCAACTAATGAATATCTTTGGCCTGTAGTGCAAAGATGATTATTTGATTCAAGATGTATATTGATTGATGTTACAGGGATAAAATATTGATGATGAACTTTTAAATTCATAGAAGAAAGTAGATTTCATTCTCTACATAACTCTTCTAATGAATTATTATTTCCGTTGCGAATATTGATTTAAAACTTATTGTCTATTGTATTCTGTCAAATTTTTCCCTGTTGAGGTCTAACGATAATTTGTTCTATGTTATCTTAGTCATAATATTCTTTACTGGGCTAGTTGAGCTCACCCTTTTCCTTTTTATTCCATTTTTCTTCTCAAGAGGTGAGAATGTAGGGAGTACTAGTCGAGGTATGGAATGAAGGTTCTAGAAAGTCGTTTTAGTAGTCATCACTATTTTGTAAAATAGTGTATCAATAATTGTAATGAGGGCTTATTTGAGTGTTGATATTGTCTAGAAGACAATATTTGTTTTTAAACTCACAGTTTATGTGTTGTCGTATTTTGCACGACAATTGTATTAATAAAGTTGTAGTTGTTTCTGTACCATGTATTTGGCGACTCAGAATGGGTGTTGTATACCTATTTTGGGGGCGTCACATGTAGGATGTATATGACTGTGGGTAGGTGTGCTACTGAATGGCCACCTAGTCATGCCTATGTGCATGTGGATAGTCCTATTTACAAAGGGGACTATGGTAAATTTTTTTCAAAATGTAGGCATCGGGTGGTCATGCATTTTTAACTCTACTATAGATGTATGTTAAAATAATGCATGCATACATGTAGTCATAAAACTTCATTTTGAAAAGCTCTAGGTTAGAATTTACCACACCCTTTCTGAGGTGATTTGGAGACTTGTCGTCCAGATATTATGGATCTGGATTAGCCTATTAGTTCCTGCATGACTACTTCTGGTGTACGGAGGAGGGCTTCTGAAGTGCCTCGACCCCATTCTATTAGACAGCCTCGTCGTTTGGTGGAGGCGGTGATACGTCCAGTCCAGCTTGATGTACTGGACGTTAAGGACGAGGAGGAGGATATTTCGGTTGCGGATCCCGCTCCTGCTGTACGTGTTCCACGAAGGGATTTGCCAGGCATTCGGGTGGCGAACCCAGAGCTTCTGGGAGATTTGAGTCGACAACCTTCAGTTTACCTACATGCAAACGAGGTATAAAATTAGATCTTAATCTTCCTTCTTTCCAATTGATGAGGAGTAAAGGATTCTGATGTTGATCTACATTTGATGTAGGTTCCCGGCTTTACACAACCACGAGGGAACTGGTTCAGCATCCACTCTATGTATCAGGCTCTACATGATGACTATAGAGCAATTGTACATGGTTGGGTATTTGGGACGTTCTTTTCCATCCTTCCCCGCCGTTGTCCCTGGGGTTACCTCAGGGCATTGTCTATCGCTGGTTTCACCAGACGCAATCACTCCATTTGCTTGATTGTGAGGTGATGATGACACTAATGGATTGGCGGTTTATCACAAGTATGGAGTTTGAAGGGGAACCCGATTGCCTTGTCGCGAATATTACCCCGATTTTACCGCCAGATCCTTGCTAGGAGTTTTTACGTGAGGCGCTCAAAGCGAGGGATCAGACGTACAAGTCCTTTTAGCGTAGATGCTATGAACGGGCTGTTGAGTGAGCCCATACCCGATGATGTAAGAGTCAGGGATCACATTCTTCGGCGATTATTCCTGATGATCATTAGGGGCTGCTTCATAGCAGATAACTCTTCTACGGTATCATTCACTTTGATCAGCGCAACACGAGACGTGGACCATATTGGAGAGTATAATTGGGGCTCTTATGCCTTCGTCTATTTCTTTAGGGGAATGCGTATGCATTCGCAGGGCTTGACCGTATCGCAGAGTGTTAACTGACAGCAGATGTTTGTCTTTACATTGACAGTTATGGGCCTATGAGAGGCTCCCATATTTGTATCCTGTGAGTGTGTTAGGCTTAGATACCTATCCACGAGGATGGAGATGGCATCATTCCATACTGGCGGAGGTCCCTATTGCTGAGGGTTTCACTCATTGCCGCCTACAGCTGGAGTTGTTGACAGCGGATGTCATCACATAGGTTCCCTACTCTGGGGAGCATTAGACCATTGGTTTTGAGGATGGGTACCCGACTGGAGTTGAGTATGTGATTTCCACCCATAGGATTCCTCTCTTCACAGATGGAGGATGGGAGCTCTACTTAGGAGAGCGTGCTATCAGGAGCACCACATGAGATATTCGTATGCCAATCTTGCCTCCTGCCAGGAGTTACTGGCCTGTTTTGTAGTCGCCCGTCATTGATATCCCATTGTTGGGTGTCGATGGCTTTGCACTGTCAGAGGGCCCCTGCACATAGGAGATATTCCAGTATTGGTGGTCCCCTCGTACCATTGGAGCCCAGACCCGCGCCACTCAGTTCATGGGGGATATGGTTACAGGATCTATGATGATGACGGATTGGCGAGCCTATGTCCAAGATCCATCTCATTTGGCACAGATTGACAGTTTGACATGGCAGTTGGACCGGGCACATATCTTTATTTGGAACTTGGGCAGAGATCCTTCAGAGGCAGATACTTTTGATCCTTCGAGCTCTGGCGCTGGCCCCTCAGGTGACCCATATGGTTTTGCCGGTGCAGATCCTCCCTTATATAGGCCTGATATCCCTATGGATAGAGATCTAGTGACTCATGAGGAGTTACATCAGGTGGACATGATTGATGATGTAGACATTAACACCATTGTCTTCTTCTGATGTGCATTGATTTCTTTTGATAGGCCTCTATTAGACATTGGGTATCTCTACCCCATTCTCGATATCTCTTTTGGTAGGCCGCTATTAGTTGTTGGGTGATTTTTCCCCATTTCCCTGTATTTTCAGCTGTACAAAGATGATGTATTAAATGATGATATACTTAGGAATGTATGTACAGTTTTCCAATCCCTATATCATATTGCCATCTATTGTATCATGCATGTTATTATGTTATGCATACGTACGTATATCCAGAGATATTCAGCATTGACCCCTGGATGGTCTTATGACACGGCCCGTACAAATGTCTTCTTTGATAGTTAGACGTATTGATCATACCCCACCAGTATTGGTGGCATCTGGTATATGATCGTGGTATGATAGTATGTCACCATCGAGACGGGGTGATTCAGAGATCATTGTTGCGACATACTATGACCCTCTTGATGTTTGAGTTCGCGAGGATTCGTGGAGGCATCTTTGGAGCACCGGGTATCCATGCGGCGAGGTGTTTTCCGATTTGGGACCTGGAGTTGACTCCTACTACGGAGGAGTATGCACATTTGATGATGCTGCCACTGGACAGACCTTACGTGTATATGGCTATTGGAGACATGAGTTGGCAGTTTATGACCCTCACTAGATTGAGGCGTAGGGTGGTACAGGATGAGCTCACATCCGTCCACGTGATATCCTAGCATTTTTTTAGACAGATTTGGCTCGGAGGATAGTTATACACGGCATTTCGGGGATTTCACTACACCAGAGGATTAATGGCGTCTGGCCAGAGTGGATGTACTACTAGTGTGCATATTGTCATATGTATACATGCCACGTTACATGGATAAGTTGGATATTAGCGTCATGGCAGTGAGAGCTCTCTGGGAGGGTCACACCATTATACCGATGATCATCGTAGAGACGCTGAGGTCAACCACATATTGCATCACTTACCCTGCAGGGGTATTCACAGGCAGCTCGGTCATGTTGTACGTGTGGTTTATGTCACACTTGAGACCGATTGGCACTTTCAGATGGCATGTGTATTGTTTAACCCATGATATAGCCATATCATACTCTTTTCAGCTTGCGGAGTGTACAGATCCTGCATCTTGGTCCGTTTTCCTAGAAGGGATCGGAGATCCGTTTGATATATTGTCGTGTACAGGGCTCATCTCACCCTATAACTTCATTACTAATGCTCCGAGCATGGATTATCTCCCTATAGCTGGTTTGAGAGGCATGATTACTTATCACCCGCTGGTTGTGATGTGTCAGTTTGACCAGTTCCAGGATTTTCGTCCTTTTGAGGGGGCATTGAGTCAGCGCTTAGCTTCTCGCCACTTATCAACAGAGGATAGATCCAGGTTGTATACTGTTGGGATCAAGTGAGCTAATTTGAGTTTTTAAATCGACCATCTGGTTGATTCTGCGAGTATTCCACATGGATGGAGACATATACGACATTGACTATGGCAGTATCCACAGAGCAAGAGATTGATTCTGATGATGGGGAGTCTATTGAGAAGACTTACATACCCATCGAGAAGGATTTATCTACTGGGTTGCCAGTAGTTACGATGGATTCTCCCACTACGAGTGCTACTGTGATTTAACATTCAGCACAGTATCTGGAGCAAAGTCTATATCTGATGACCTTTGAGAGAGATCAGGCTAGGACCTTGATGTTGACAGCTCTTGATGAGAGAGACACCGCTCTGTTGGAGAGAGATGAGGCTTTGGCACGTAGAGATACCACTATTGAGGAGCGGGATGATGCCAGATCTGCCACGGATGCAGTGATTATTATGAGGGATGCTGCCAGATTTTCTCGACATGTGGCCGTTGCAGATAACACTTTAGTGAGATCCCTGACCACTTGTATGATTGCCGAGATGAGCGCATATATAGATGAGCATCATGTCACCATGCAGTTAGCCTCAGACTTATTGGTTCGTGTAGATATGCTGATGTAGGAGACCATAACGTTACCCCCTTCCTCTAAGAGAGATGCTATGTTAGATCTGTTGGCCCGCATATATACTGATCTGTAGATAGCCTTGTATTTTCCTGCATAGACTAGATTTGCCATTTTGTCATGTACAATACATATGTATATATCAAACAATATTATATATGGCAGGGAAATATATTTTGATTTACTTCCCTTTCAGTTGTGCCTTGATACTTGCTTGATATTTGCTTGTTTCTTCAGGGCTTGTGATCTTGATGCATTCTGAATTCATCCTTGATCATTGATCTTTGTGTATCCCTACCATCTTTGGTCTAAAGCCATAAAGCCGATGCACAACCACAGCTTAGATGGTCGCCAAATCTCCTATTTGCGAGGAGAGGTTAGGTAGTTGCATCCCTTTGGTCTAAAGCCGATGAAGTGTGGTGGATTGAAGTTTGATCCCAGTACCGTTGACAAGTCTTTATATTTTGGCAGGGGGTTAGATCGAACCATAAATGGATGCCTATATACTCCTATTGAAGAGGAGATAAGGTCTGCGTAGTTCAAACCTAGTGTAAGAGGTTCAACGCTGAATGTGAAAGGTGTAAATGGGTGTAGAAGCTTTATTGATTAAGAAGGGTGTAGGAATATTTTTGTTATTTTTGTTTTTGTAAAGAAAGGGCAGAAATGTTTTTTTTGTTTTTTTATTGTGACCGGGCCATATAGAATATGGTTGCCTACGTACTCCCGGGTATCAAGGAGATCAGGTCGACATTGTTCACCCTTCAGGACGATTTGTGACCGAAGAAGTTGAATCCCATGTGCAATATGAACTGCGGGGAAATGAAAGTTTGATCCCATGCTTGGGACAAACTACAGGTGTGAAAAGTTTAATCCCGTCTTCAGGATATATTACAGGTATAAAAGGTTCAATCCCTGATGGGATAACCGGAGTTGTATGATGTGAAACCAGGCTGCTGGTTTGAAAAGTGTGTTTTTCCCTGAGGGGCAGATGGGTAAAGAGGAAATACTGTATGTAATGAGGGTTAAAAAACCTAAAATGACTGGTGATCTGATGATCCAAAACTAGGATGTTTGTTTGATGGTAACCTCAGACATAGTACCGTTTCACGATGTCCGAGTTGATAAGCTTTGGAAATTCATCACCGTCTATTTCCTGCAATCTGAGAGTGCCTCCTGTCAATACCTCCTTGATAACAAACGGGCCTTCTCAGTTAGGGGCGAATTTTCCCTTAGATTTATCTTGGTTGTCAATGATCTTCTTCAAAACCAAGTCGTGTTATTTAAACTGTTGTAGCCAGACTTTTCTGTAGTAGGATTTGGCGATCCTTTGCTGATATAACTGACTATGGAAGATAGCTGCGGTTTGCCTTTTGTCTATTAGAGACAATTAGTGATACCTGTCTTGTACCCATTGGTCTTCATCCAGTTGAGCATCTATTAACACTCTGAGGGATTCCATTTCCACATCTATGGGGAGCACTGTTTCCATCCCATAGATTAATAAGTAGGGGGTTGCCCTAGTGGAAGTACGCATTAAAGTTCTGTAGGCTAATAAAGTCAGAGGCAAGAGGTCAGGCCATCCTTTGTGGTTGGCGAACATTTTTTGCATGATTTTCTTGATGTTTTTATTAGCCTCTTTAACAGCACCATTCATCTTTGGACGTTAGATGACGGAGTTAAGGTGTTTGAAATGGAATTTACTGGATAGCTCCTCCATCATTTTGTTGTTGAGGTTCTTATCATTATCTGACACAATGACCTCTGGTTGTCCATATCGACAAATGATATTGTTTTGAATGAAAGCAATGATGACTTCTTTAGTAACCTTGGGGAATGAGGCTACTTCTACCCACTTGGTGAAGTAATCGATCATGGTGAATATGAATCGATGTCCATTACTGGCTTTGGGCTCAATGGGCCCGATCACGTCCATTCCCCACATTGAGAAGGGCCAAGGCGAACTCATGTTGTGGAGTTCCCTTGGAGGGGCGTGGATGTCATTTCCATGAATTTGGCATTGATAGCACCTTCTGAAGTGATCATCACAGTCAGCTTTGAGGGTAAGCCAACACTATCCAGTTCTGAGGATCTTCTTAACAAGTAGAGGGCCGCTCATGTGTGGACCAAATACTCCACCATGGATCTCATCCATGAGACTCTGATCTTGGTCCTTATCCAGACATTTGAGGAGACCTAATCCTGCATCTCACTTATAGATTGCATCTCCGCTCCGGTAAAATTTCATAGCAAGTCAATGGATCCGCTTTCTTTCAGTTGGGCTCACCTCAACGGGTGTAGATCTATCTCATAAGTACTCCTTGATGTGCTGATACCAAGGGTTGTGGATGGGAGGTAGCTCATCCGATACTTCTCCAACATAATTCCCATAGACTAGGGCCTTTTGCAGGGCAAATATGATGTTTGGCATGTTTTCCTTGTCAGGTATGTGAATAAAAGAGTCCAAAGTTTCTAGTGCATCCGTATAATCATTCCTATTATGAGGAATGTGTATAAAGGAGATCTATTCGACCTCCGAAGACATCTATAAAACCTGCTGATGGTAAGGCAACAGATATAGCTCTTTGGTTTGATAGATTCCCGTGGATTGTTTGATTACCAACTCTAAATCCCCAAAGACAGTTAACCGCCTTATGATTATTGAACGGGCAAGTTTTAGCCCCATGATACAACCTTCATACTCAGCTGTGTTGTTGGTGCTGACAAACTACAATTTGACGGCGACGGGATACTACTCCCCCGTACCGGACACTAGAACTGCTCCAACTCCAGAGTCTTTTGTGTTAACAGCTCCATCAAAATACATTTTCCGAGTATGGCATGTATCATACCGATGGTGTTGCTGAACTGCCATTACCCCTTCATCGGGGAAGTATGTTTCCAAGGGTTTGAAGTCCCCTGCAAGTGCGGCGGCCAGTTGATCTCCAATTCCTTGACCTTTGATAGACTTTTGCGTCACGTAGACGATTTCATATTGCTGTAGGATCAACTGCCATCTGGACCACCGATAATTTAACATGGGTTTACTGAACACGTACTTGAGAGGATCCACGTGGGATATGAGATGGGTTGTATGACCATGGAGGTAATGCTGTAACCTTATGGAAGCCCATGCTAAAGCACAAGTTTTCTCAATTAGAGTGTACTTGTGTTCACTGATGCTGAATCTTTTGGTGAGGTAATAGATAGCTCATTCTTAGCCTCTATAGTCTTTTTGTCCCAGCATGCAGCCCATGGCATTGTCGTTGACTGAAAGGTACATGAATAGGGGAACACCATCCCCCAGAGGTACTAAAATGGGAGCTTTAACTAGCTGCTCTTTGATTATAAGGAAGGCTTTTTGACACTCATCGTCCCATTTCATGGAGGAGTTCTTCCTTAACAACTTGAAGATGGGTTCACAAGTTGCTGTGAGTTAAGAGATGAACCTGTTAATGAAGTTGATTGTTCCCAAAAACTCCCGTATTTCCTTCTCTGTCTGAGGAATGGGCATTTCAGTGATGGCCTAGATTTTGGTGGGATCCAGCTAAATCCCTTTGTGGCTGACTAGAAATCCTAGCAACTTGACTGATTTAATGCCAAAGGCGCATTTGGCTAGATTCAACTTCAAGTTGTACTTACTCAACCTGTTAAAGAGCTTTCTGAGATGGTCTAGGTGTTCTTCCTCCCTTCGGGACTTGACAATGATGTCATCCACGTAGATCTCTATCTCCTTGTGCATTAAATTATGGAAAAGAGCCATTATAGCTTGCTGTTAGATTGCTCCGGAATTAATGAGGCCGAATGACAACCGTCTATAGCAGAAGGTTCCCCAAGGTGTGATGAAAGTAGTTTTCTCACGATCCTCCTCAGCGACCATAATTTGATGATACCCCACGAAGCAATCCGCAAAGGAGTACATGTCGTATTGAGCAGTATTGTCAATAAGAATGTGGATAAAGGGCACAGGAAAGCTATCTTTAAGGCAAGCTTTGTTCAAATCCCAGTAATCCACGTAAACTCGCACCTTTCCTCCCGGTTTAGGCACGGGGACTGTGTTGGATATCCATTCAGGATATGTAGACACCATGATAATGCCAGCTTGAAATTGTTTTACAATTTCTTCTTTAACCTTTAAACTCCACTCAGGTTTCAATCGCCTGAGCTTCTGCCTGACTGGCTTAAATCCCTCTTTAATGGGAAGGCGATGAAGGACAATGTTAGTGGACAAACCCACCATGTCTTCGTGAGACCATGCAAACACATCCTGAAATTAGGTTAATAACGCAACCATGTCATTCCGTTGGTTTGGAGTGAGGTCTGAACCAATCTGGATTAACTTAGGGCTTTCTAAGGTTCCGAGATTGAAAGAAGTGGTTTGATCAAGGTTGGGTTTAGGTTTGTCTTTGACCCATTCTTTGATCTCCTGAGGTATCTCAATATCCTCTTGTATTTCCATCAAGTCCGAGTCCAACTTTTCATCAAAGTTACAATCCTTGTGGAGAAAAGGCATCTTATCAGCAAGTACAGGCACATCTAAATTCAGAGTCCTAAAACAAAATATGCTTTCACTTAATATATGAAACTGTTTAATCATACAAAATGTGAGCATATACTGGAAAAATAACTGCTAATATTGTATAGAAAAGTAAGCAATTAATATTATCTACAGGGCAGAGGGATTTTCTGCCTGTTTTACCCTTGTCGACCAATGCATGGAATGTTGTTCCAATTGTCAAAGGCAAAGTTATGATGGACCACAGTGATGGAGGGGCTGTCATCATCCTCCTTCTCCCGAATGATGACCATAACATCTGGGCAATCATCGTCTGGGGTGTATCGGTTGGTATGTTCATCATGGACAATGATGCATATGCCTGACATCATTAGGGCGATGTCATTCTTGCATTTCCGTTCCCTCTCTTCCACTTTGGGATCAGGAATCAAAACCTCTTTTTCTTTAATCGGTACTAGTTTGGGAAATAGCATAGCCATAACATGGGTTGGCACCTTTATCGGAGACTGTATAGGCTCAGGAGTTGCAGGTAGAGATAATCGCCGTGTGGCTGAAGCTTGAGGAATCTGCTTGTGCTTATGAGGATTCCTATGACTGGAAATGGCAGAATAGCCTAGTTCGACTGTCCTGATTTGACTGGACATTTGAATTAGGTGCTTAATACCCTGCTGATTTTTACCCAGCCCTTGTCCAGGATGATGACCCAATGATATCATTTCTTGTGTGGCGGCCATCACTTCGACAAAAATCTTGGGTACGGGAAGTGGCACTCCAATAGGATGGTATTACGTGTTGCTCACTTCCAAAGTATGAAAACTTGCCTACTCAACTTCTGAATTAAAGCTGATGAGTGATATATCTCTTTGTTTAGGACATTCCGGCTCACTGTTGAAAGTAACTAGGCTATTGTTGACAATGTATTTTAAGTTGTTGATCAAGTGTAGAAGGGACGGCTCTAGCCATGTGGATCCATGGTCTCTCCAATAGCAGGTTGTATCCTGAATCTATATTGAGGACATGAAAAGATATGCAAAATGTATGGGGACCAATCTCAATTGGCAGCTCAATCTCTCCGACAGAATTTTGTCGGGATCCATCAAAAGCTTTGTTGACCGTATGGCTACTTCGGATCCGTTTGAGATTGACGTTCATCTTCACCAAAGTGGCATAAGGATAGATATTCAGAGATGAACCTCCGTCTATAAAAACTCCAGCTAACATATACCCGGAGGACAAAACTGCAATGTGCAACGGCTTGTAATGACCGGTCCCTTCAGGTGGTATGTCGTCATCAGTGAAATATATCACATTGTTGTTAAAAATGTGATCAACCAGATGTTGAAAATTTTCCACATCCACTGATTTCGGGAAGTAGGCTTCTTCCAAAACCTTTAATAAGATCTTCCTGTGATCCTCGGAAGAGAAAACCAAATCTAGTATTGAGATTTAATGTGGAGCTTCTCTTAAGCTTAAAACCACCTTGGCTTCATTATGGCCCATAGTGCGGAGAAAATTTTCAATCTTCTCCATGGGAATCTTCCCCTTTGCTTTTATGGTAGGCTTCATCACCCTTTGAGGAAGATACAATGGATTTTCCTTCGACACTGTAGCAGTATTATGAGACGTGGATCCTTCAGCTTCTCCATAATTCCATGTGAATTTTTGTAAGCTGATAACAGGATACTGTGGTCTGAATGGTAAGCAAATTGGCTCTGGTGCAACCAATTTCAAAGGATAATCACTACCTTTGATTTGAATTGCTTGTATGGGAAATGGCCTGACAGTCTCATCAGTCTCAGCGGATATAACTGCTGCTTGCCCCTTCCACTTAGTAGGACATGGATTCCCACTCTCGAGTAGCACAATGTCATCGTCTGCCAGCTGCAGGACACCACTGTCAATTAGATTCTGAATAAGGTGGCGGAGTGCCCAACATTCTTCTGTGCTATGACCGCGAGAATGTGAATGATATTGACATACTCCATCAGAGTTGAACCGTCTTGAACGGCGATTAATTGGAGGTAGAAGGGAGGTGATTCTTCCTTCTTTGATTAGCATCTGAAATATTTCCTCCATAGGTTGGCCCATGTATTTAAATTTCCTTCTATTGGCAAAATCCCGACGGGCTTTAGCACTTGCTCTCTTCGCAACCTTGTCCTCCAGTGCTTCACTTTTGGAAGGTGATGATGGAGCATTCATAAAAAAAGGAAGGAGACATGCACGCTCCTGGCTGACTAACTAGCGTGTGACTTGACGCTGATGGATCACCAGTTCTGCCAATTGTTCAACTTGCTTACAAAGAGCTTTCATATTTTGTTCCATGGAAAATTGGAACTTTGTGTAATCCCACTATCAACATCGTCTTTGATGGTCTGGGATGATTCATCATTAAAATTGGAACTCTGTCCACTGTTCCAACTAATTATATTGACCTCTTCTTCTTTGTGTTAAGGAAGAGGGTTGTCTTGCATATGAGGTTGATATGGTTTGGTAACCATGATCTCACTGTTGTCTATTAAATCTTGGATCTTGTGTTTCAAGGCCCAACAATCTTGATTATCATGTCCAGGTGCCCCAGGATGATAAGAACACTTCCGAGTAGCTTTGAAACCCCTCTCATTAGGGTTGGCGGGTGGAAGAAGATGTGTGATTTTCTTCTAAGTAGTCAGAAGAGTAAGAATATTCTCGAGCGAGTCCCCTAAGGGTGTGAACGTTTGAGGGAGCTTTACTTCTCCACCTTTAGGCAATGGAGGGTTTGAAGACTGTGCTTGAAAAGGGGAGTAGTTTCTCCTCTGCATAGGCATATTTTGTTTGACCATGTAGTATCAAGGAAACATCCTCCTCTTTCTTTTTATGGACCCTCCGGGGGTTGTTTCCATAAGTTACAGACTGGATGTGCTCAGCAACTACCTTAAGAATAGCTAGATCTTGAATCTTTCCTGACTTCAACCCTATCTCAGCCATCTCTCCATGTTTGATCATTTTAGAAAATGGTTTGCCAATACTAGCTAAGACTCTCTCATAGAAAGGAGCTTCTTGTATGTCTATGAAGGTCATGACCATTTCTGATTCCATCACAGAGGGAATAACTTGAGCAGCAAGTCGCCTCCACCATTGAGCATACTCTCTGAAAGACTCATTGGACTATTTCTTGACCTTAGTAATCTGATATCGGCCAGGAGCCATCTGAGACTGGAAGCTATACTGAGTAAGGAAGGCGTGAGCTAGCTCTTCCCAGCTATGGATCTTTGAGTTGTCTAATCTGGTATACCATGAACAGGCTTCTCTAGTCAGACTCTTCCGAACAATTTGCATTCTCGAGCTTCGTTTTTACGCATAAGATCCAAGTTCTCCAATGAAAACCTTTAAATGTGTGTAAGGATCCCCCAATCCGTCATACTTTTCAAAGTCAGGGGTTTTAAATTTCTCTGGATAATGAACACCAGGGAATATACAAAGGTCAGCATATGAAACACTTCAATGGGTTTCAATCCCTTTGAAAGAACGGAGGGTTTCCTCCATTTTAAGGACCTTCTTCCTGATATCACTGATGTCTGGATCTCCTTTGAGATGGGTGTTTTTAGGGTCTTTGTTGGTCGTATCCAACTAAGGTTCCGGATTTGTTTTATCCAAACCTTGAGTTCCTCCTTGTGTAGAGGATTCTGTATATATGGGCATTTTTGGGCCCTGAGTAGACTGATGCAATTCTTTAAGCAGAACAGCCAAATCTATAATTTGTTTACTTAATCCATCAAATTCTTTGCGAGAAACAGGATTAGACTGGTTAGAAGAAGACATGATTGGTTGTAGGCTCGTGGCCTTTTTGGATTTTGAGCGGGTAACAGGCCCAATTGTTTCCCTACAAAAAACTTATGTAGTTTAGTTTCAGGGAATGTATAAATGTTTACATGTTATATGATGTATCTGTTTTAGGAATTTTATCCTGCAAAACGGAGTTAGCTGTTTGTAATACATGATATCATGCTAATTTTACCTATGCATGTGCACATATTTCTTCATATTTTCCATTACGATGGATTGACATGAAATGATATTTTACAAGTAAATGCTTTTACAAGTAATCGAAAATGGAAAGCATGAAGAGACTTTCCTCCGCATTTGGTTTATCAGAGGCTGACCTATCTTAGGTTTACTCTCGCGGCCTTTTGGCATGAAGGTTCCCAGATCATCACAATATACTTGACGGGAAGTTAATCCGGTCTTTCAACTGGAGCAAACCTGGGTGGTGCCTTTCCTGAGCATCGTTGGAATTAGTCTCCCTACGAGTCCAGTAATCAATCACCGACAGGATAGCCTCCTAGTGGAGGAACCACACAACATATATTCACATACAACGTGTCTCACCGTTTATGAAAATGATGACATCTGCGAAGCACTAATATCACATATAGATATATATTGCAGTGCAGTAAGTAAAATGCATTCGTACACATTCATAAAAAATGTAAATGCAAAATTCACACACAAGCATATAACAATTTTGAAAAGCTTGTAGTAGCGGTGTAAGCCCTCATACTGGAGTTCCCAGCAGAGTCGCCACCTGTCGACGTCGGGATTTTTGTTTGTCCCTTTTCTGTTCTTGTTCTTTGGTGTTCTCATATTATGTGAGATTTGTTTGAAAAAATAAGTGAAGAAGGTCCGACATGTATATGTCGACGATTTGACTGTAAGAGTCGCCAGTTGGTGTTTTTAACTGGTTGCACCAACACAACCGAGAAAAGGTTTTCACATTAACCTAGTGATGTAACACTGATAAATGGGTCTGTGAAACTGAGATTCATTTGGGTTGGGTTCAGGGGCTTGATTATGCGGAGGGAAGGTGTTAGGCACCCCCCCCGACATCCGTGTTACCACGGTGATCGCCACTTTTCAAGAAACTATTATATAAATGTGTGTGTGTGTGTGTGTGGGTCAATGTGTTGTTATTTGGAAGTAGTGCGAGGCCTCATTTTCACCTATATACAAAGGGTTTGAATTTATATAAAAAATTCAGTTTTAAACATGATATAGCAGTGAGGTTTTATAAAAGAGGTTTTTCAAACCCTGTGCTCAATAGGAATTGAGACCTTTTCATACTTACATTTTATTATTACATGTTCGACTTGATTGCTTTTATTTTCGAGATGCGAAGCATCTTCGAGAAAATAATATATAATAGTGCCGAACTCATCATGGGTATGAAAGCCATCTAAGGAAATTCAAACACCGTGAATAATTTACAAGCTGCTTATAGCTGAAAATGTCCATCATGGAATCCAGAATCTAGATTGATGGGGTCAATACGTGATCACATGATTCCTAGGCTCACATGATGCCACAATTTATATGAAAGGCAGTAAGCAGTTATATATATAAAAGCTATATGTATATATATATATATATACAAACATAATCAACCACCACGAAGCACCTCTACGGGAGATCAGAAAAGTAAATAAAGCTATAAAAGAAGATCAACCGCCACGAAGTAAACTCCAGGCGAGACTAAATGTAAAGAAAGCAATAAAAGGCGATGAAGTAAACTTCAGGCCTAACAGAAATGTAAATACATACATATATATATATATATATATATATATGTAAACGCACAGGATGTTTCTCAATTCCGGCTCGGTTTATCATTTCAACGATTTATCGCTATATATATATATAAAAGCAGTAAACGCACCGGATATAAAACCCAGGCTCATCGAACAGAGTTCGTCAATAGTTCATATATATATATATATATATATATATATATATATAAGCAGTAAACGCTCTGGATGTAAAATCCAGGCTCACTTCGGACATAATCCAAACAACAGATTCATATATATATATATATATATATATAAAAGCAAGTAAACGCGTTCGCATATAAGTTCAGGCTCAATCGAGGCATAACTCGATAATGTTAATCCATATATATAAATATATACATATATAAGTATATATATATATAGACAAAAATGAAAACCACAGACCGAAGTCTGGGCATACACATACAACACGACTCTAAATGTGAAGAATAATGTGTGCAAAGATGAAGAGAAAGGCTTTATAGTGTGTAAGAAGGCTTACAATGGGCTGCCAAAGAAGGCTTCTATGACTCTAAGTGGATGAATACTCGGCTCCCGCCGTTAAAATATAGCTATATGTGAGCTAACATGTGTTTAAAATGAGAAAGCACTCAATATGGGGTGTGTACAGAGCAAATTTGACAAGGCTTCCTCGCCTTTTTCTTTTTTAAAATGGCCACCCCAAGCTCTATATTTATAGAGCTGGTGGCCACAGGTGCACTTGCGGTAGCCACAGATGCACATTTGCGATCTTGAAGTGCCCCGGCTCCATGAGGTCCCGCCAAATCTCAATGCGTATACTCGTGCCTTCGTGATGTTCGCTCGAACTTGCAGAACTTCAATCCGAGCATCCGATTGAGGTGTACAAGACATTTTTTGGACTACCGTTGTCGAGAGTTATGCAATGACATGGGATTAGAGGTTGTACGAAGTCAGGAAGAGGGGACCATCCCCATGGTCTTCAAGCTTCAAATTCTATCCGGTGTGCTGCCCTTCGTAATAGTCACTCGAGATTGGAACTCCTTGGCTCTTGTGGGACATTGTTGCATAGAAATGTATGTATGAGATGTTGAGACGGCGCAATGTGGGGTTGAGGTGGCAAGATGACAATTTTTCCCCTCACCGGGGTTGTCTCCAGTTTGGGCTGATAGCAGACGTTGCTCAGGGTTATCTCTGAGATTGGACTGCTGCAAGTGTTTGAATTCCTCAAGGTCATCTTAAAGTGTGCCTGTCTTCCCGGTGTTATCTCTGGGTCTTTGGAATGAGTGCCTCAGCGGGAGTTCCAAGGTTGAAGCTGATTGCATGCATTTGAAACAAGCATTTCTGGGGTTATCACCGGAACTGCAATGACATTCCTTGGGGTTATCTCCAAGGATAAAACTCGGGGTTATCTCCGAGGTTGGAACTGATACTCCCGGTGTGTGTTATGGGGTTGAGACTGAACTTCCGGTGGTATCCGAAATGGATATGAGGCTGTCTTCCGTGGTTATCTCTCGAAGACGAATCGCCCTCTGCAATGTTAATAGAATTAAAAAGTAAAATTTGAGTGTCTCTGGTGAGAGGTGGTGATGAGTGGTGGGATGTGGTGGTGGTCGTGGTCGTCGTGGTGGTGGGTGGTGTAGTGAGAGAAGTGGAATGAATAATTAAAAATATAAAATTAAGACAACGAGAGTCAAATAATAATAAATAGCCACTTGACTCGATAATTTTTTTAGAGAAGAAAAGGTTGAATTTTTTTTATCAAACAATATAGCCTCTGGGCAAAAAAAATAAAATTAAAAAGAGACAATAAAAGACTATCAAACATTAACTTAAAGAAATTGATATTTCTAAAGTATCGTTATAAATGTATAGCGACGATTTTCATATAAAAATATCATTTTTATTATGAATTTATCAGTAACTTAATATAGGTGACTAGTGTAGTTTCATTTCTCCTCATCCATGTTCAAAAAGTATAAGGTCTGATGTCAAATGACGTGCATGACCTTGATAAATCTATAATAATAAGATAGAATTTAATTTGAATTTTGGCAGAAAAGTATAAAGATGGTTTTAATTCATTCTAATTAATTTGGGCGTGAAAGCACAAGGACGATTCAGATTCATTCAAAATTTTAGATTGTTGAAACGGAAAGAGAGATGATTTTTTTTATGTCGTGCCTTCAAGCACAAGCAATTACTAGTAAACAATATGAAAGGAAATAACCAGAAAAAATAGTCTCAACTCCCCCTCCCTCGCCCCCAGTTTATTTTTTATTTTTTAATAGTTCTTGAAAACATAAGTGAAAAAAAGAAAGAAATTTTTTAAATCCTATTGAAGTTTTCTTATTCATAATATTTTTAAAAAATATCGTTCTTGATATTGAAGATTTTTTAAAAGTATAAAAAATAAATTTTATGTTCATTGAGATATTTTTATATTTATTTTTCAAAATTCTAACAAACATACCAACTTTCCTTGGATTTTGAAACTGCTAGGTCCCAAATTTGGACTAGAGATAGATTAGAGGAGTCAAATAGTCTTTCACAAAAAATTTGATTAATATTATCAGTTAATTCTTAAGTTAATTTTGATTTGTAACTAAATACGAGTATTCATTATTCCTCTATCACAAACAAGAATTTTAAACGGACAGGGGTAAACAAAATCTTCTAATCCCCGCTCCTTTTATGATAAAAAGGATGTTATGATTGACTTATAATTAATTAGATTTACATTAATGTTCACTAAGAACTTCTACTAGTTTAAGGCAAAAACTTGTATACCGCTTGAAAAAAGAAGATGTAAAGTTCTTGCTAATATCTCGAAACTTAGATTGAATGAGTAATCGTAACACCTCCTTTTTGAAATAAAAAGAGAAGTTACATACAATAAAATTAATAAAATCGTAACAAGACTTTAAGCAATAATAAAATAATCTCAATGTCAATAAATGTTATCAAATAAAACAAATTATAATAAATGTTGAATCGACTCAAACCACAATCTAAGTTTGACGCCCCCAAAACAGGTTCCACACAACCCAATTTTGAGTCGTCAAAAGACAAACAACCAACTTAATATAATACGATACAAATACCACAAGTCATTCTAAGTCTTCCACTACACCAAAAATGGCCTCTAGTGAAGGACATATCCTTCACTAGAGGCCCTATATCTCTCACAAGTGATTTATTGCGAAGAAATATTTCCTTCACACGAGTGCTCGCATTAGACCTCCTCGCAATTGGGTATCCTTCGCTAAGTAGTAACTAAATGTTTTTTGTGAAGGATATATTGTGAATAACTTATTCCTTCACAAATTGTATTTAGTTATGGAATATTATTATTTAGTGAAAAATTAATTTCCTTCACAAATAATATTTTAAGGACTATTTAAAATTAGTGAATAACTTTATTCCCTCATAAATAATATATTGTGAAGAACAAATTTATTTAATGAGAGAAAATTTTCCTTCACTAATTATAAATTGAGAATGTATCTTCAAATTAGTGAGGGAAATAATCCTTCATTGATGACTAACTAATTAACCAGAAAAGATTTAATGAGGAAAATAATCCTTCATTAAAATCCATTTCTCAAATAAAATCCTTCACAAATTATAAATTTGTAAAAAAAAATTAATTGATAAATAATCAAAATTCATTGCAAATTATAATTAATTTTCAAATCACTGATTTCATATTTATTATTATTATTATTATTATTATTATTATTAAATGCTATAATAAATATGAAATTTAATATTTCAAGTTAATATAAATCATGTCATATATAATTGTTTCAAACTAATTGATAAACTGCATAAAGAGCCAAAAATTAAAACTAATACTCCATATATAAATAGATAATGCTCAAGTCACAATAACTATAAAATTTGTTATTGTATCTTGATCTCCCAAGGATCATATTACTTACAATATTTAATAACTAACATAAGAAAATTAAAAAAATAACGAGCTACAAGAAATGAAGTGTACATCATGTTAGGTCCACTTCATCATCATTTTCTTCAAGGAAATCAAAGTTGGGCCTGTAAAGTTCCTCCTGTAAAAGAAACACCAAAATTCAATTTCAACAAGGAGAGGAATAAGAAAAAATAAACCTGGTGAACTTAAATTAATAGATAGAGAGAGATTAATGAAGGACAAAGACAAAAATATAGTTATTAGTAAATACCTCAAGTGAACCATAGTTGGTAAATGTTTGAATGAAGTTGGTAAACTTTTTCTCTACTAATTTAGTTATATGTTCAAGAATATCTATAAAGCTGAATTAGAAAAGTGAGCATAATATTGAAAATAAACTACCACTTTGAGCCCTTTACTTTGCAACAGCAAATCCAACACACTCTTCTTCAAAGCATCCTACAAACCATCATAATCCACAGTCCATCATACTTAACCTTATGAGAACTGATAGTCCTTGATCTCAAAGGAACTCACGGATAATAAATCATACTTGTATAAATGAATCACAACAACTCAACTTCTAAACGATAAATAATAAGGCACATAATCACATTTTCTTATCTTCTAAAACAATTTTTAATTCATCAAAACATAGCACAATATAAATACATGAGAATATCTCAGAATAGTTACCTTAATCTCACTTCCCGATTTGAGCTTTCCAGCATATATATCATCCCTCAAGCTCTCCACAATCTTTATAGTGATCTTTGGGCCAAAATCAGAAACTAGCAAAGCCTGTAATCTTTTTTTTTGTTCTAGTTAGAATAGTACCATAAGCCTATAGTTACTATATTTGCCACCATTTCTTCAAATTTTCAAGGAAGAATAATTTTCATAATACCACCGGAACTTCAGGCCCACTTGCCTTTATTTATATATTTCTGCACAATAGTTAAGTTGCTGACATTACATAAGCACACAAATTTCTTCATCTGCATGCACATGTAGGTTTGAATTTTATGAATTTGTGATTAAAATTAAGTTCATTTATAAGAGAACAGAAAAGAGAAATAAACTATAAAACTTATAGTTAACAGTTTATCCCAGAAGATGTTATATCCGCAGAAAATAAATCCCAAATAAGTACCAAATGCAACATGTTCTATACTATGCCTATGCAACTCATTTTTCTATATAAAATGATAAATGAAACTTTTTCTATGGAAAAGATTGTCTTTATATAAAAAATGTTGCATTGGGTGCTTATTCTGGCCTTATTTTCGAAAAAATCTGAAATTAGAGTCAATATACAACATTTCTATACCTATGCAACTCATTTCTATATAATTGACAAATTCAAATTGTTCTATAGAAAAAAATTATACTTTTATAGAAACTGTTGCATTGGGTGCTTATTCGAGGCTTATTTGAGGGGAAAATTTGAAATTAGAGTCAATTCCCATAATTTCAAATCTCAATTGAGCTAGAAAACTTCCAAATTGGGATTTTTTTTACTTACACAACTATCTTTCTTTTTTCACCCAATCAGGAGCATATTTCGAATGCTTAGAGATTTTACAAAAAAAAAATTCTAGGAAAAATATAAATTATCTAAAGAAACTAAAAGGGAGAGTGGGGAATTGAACCTCTTCTAATTCATCGAGGACACGGTCGGTATCTGAGAGATTCCAGTAGAGAAGAAGCTCGTTGATTATGGCTAGATTTTCTCGAGTTTTTGTAAAGCCGGAGAAGATTTTGTCGACGTCGCTCTTGGCCTTCTCTTTGATTAATCGGCCGAGTTTGGTGAAGAAGCCGGTCTGTCCGGCCGAGCATTTGAATCGGGACAGAAAGGTTCAAGGCGGTTGAAGGAAATTGAAGAAGTGAAGGATTGAATTGGAAGTGAAAGTTGGAGGAAATTTGGAGGAAGAAGAGAGTGATGGAAGCTGAAAGTTCAGAGGAAATTTGAGAGATTAGATTACAATATGTTCTTAGAGTGATGTGAAACCATAAATGATTATGGGTTTATAAACTTAAAGATCTTATTTTTCACCCAAAAAAACAAATGAAATTATTTATAACCCTTGTAAACTGTGCTTTCAACTTTCTTGAAAAATTAGAGCTTCCAAAACTACTTTTCTGATTAAAAATTGCTGTGCTAGTTTCTTATGCCATAGCAGTTTTGTAATATTTCAAATAATTGTTTGATGGTGCAGAATTTGTAGTCAAGTTCATGAGCAGAATTTGTAGTCAAATTAACTTAGTTAATAATTGTTTGATGGTGCAGAATTTGTAGTCAAATAAAATTAGATGCATATATAACTATGTTAAAACTGCACAGTTCGTCAACAAACTGTTACACAAAATTCTAGTAACATAAATAATATATGATTTACTAAAAGCATATATAAATAATATCCTGATTACAGTTCTCCCCTTTTTATTGTTCACGAGCTACAATCACATAAAAAAAAGACGAAAACAAAAATGACCTAATTCTGGCCAACCAAGGATGTTGAGAGAAAGAGAGAAACCTGTGATGGTGCCGTGAACAACAGTCCCGTTTTTGAGCTCGATCGAGACGGTCTCATTGTTCAACTTCATCAAAAACCTGCTCATATAAATTGAAACACTTGCATTAGAAACTTAAATTTATCAGATTAACGATATTAAACAATAAACGGACATATTTAAAGGCGATCAACTGACCTAACGAGCTTCATGGTTGCAGAAGGAAGAAGACGTACGCTATGGTTGGGTCTACTAGTAACGCAGTAGCAATAAAAGCAAAGCCTCTGCGAAGAGGATCGAGGGTTTAGGGCATGGTTGGGCTTCTTTTGCTTTAACTCCTCCTGGGTCTTCTTGAAGAAGACGACGTCGTATTTCGTTTTAACTTGTAAGAGTTTCTGGTGCAAGAATTCGGTGACCGGGTCACGCTGTTTCTTATTAACATAAAGCCCGAATAAGAAAGGGTCCTTTACATAAGTATACAACATTTAGAAAGTAATTACACTATTAGTGTACTCATAAAATATTTATATAATTAATACACTTTCTATATTTATTTACAATATTAGTGCAATTAGGATTCCTTAATTTAGGGAATTAGTATAGGATTCAATTCATAATAATAAGGAAACCTAAAATCAAGGAGAAATAACTACCATAATTAATAATTCAAATTCAAATATCTAGGATCTAACAAACAAAATAAATTTAAAAATAATAATTAAAATTCAAATATTCAAAGTTTGGAAACGTCATCTTCTTCCTCCCCTTCGTCGGTCATCTTCCTCCTCCTTCGCCGCCACTTCAACACCATAGACACCCGGCCATCTTCTCCGCTTCACCATGGACGTGTAGATCATCTTCCTCCGCTTCATCATGGGCCGACGCCGCTTCAACACCATGGACGCCTTGGGTCACATTTGCCATTATTATGAAGGTTGATTTAGTCGAGAAATTAAAAGGAGAAAAGATAAATTTTTATTAGTTGGTATCCAAATATTTATACAAAGGTAACCATTTTAGTTTTTGTGGGTAACTAATAGACCGCTTTCTATAAAAAAAAATCTATAATCGATTTTTTTCATTAATTGGTAACCAATAAAACCTGAATTGGTTACTTTTGTATTAACATTTGGCTACTAATCGCATTATAAAAAAATCTACAATAATTTTTTTTTAATTAATTTGTAAACCCAATAAAATGAATTGACTATATTTGTATAAAGTGTTAGCTACCAAATTGCACTCTTAAATAAAAAAAATCTATAATAGATTTTTTAAAATAAATTAGAAACCTAATAACATTGAATCGTTACCTTGATATGAATGTTTGGCTACCAATTGTCTTATAAAAAATCGCAAAGAATCGCATTTTATGAAAAAAATCGCAAGTGTGGATGGTGTTAATGGTGTGGATGTGGAGGATGACATTAACAAATTGGAACTGTCTAGATTAATGGTGGAGGATGGCGTTAATGGCGAAGGAGGGCGGAGGAGAAGGGCCTAATTTATACAGTGGAGGAGGGCGGAGGAGGGCAGTGGAGGAGGACGGAGGAGGGCGGAGGAGGGCAGTGGAGGAGGATGGAACGGAGGAGAAGGCGGTGGAGGAGGGCGGTGGAGGAGGAGGACGGAGGAGAAGGGCGGTGGAGTAGGGCGGATGAGGAGGGCATTAACAAGCATGAATATGTTGAATATAGAAGAAGAAGAAGGGGGGAGACTAATTAATACAGTTATTCTAGATGAGGAGAGAGAGAGAAGAACCTAAATTAAGGAATTCTAATTGAATTATAATTCCCTAAATTAAGGAATCCTAATTACACTAGAATATGTAAATAAATATGAAAGTGTATTAGTTATGTAAATATTTAATGAGTGCACTTTTATTGTAATTATGTTTTTAAATATACTATAAAATGTAATTGTTCCAATAAGAAATGAGATTGACCCATTTTTCGAAAATAATTTATAAAAAAACTCTATGCGGAATGTTTAATATTCATATCTAATTATCATATACTAATTACTAATAATTTATACTACCATAAATAATTATGCACCATAATTGTTTTATTTGACATCTTCTTCAAAGAAATTAACTTAGTTATATATGCATCTAATTTTATTTTAGCGAATTGAAAAACTTATTCTATTAGTATAAACCTATTAACTTTGGTTTATGTACCAAGTTATTTAATTAATGATTTATATATAAAATATTTTATTCTCTTAAAATTATAACATCGTTATTAATTTTAAAAATCTTTTAAATAATATCATTATATATATATATATATGGGAAAATGTATATACACGACTTTGTAGTACATAGTCGCTATAACATTTATATGACAGTAAAATTTGGCGCTTAATTTTTATTTCTCCGCCTAAACTATGGCTAAGGAAGTGAGGAAAACCAAATTGAGAGACCTAGCATCTTTGAAACTTTAATTTTGGCAAATGATTGAGCAAAACCTTGATCTGACTTGGTTCCTATCTCGATCGCTGGCTTCCCTCTTTCTCGTCTGACCAGATGAGTCACTTACACCACGCACACTACATCTCTCCTTTTTTTGAAACAAGCACACGATCTTTGTGCTTCAAATAAATAAAGTTAAGTTTTTTTGATTTTTCTTATGGTTTAATCTTGAACTAATTAAAAATAAAATTAAATAATCTAAAAGTCTTTCTTAATTAAAGTCCTCCTAAATTGTTATTTAACTGAATATTAAATACAATACTAAAACTAAAGTTACTTTAAATTAAACTCCAAAAGACTTTTTGGATTAATATTATATACTTAAAATAAAATTTATAATCTTTTGGATTATTTAATTTTATTTTATTTAACTTTAACTTTATTTCATTATGATCATAAAATAAACTTTTATGGAGAAATTTTAAAGTTTAACATTGTGTAAAGTTATTTACTTTATAGTTTATTAAAATAAATAGTTGATATTGTAAGTTACTTAAAAAGTGTTATTAAAATTAAATTTATTATTGTAAAAAATTTAAGGTATTTATATTCAGCATAATTAATTAAAAAAAATTATTAAGAACAAGATAGCGACCAATTTTATCCCTTGCAAAAAACTTCTGAATAATGATATATAGTGAGTAATAATTCCTTCACTAAATGGATTTTTTCCTCGCAAATTTTTATCATAAATTGGCTCCAAAAATCTTTCTATCGCCCCAATTTTGCGAGAAAAAAAATATAATTTGTGAAGGATGTTTCTTTCGCTAATAACTATATTGTCAGTATACTTTTTTCCTTCATTGTTCCTTCGCTAAACAACTCCTTATGTGAAGGAATAAATTCCTTCACAAAATTTCCTTCGCTAGAGGCCATTTTTGATGTAGTGTTCACTACAATTATTGTCACACTATTTTATAATATGGTGAATACTACTATAGTAACTATCTTATTCTATCCCTCCACTCTCCAGCTAGTCACAGTTACTCTCATTTCTTGAGAAAATAATGGAACAAAAAGAAAAATGGTAAGCTCAAATAATCCAGTAAAGAATATAATGACTAAGTTATAAAAAAAAATATCTTTTAGTCTTCAACAATGATAAATATGATATAATATAATAGACAACAGGTTTTAGAAAAATAACTGCAGGGGAAGTAACAAATAATTAGGGGAGTAAAATATATCATAATGTCCATAATATTCTCTTATTTGAAAAATTCACCATCAATATTTTATCCCTATAACACCAATCAATATTTGTTGGTCATAATCATGTCGATCGACTCATCTTTGCACCCAGACCAAAAATATTCAAATGTAACACCAATATGCATGATCATGTCAGTCAACAATTCTTCTTTCCACCCAGGCCAAAGAAAACTTTCACCACGTGTCCTTGCCTTACATACTAAAGATACTCAACAATCATATCGTCCTTGCACCCAGACCAAAGACAGTCACCAATTATAGTATCTTTGCACACCGACCAAAAATATTCACAATAACTTGATTCTTATATGATTAGTACAAATAACAGTGATATAAAGGATGAACAAAAGATGTAAGAATAATAAGATAAAAGAATAAACATTCGAGATTTGACATTTAATTTGTCAAGAGTCCAATAATATTCAAATTGTCAACATTATGACCAAAATATGGAATCAAATTCAAAAATGATATTTAAGATTCACATTCCAAATATAATGATTAAAATTTAATCAGAATGTTCAAGTAAATAAGAAGTTCAAGTTAAATGATATTAGATGAAGCGCAGATCTCAAAGGAATTTCTAATCATTTTTGGAATTATAGAAGAAATGCTTACCATAATAAGTTTAGATTTAGGAGTATGAAAGAAAATGATATCATTATCTCAATTAACAAGTGACTGGATATTGCTCTCTATGAAGTTTATCAACATAAATATATTTATAATTTAATTAGTTACTATCACATATGGTGTACACTAACTCGTATATTATGAAACTATCAAAACTGACTATATAATATAAATTTGTGTAGTGTACATAATAAGTTTCAAAATAATATTTCAATTTTTTTCAAAATAACTCTTCTAAAGTAAGAATTATAAACAATGTGTTATGTGTGTGGATGTTTAACCAACTTTTATAGAAAGACTTACTTGAACAATACTTGTACTCATACTGATCTTTACAAATACTCAAGATAACCTAGCACACTTAGAGAGAACTTATGCTAAGAAATTTTTAGAGAGTGGAAAGATGTATATGCAAGCAAGTTGTGAATTTCCTTATGTTAACCCCTCCTATTTATAGCCAAAAACCTACCACACTTTATAAATATATTATTCATCCATTTTTTTCATTTTATTCCATTATCATTATTTATTCAAAAAGATTATTTCATTATCATTATTTATTCAAAAAGATTATTTCATTATCATTATTTATTCAAAGAGATTAATTCATTATCATTATTTATTCATAAAGATTATTTCATTATCATTATTTATTTAAAAAATTAATCCACTATCATTATTTATTCAAAAAGATTAATCCACTATCATTATTTATTCAAAAAGATTATTTCATTATCATTATTTATTCAAAAAGATTAATACACTATCATTATTTATTCAAAAAGATTATTCAATTATCATTAATTATATTATCCATCTTCTACATTATTGACATAATGTATTAATATCACGAATATTATTGTTCTTTAAATAATGAGTTGGTCTCATTACTTAATACATGTGACTTCCATTTATGCAACTTTCCATTACTATCCTTGTTACGATGTTAATTATTGGTTCAATAATATGAGATGTTGTGACAATTATTATGACGTCCCTAAATCTATGTGCTTGCTACAGTGGAGTGGTGCTCCCTAAATTCTTCTAAGTCTAATTATTATAGATTTAAAATATTGACAACTAGATCGTTCCCAGGAAAGAGGGATCTTCCATATAACGACACAGAATTAAATAACTACTTTTCTCGATAGAACTTTCTAGATATTGCCAATAATGTTTAATGGCCTAATAATATTCTATCAAATAATATGAGTTATTGTTCCGTGAGAATTAACATGAAATACTGTGTACTTGTTACTGTAACAATTATTAAGTTAAAATACTATGTAATTGTTACTGCAATAACTATTAAATCAATAATTTTTAAATATTGTGCAATACCATGTGCTATTGTAGAGTACCGTGTGCTACTATGTAACACCACGTGCTACTATAATTTTATCACCGGGTATTTAAACAGTTAAAAGTGATAGTACCGTTGACAATTTTTATTAAAAATATTATTTATGTCATTTTTAATATCCGACAATTAAGTCATTGTGAGACCCACTAATGATTGATTATTTTGACGATGTCGTACTTTATCGAATATTTTCCGACAGAAGGAATATTCCCCATCATACTTTTTATTTTATAATCTACACATATCTTCCTTAACTTTATCAGTTTATCAATTTAACACCTTACTGTTTAGCATAATTATAAGAAAATTAAATTTTATTCAATACAAGTTGGGGTCTTACACTAAGGTAATTATTACAAGTCTAAACAAACTAATGTCTAACAACCTAAATTGAATATATCTAAACCATTGGAAAGAAGGGAGTACCGTGTGCTACTGTGTAACCCTACGTGCTACTGTACTTCTATCACTGAGTATTTAAACCGTTAAAAGTGATAGTATCGTTGATATTTTTTTATTAAAAAGGTTATTTCTATCATTTTTTATATTCGACAATTAAGTCATTGAGAGGCCCACCAATGATTGGTTATTTCGGCGTCGTCGTACTTTACCGAATATTTCCTGATATAAGGAATATTCCCCGTCATAATTTTTATTTTATAATCTACACATATCTTCCTTAACTTATCAGTTATCAATTTAACACCTTACTGTTTAGCATAATTATAAGAAAATTAAATTTTATTCAATACAAGTTGGGGACTTACACTAAGATAATTATTACAAGTTTAAACAAACTAATGTATCACAACCTAAATTGAATATATCTAAACTATTAGAAAGAAGAGAGCTCTCATCACACTTATCCTTGATTCCCTTGATTACCTGCCAAAAAGAAAAACACAACATCAACTAAATGCCCAGTACGGATATAGAGTATATAAATAAAGAATCAAAATAAAAACTCAATTAACTGAACTTAATTGAAATGAACAAAACTAACATAACGAAATAATAGATTGAATCAAATAGTTGGGTGTTATTTCATACTGACCTCAAAATCAAACAAAAATATAGCTTGTCACACATGCAAGTCAAATAATGTCACATAGGTAAGTCACACACATTGGACATCGAATCCAAATGCATATAAAATTGGAAGGCGTGTTTAACACAAACATCACCAATCCGCATAAAAGAACAAAATAGAAAACTAGGTTTGATCTACACGCCTCCCACAACAAAATCACAAAATGGCCAACTCCCACCGGAGCAAAAAACGGAGACGCTATGGACTAATCACACCGCCACGAAAGGTGTCATGCCTTGGTGTCAAGAGGACATGCATGTGGTACACCCACATGCGGTTATAGCTCAGGTATAACCTACTATATATTCTAACAAAAATATCATATCACAACACATGCGACATAATATCAATACAAAGGGGTTCTAATATGTACATGTTAAATTGAAACGAATCATCAACGCAAAGTCTCCAAAAATATACTAACATGTATATTACTACAATCATAAAAATAAATTATAGACATGATGCACTAGTCTAAAGAGTACAAATATGAGTTTCAAATATAAACGCCAAAATGAAACTATCATAATAAATTTTGACAAGGAATAATCATGAGAGGCAATACCAAATTTTTAAATGAGTAACAAAATCAAAGAATTAAAATTAAAAGAGTCTCGCTGAAAAAATATGGAATCTATAACTGGATTAAGCAATGTAATACCTTGATTATAATTCCAAATATTATTCGTTAAACTACTTCCGTCCAAGCTAATTAAACAAATTAATAATAATTATAAGTACATTTGTAAAAATATTCTTTCCATCTTTAACCCATTATTATTATTATTATTATTATTATTATTATTATTATTATTTTATTATTATTATTATTATTATTATAAAGATAATAACATATTGGTCCAAGTACTCCATGAACACCCGATACATCAAATCCATAAACACTGGAGCGTTAGTCAACCCGAATGGCATCACCAAAAACTCATAATGCCCATAGCGATTGCGAAAAGCTGTCTTAGAGACGTCCTCATCTCTCACCCTAAACTGATGATAGCCCAACCTCAAATCTCTCTTTGAAAAATACTTTGCTCCCTGAAGTTAGTCAAACAAGTCAGTAATCCTTGGCAATGGATAACGATTCCCGATGGTAATCTTGTTTAACTCATTGTAGTCTATGCATATCCTTATAGACCCATCTTTTTTCTTCATAAACAAAATTGGAGCACCCCATGGCGAAACACTTAGGCGAATCTCACCACGATTTAACATCTCTTGCAAGTACTCCTTTAACTTCTGCAACTCTAACAGTGCCATTCTATACGACGCCTTTGAGATAGGCTCGGCACCAGAAATAAGCTTGATAGTAAACTCAACTTCCCGCTGTGGTGGCAACCCTGACAATTTCTCAAGAAACACATAGAGACTCACCCATAGAGGTATCCTTTAAAAATGCCAAGTAGCTCTCACAACCCTTCGCCACAAACTTTTTAGCCTTTAAAGCTAAAATCAACTTCTCCACTTTACTTAGTTATGAACCCTGAAACATGAATTCCAAAGACTTCACATTTGTAAATATATCTTTCTTCGCCTGACAATCAATAGTGGCATGGTACTTATCCAACCGGTCTATCCCAAGAATAACATCAAAATTGTGCATACCCATTAGAAGAAGGTTAGCCCCATAAATTTTGTCTCAAAAACTAATCTAACACTCTTAATACAAATCATAAATAACAACTTAAGTCCACATCGGGGTAACAATAGACATAACAGAATCTAAGGATTGAGATGGTACACCAAGGTGTTGGACAAAAGACTGAGCAACAACTGAATGAGTAGAACCAGTATCAAACAAAGCAAAAGCCTCATGATTGCCAACTAAAAGAGTGGTAGAAATAGTACCCGACGTACTTGCCTCCTGGTTATATGTCAAGGCAAACACCCGACCACCCTAACGCTGACCTTCATTGCAACATTATCGCCACCTCCACCATTACCATGTGGTCTGGTACAATATCTAGAAATATGACCCATCTGCCCATATAAGAAGTATGCACCATTAACTTTATAGCACTACCTCCCCGGATGAATAGCCCCATAAGTAGCATAAGGAGATATTGAAATAAGATTAGGTTACCCCCACTAGTTGTCCCGGATAACATCCCTGATTTTTCCTCTGCTAATGATTCTGCAACTGCTGGAGATTCTGACCTTTCCAAGGTAGCTGACGCTGATGATTCTACCTCTGCTGAGGCAATTACTGATAAGCACTATTCTGATTTTGGTCGCACCATTGCCCCTGCTACCCACCACGGTTCATGTTCCACTGACCACCCTGATTCCACCCATGCTGACCCGAAGCTTGACCCTGCTGGTCATCAATGTCCCTCTTCTGACTCCTCTTTAGTTTAAAAGACCGAAAGTCATGTCGTTCCATCTCAATATTCATGGCCACATTAGTTATTCCTGACATATCTATAAACTTATTGTTAATAAGATGCTGGTGATACCTATAATTTCACCACTTGAACTTCTCTACCTGCTTCGATGCAGTCCCTACAGAGGTTCGCATAAAGCCTGTCAGCTTGGTGAACCTCGTCATAAAATTCATAATCGACTCATCATCTTTCTGTAAAATAGACAGATACTCTCTAGCACAAGCTGTTATTTCCCAAATGCACTTATAGATCTAGTAAGGGGGTTAAATATATCTTAATATTTCTTTGTTAGTTAATAAGATATTAACAAATGGTTATTAATCAATTTGATTTAAGCACAACAGAATATGTCTTTTAAAAATCCCCTTGAAGATTTAAAATGAATCTCAATTCTGAATATTTGCAAGATAAATAATATTAGAAAGCATATGGAAGGTAAGAACAGTAAAGTAAAGACACATGCAAATTTTAAGTGGTTCGGAGACTAAATAACTCCTAATCCACTCTTCTACTCCTCTATTAAGAATTCTACTAAGGATTTAGTCACACAGACAAGGACATTCTGCCCTCTTCAAGCCCCGTATACTTGGATATTTAGTCACAAAGACAAGGAAACTAAGACCTCTTTAAGATCAACAGACTTGGATGTTTAGTCACTAAGATAAGGACTCTCAACCCTCTGATGATCTGGTGATTGATTCTTATTAAGAGGAGCTGCTAAGATGGCGTTAAGCTTTTCTTCTCAAGTACTTTGTAGCTTGAACTAGATGTTCAGGATCGTTGATTTAGTTCTTTTTCTTTTACAGAGTTTAGGCTTTTTGATCATTACTCGTCCATCTTTGTTTTTGAATCCTTGTTACCTTTTATAATCTATTGAAAATCTTCTTGTTGCTAGATTGCCGTTTGTGCATTTAATGCTAAGACATTCTAGGATCCTTGATGTGGACGTTTTAAACCTAGGTGTCAGCATTTTTTTTATCTTGGATGTCACATCAGTCGGCTTTCTCACCTAACACCCTTGACGTGTCACTTTCACCAACTAGCTGATAGACACATATTCTGATCTTTGATTTAACTAAGGATGTTTGGTGAGTACATCGGGACTTTTAATTTGCAACACTCCAATGTCAGTCAATTTGTCAGACTTAACTACTCTACGATCAAGTTCTTCTCAATGAGTTTTGCTTGACTTTATCATTCATTTGTCCACTTTACGAACTGAGGTATCAATTACAATTTGTAATGAACTTTACGACTACTGCAAAAAATTTGTGACCCATCTGCTGTATTGTGATCATGCGATTACTCTGTGATCCATCTTCTCATGACAAAATAGCAGAGTAACTTTATAAATATTGAAAATCCTATTAACTATACATCAAATCAGCTTCTACAAGATCAACCTAACATTATTTGATCTTTTTAATCTAAGTCCTTGTACATTGAATCATTATAAGGACTTTACAAATCATACTGGCACAAATATACATTTAGCACATTTATCATCAAATTTAAATATGCAAACTCTAACCATCTCCCCCTATTTAATGATAACAAAACCACTAGTTTTATAACATTCATACATCAAGAACTAAGATGTAGTTGGTTGAAAGTAAATATGCTTTAAAATACAATAAGCCACTATATTGCTTAGATCAAAAGCATGAATTTCTTAATATATTATGAATGTTCATAAGAGATTTCAAAAAAAAAAATTACATTTTAAACAATGTCTTTATTTTACCTCCTTGAATCCTTTTTCTTCAAGAGCCATTTCTTCTTAGATTCTTTTCTGCGATCAGATCTGATTCTACATTCGTTCGTTTTTCTTCTGATCTCTTTAGTAGAATCTCTTGGACCAAGGTGTGATATGACTATTCTCTCTTCTCCTACAACATGAGTTCCTCGAAGATTTATTCGAAGATAAGTAGGATTACCAGTGGGAACTAGAATACTAGTAGAGGTGACTCTAATCGATGATTCTTGTCGTGAAGAGGATCGACCTTACTCTAGAGGAACACCTGATGGAGTATGAGGATGTGATCTAAATATTGGAGGGGTAATGGATATTTTCTTTTTATTCCTTTTTTATTTCTCCCCCTAAGTCAGATATTTATCCCCTTTCTGCCTCTCTTCTTATCTTTCTTTCTCTATCTTTTTGTCATCAGGAAATTAGGAAGGGTGTCGAAGAACATCTACAAGCTCTTGAAGTTAGGAGGATGACATTTCAATATCATCACGAATCTCGTTCCGACGAGCAGTTGCATGATCATTTTATTGAGCAACCAAGGCTAAAATACTGGTTACATTCAGTTCCATAGATCTCGTAAAGTCCGAGAATGTGCCACTGAGCTCAAAAAGCTTGTTAGTGACTGATTTGAGGGAGGACTTATGCTGTAGCTGAAGAGCTAAGATAGTTTGATTATGCTCGGCCAAAATATCAAAGAAAACCCGGTCTCACTAATGAAGATGACTGATCATATCAGTGAACATAAATTGCAGTTGCTTTTGAATTTCTCAGCTCGTTACACCAGGTAAACCATGTACAGTAGTAGTGATTTTATCCATATCATCCTGAAGGTCAGCATTATTCTTTTTAATCTTATCATCAATATTATGAGCATCTTAGTAGTAAGATGGGTTATTTTTATCCAAATGCTCCATGACTTGAGTAAGGGTAACCTCTGAAATGCTTTGAGGGCTTGAGACAAGTTTATCAGGGTAAGAGGCAGATCAAAGAATTCATTTTGAGAAGAGAAGGTAATATTTGATGGAATATAATGTTTTGATCCTTGTTTTAGAGATAAAAGAGGGAAAGAAGTGTCGGAAGATGGAATAAGTACAAAAATTTTAGATTGATCATACGTAGGGTTTGGAGACTCTATGTTTGGAGAATCTGAAGACCATGATAAGGAGGAGTCTGAATGGAGAGATAAATTATGAGGTGTGGTCAGTAAGCTTGATATATGAATGGGGGAAGGAGACTCTACAATGGGAATTGGAGAATGAACAGGAAAACTAGTTTGTTTAATATCGATTGCAGGGTATAAGAGCTTTACGATTAAGTTCATGTACATGATCAGTAGAAGGTTGAAACTCTACGATTTGAAGACATGTATTATTTACCCGTAGAGTGTTGAGACTCTTTGTGCTTAGGATTATAAGATTCTTTAAAACAAATAAACGTGGATTTTTGTGAGATAGAATTTTGCTTAGAGATCGTAGAGGGTGAGTCTATGATCTTGTCATTGCAAATATAAGATGGAAGTAGAAATGTGAACATAGGTAAAATAAGGGGAATGTACGAGGTTCTGAATTGAAGGGTTTTGAGCAGAGCAACTTGGTAACATACTTTAGAACTTTAGGAAAGTTTTGAGACACCAACTTTAAACTGGAATACTTTGTATAAGCCCATATAAATAAGCTATGATCGCGTTACATCATTGATTGAAGTAGAGGCAAAAGTGACATAAAGTGAAGCAACTTATCACCTTTTAGATCATACACAGTTATGCTTCGGTCTATCTCCAAATCATAAAAGAGAGTGAACAAAGAATCTGTAGAATGCACCACTCTCATCCAAAATACCCCTATGCCTTCAAATTCATCCAGAAGAAGATGAGTAGTTTCTAGAATTTCTCGCTTAGTAAGAATAATTCCACAAATGCTCGAATAATATGCTCTCAGTGAAGGTAACCAGGGCTTTTCTGGCACTAGTTGAGGAGTGGATGGAAGATGTAAGGGAGGGACATGAGATTCAACTGGGTGATTACCTTAGAGGTAGGATCCTCCCACTTTACGATCTCAGGGTCAAAACCCTTGTAAATATCCTCTACGACATTTGTGAGGACGTGAGTCCGTCGTAGAGAAGTATATGAAGAATGAGTCGATCGTTGAATTGAATCTTCTTTGTGTTTGGTTCCCAATTCTTTTCTCTTCCTCTTCTATTCTCTCCTTTTCTACTTTACTTCTGCTTTCTTCCTTTTCTATTTTGCTTCAAACTTTTTAGCTTTCTTCTTTCTTCTATCTTCTTTCTCTGTCATTTTTCTTAATCTGATTTTCTTCTTCTTCTCCTTAGGTTGAGAGCTTGCATCCTTCATTGTTTGAACACTATTATCATCAAGAGGCTCTGGCTCATTTGTCTTCATGGCCAAATGTAATACTCGTGAATTTTATAAATAATATTAGTATTGAAAATAAAGATGTTTAAAAAATTTATTCTGAATACATATATATTTTTGTGCGATATGAAATGTAGTAATTTAATTTAAATTGAATTAAGTATATGATAATTAAGAAATGTGGTAGTAATGAGGATGGACTTAATTAAGCTTATGTGATATGTCTAGTGTGGCATAATGATGGACTAAGTAATTTCTTAATTAAATTAATTATGAGATGATTAAATAATGTGATGGACTAATGAGGAATTTTTATAATTATTATTATTATTATTTTTCTTTTCTTTTTTATTTTCTTATGTGCAATTATGTTTATGGTATGACATAATTAAGAACTTAATTGAATTAATCGAGGAATGTAGTAAGCTTATAAGATATGCCTTGTGAGGTATAACGGATAAGATAAATTGATTAATTACTTGAGGTAAATTAATTAGAAGGTGATTAATTTAAAAAATAAATGTTTGATATTAATTATAAAAGGGATTAATTTAAAAATGTTTGTTTAATTTAAGTATATTTAAAAATAATTATGTCCCATAATTAAGGCCCAAAAAGGAAAATAAATTATATATATCTTTATACTAGTTAATGGGTTGATAATGCCCAACCAATTTATATATCTTAGCCCAACTAGTTGTAGAATAATACTTGAGTCCAATAGAATATACTAAGCCCAATACCCTAACCAATAAGTCTTGGATTTATGTATGTATTATTAACCATGCCATGTTGGTTCAATAAAGCCCAAAAGGGAGTAACCCAATAATCTGATTTCATGTACTCAGATTTTATATTAGAAACAGTACAATAGCTCCATTAGTCGCATTAGGCTAATAGCCTATCCCTATGTTGCTGCAAAACAGAAGTTAGAATGATCATTGTGAATGATGGCTGGAAAAGGGAGCAGTTGAGGCTTCCACCAAATTCTTCTTAACCACCATCATCTTCTTCTATCTCACATTGGTTCAATCCTTGAGACAAAGCCATTATATGGGTAAGAGTTTTCCTATCAATGGGAGCTCCCCCTTCACAAATCAAGCTGCTAAAATTTCTACTGAAATTAGTTCTAATATAGAAAGAGAGGCAGTGAGGTTGAGAGATAAGAAGAAATTTCCAAAGGAGCTCTCGCAATTTGGCATTATAGTAAGAAGAAGAAGTAGTCTGCTAAATAGAAGAGATCATCAAAGGTACTTAATTCCCAATCTCCATGTTTCTGTAAGTTTGAATCAGTTATAGAATAGAAAAGAACAGTAAATTCTTTGGTCATAATGTAGGAATGTGTATTCTTGTAATGGCTATGAGTTAGATAAATTCACAGAAATTGGAATGAACTACTTGGTAATTAGTTTGGAAATTGATATCATTGTGTTATCTAAGTGGTAAGTATGTTTTGGAAATAATGTGGTTGATCTGAGTTACAGGTTAGAAAGTATAATTATAATACGTTATGAGATTATGTAGAAACAGAGTCAATCTTGAGTCTGCTTCAAAGTGGCGCGGTCGCGCCACTTCCCCTGTGACAACCCGATATTTTCTATATAAATAAATCAGAAATTTTGCATATAAATTGTTTATTTATTTATAAAGGTGGAAATATGTGTTAAGTAATGTGTATACATATATTTATGTGATAAATAAAATTTATTTATTACATTAATTATTACAGATTATTTTATTTTAAAAATATTAATTATTATCAATTATATTCTTATAATAATTAATTTTATATTAGAAATGTTGTTATTAATTATTTTCCATGATAATATAATCTTAAATTATTTAAATAATATATGATATGATTTTTAGAATAATTAGAATAATTATTTTATTATATGAATTTTGTTCAGGTTATTATGTTAATTATTTTAACTTAATTAATAAGGTTAATTACGATAGATAAATCAGATATGGAATCCAAACCCTAATTTTGGGTTTTGATCAAGGAATGATAATAATATTATAATATTATAATATTTTGATTTTTCAGTGCTATAAATATGTACTATATGTACGTACTGTTGACGGTTGGTCAATTATGGTGTATATTGACTCAAACCCTAGCATTAATTGGTTTGACCTTATTTTTCCATTTAAATGGAAATTTAAGACTGTTATATAACTGTGTTATATGATTTATGTCAAGTAATACATAACAATATGCTAATTAGGAAACCCTAATTGTAAATTTAAAACCCTAGTTTATATTTGACTTTCTAATAATTAGAAACCCTAATTTGAAACATAAACTAGAGTTTGTGATCAGTCAGAAATTGTGTTACTGTGATTAATAACATGTATGATAGATTTTAATTGCTAATTAAGGTAAACCTAATTAGTAATTTAAAACCCTAATACCAAGAACCCTAATTTAATTATTAGAAACCCTAATTACGTATTAGTAACCCTAATTATCATAATCCTAAATCCTAATTGCTATATTAGCAAAGTTAATTATGATTAGTGGTATTAAACCCTAATATTCCTGTATAATATAATTATTAACCTAATCTAATTAACAAACCTTAATTTTTAAATTTTAGAAACTAAAATTATTTGAGTTTTTGTACAAACCCTAGTTGCTATTTCATACAAGTGCTATATGCTAAACCTAAGGGTTAAACCCTAAGGGTCAAACCCTAAGGGTTTGGCAAGTTACAATAATGCCATTAAAATGATTTACTAATTGACCATTATACCCCTTTTGTACATTAAAGAGGCTAATATATAGGTTTTGACTATAGGAGAAGTTGGTGACCAAATCCAACAACTCCATGTGACACAAAAATGCCAGCACTCAACCTTTATATCAATAATACAATGTATCTTGGACTTCTATAAATGGATTGAGAGAGAGAAAATTGAACATTCATGCTCATTTTGTGCACAAACCCTCAACCAATCTCTCTCACTAAAAACCAACGAAATCCTTTGCTAGATTAGTCACAAAAATAGCCCCACGAAATCCATTAACCAATCAGCAACTCAGAATCAAAATTTTTCAAAGAAAGGTATAAAACCCTATTCAAGAATCTGCCCAAATTTTCTGTTGTTAGATGTTAGATTTAAGTTTTAGAATATGTTGTTTGTAGTTTGTTATAATGATCTGGGTTGGTTTTAGATAGATCCATATCATCTAAGTCTTAATATTTAAATCATTTAATAATGATTCCGGTATTTCAAAAATATGATAAATTATAATTATTATAAGGTCATGAAAGATATTACGACCAGTGTTTAAGTTATCTAAATGGATATGGAACTACTGTATAGAGTCTTAGACTCGATAAATACCCGATAAAGTTGTCGGTACACCGACATGTTTCAGAAATAGATCTGGACTTATAAAATAAGTCTGTATACGTGTTTATTTGTAATTCAATGGTTATTAAACGTGCATGACAATGTGATTAGGTTATGTGCTGATTGAAAATAGCAGTACAACTTGATATGACATGTTATTCTAATCAAACAAATAATCTATTTAATGATAGGGCTTGATATAAAAGATAAATCTAAGTTGTGTAAGCAGCAGACAAGGCAAGTATCTAACTCTTTGCATTTACTTTATGCAACGAACATGCGTTAGATAAAATCTGAACTATTCTTTTCAATTGTTCAAATATTTCAACCTTTGTATATACTTATGCAATGATTCTGTATAAGTAAGTTATTAAATTATAATTATTGTACAAGTTCCTTTATTCAGTTATTATTGATCAAGATATATATTCTGTTCGTTAATTTCTAAAACATGGTTATACAAGTGTCCTCACTTGAATAATCATTATATTTTATCATATGTTGATACATACTTATCGGTGTCCAGTATGTATAAGTTGAATTAAAAGTCGTCTAAGCTATTTGATCCGGCTAGACACAAATTTAAAATTATTGTTGAACAAGATAAAACTTTACTGTTATCCAACTGGATTGTTTTGGTTCGGATTCTAGACTGTTATGAACATCCCAAATATGGGAAATTTTTATGCGTTAAGGCGGACAAAGGATGAACGATAATATCGTTCTTGTAATGTAGTATTGATCAATCTGAGGCATAACGCCGTGATCACCCCGTGCCCATAAGTTATGATGGTTTACAGATGAAGTTCTGTTTAACCTTTTCGAAAATAGAAAATAATGTTCATAGTCTGTCAACTGATCCTCATTTATAGTCAATACATAGTTTCAAAAATTTGAAATCGAAATGATATGTTGTTTATTATTGGTTCAGTTTACTTTACAACTGTTGATTCGTTGTAGAAGTATCGTTCAAAGAAAACATTTAATTCATTCAGTTAACTGTTATTGTTGTTATTACTTGCTGGGCACTCAAATGCTCAATCTTGCTTAATTTAAATGTTTTCAGCTAAATTTGAACAACCTGAAGGATCTGCCAAGAACAAGGAAAAAGGGAAAGTCGCTGAATGAATGTTTAAGCTATCCTATGTAATAGTTTAACTTTATGATAAGGATGATAAATATTATTATCATGTAATGAATGTTTAAAGGTTTTGTACTTGGGATTTGAAAACTTTGATAATATGTAAATTAAATTTGATAATCTATATTATTGTTATTATTATTAGTATTATTCCGCTCATAGAAATGGTATCGTGAAGCACCGAGTTCGGTGCTCAAGCACACGAATTTGAAGGCGTCACATCCCGATCCTAAACCAAAGATCGTGTTGGTCCTCAATGTTTGAAAGTTACTTTATTTATTTTTTGACATGCTAGGCAAGTTTGTTGACTTGGTTATGTACAAAATAAGTTTAATATGTGACTCAAGGCTGTCTTGCATGTAATATGTTACCTTAACATGAAGTAATCAACGTTTGGGTGACTAGGCTATTCCATCCCTTCTACACTTCATCTCGAATGATGACCATAACATCTGGGCAATCATCTTTTGGGGTGAAATAATGGCAGGTTATTTGAGTGTGGATGAAATAATAACATCTGACCATTAGTGAAGAAGGGAAGGATCCAGCCATGTCGATCCATGGTCTCCCTAATAGCAGGTTGTATCCTGAATCTATCTTGAGGACGTGAAAAGATACGCAAAATGTATGGGGACCAATCTCAATTGACAACTCAATCTCTCCGATAAAATTTTATCGGGATCCATCAAAAGCTTTGATAATCGTATGGCTACTTCGGATACATTTGAGATTGACGTTCATCTTCACCAAAGTGGTATAAGGATAGATATTTAGAGATGAACCTTTGTCTATCAGAACTCCAGCTAACATATAACCGGAGCACAAAACTGCAATGTGCAATGGCTTGCAATGACCGGTCCCTTCGGGCGATATGTCGTCATCAGTGAAAGATATCACATTATTGTTAAAAATGTGATCAACCAGATGTTGAAAATTTTCCACATCCACCGATTTTGGTAAGTAGGCTTCTTCTAAAACCTTCAATAAGATCTTCATGTGATCTTTGAAAGAGAAAACCAAGTCCAGTATTGAGATTTGATGTGGAGCTTCTCTTAAGCTTAAAACCACCTTGGCTTCATTATGGCCCATAGTGCGGAGGAAATTTTCAAGCTTCTCTATGGGAATCTTCCCCTTTGCTTTTGTGGTAGGCTTCATCACCCTGTAAGGAAGATACAATGGATTTTCCTTCGACACTGTAGCAGTAGTATGAAACGTGGATCCTTCAGCTTCTCCATAATTCCATAGAACTTTTTTAAGCCGATAACAGGATTTTGTGGTCTGAATGGTAAGCAAATTGGCTCTGGTGCAACCAATTTCAAAGGATTGTCACTACCTTTGAGTTGAATTGCTTGTATGGTAAATGATTTGATAGTCTCATCAACCTCAGTGGATATAACTGCGACTAATCCCTTCCACTTAGTAGGATAGGTATTCCTACTCTCGAGTAGCACAGTGTCATCGTTTTCCAGCTGCAGGTCACCGCTATCAATTAGATTCTGAATAAGGTGGTGAAGTGCCCAAGTACTGTGACCGCGAGAATGTGAATGATACTGACATACTCCATCAGGAGTGAACCGTCTTGAATGGGGATTAATTAGAGGTAGAAGGGAGGTGATTCTTCCTTCGTTGATTAGCATCTAAAATATTTCCTCTATAGGTTGGCCTATGTATGTAAATTCCCTTCTATTGGCAAAATCCCGACGGGCTTTAACACTTGCTCTCTTTGCAACCTTGTCCTCCAGTGCTTCACTTTCTGAAGGTGATGATGGAGCATTCATAACAAAAGGAAGGAGACAGGAATGCTCTTGGCTGACTAACTGGCATGTGACTTGATGCTGATGGATCACTAGTTCTGCCAATTGTTCAACTTGCTTACAAAAAGCTTTAATCTTTCGTTCCACGGTAAATTGAAACTTTATGCAATCCCATCTATCAACACCGTCTTTGATGGTCTGGGATGATTCATCATTAAAATTGGAACTCTGTCCACTGCTCCAACTAATCATATTGACCTCTTCTTCTTTGTGTTGAGGAAGAGGGTTGTCTTGCACATGAGGTTGATCTGGTTTGGTAACCATGATCTCACTGTTGTCTATTAAGTCTTGGATCTTGTGTTTCAAGGCCCAGCAATCTTGAGTATCATGTCCAGGTGCCCCGGAATGATAAGCACACTTCCGAGTAGCATTGAAACCCCTCCCATTAGGGTTGGCTAGTGGAAGAAGATGTGTGATTTTCTTTTGGGTAGTCAGAAGAGTAAGAATATTCTCGAGCGAGTCCCCTAAGGGTGTGAACATTTGAGGGCTCTTTACTTCTTCACCTTTAGGCAATGGAGGGTTTAAAGACTGTGCTTGAAAAGGGGAGTAGTATCTCCTCTGTATAGGCATATTATGATTGCCTTTTTGACCTTGTAGTATCAAAGAAACATCCTCCTCTTTCTTTTTATGGACCCTCTGAGGGTTGTTTCCATAAGTTCCATACTGGATGTGCTCTGGAACTGCCAGCTAAAACTCTCTCATAGAAAGGAGCTTCTTGTATATCTATGAAGGTCATGACCATTTCTGATTCCGTCATAGAGGGAATAACTTGAGAAGCAATGTGCCTCCACCTTTGAGCATACTCTCTGAAAGACTCATTGGACTGTTTCGTGACCTTGATAATCTGGTACCGGTCAGGAGCCATTTGAGATTAGAAGCTGTACTGAGTAAGGAATGCGTGAGCTAGCTCTTCCCAGCTATGGATCTTTGAGTTGTCTAATCTGGTATACCACGAACGGGCTTCTCCAGTCAGACTCTTCTGAAACAACTACATTCTGAGCTTCTCGTTTTCTGCATAAGATCCAAGTTCTCCAATAAACACCTTCAAATGTGTGTAAGGATCCCCTAATCCGTCATACTTTTCAAAGTCAGGGGTTTTAAATTTCTCCGGATAATGAACACCAGGGAATATACAAAGGTCAGCATATGAAACACTCCCATGGGTACCAATCCCTTTGAGAGAACGGATGGATTCCTCTATTTGAAGGACCTTCTTCCTGATATCACCGGTGTCTGGATCTCCTTTGAGATGGGTGTTTTCAGGGTCTTTGTTGGTCGTATCTGTAAGACCCCAACTTTTATGAATAAAGAATAATTTTCTCGAAATATATTTTTAAATACTATGGTGTGGATTTGATATAATGTTATAGTTATGGATAATATTTACAAATTTTACAAAGTAAGCAAGTGGTTATATAATATTCGATTGGTCGGGGAATATTCATTTTAATAGGAAATATTCGTATGACGGCACAATCATTGGTGGACCCCACAACGAAAGTATTGTCGTAGTTAGAAAATGACATAATTATCTTTTTAAAAATAACGGCGGAAGTTTTACTGTTAAACTGTTGAACTACCCAATAGTAAAAGTACAGTAATATGCGTGGTTGCATAGTAGCACATGGTATTGATTATTGATGCTTACTTGAGAAGTCACTCAGTTATACTCAAATATTGCTACAGTAATTGCTGCATCATATCTCTCATATTGTTGATTCGATTATTGTCATAGTATCATTTGCATAATATGATATATTATTAAATCAATAATTGAGACGACAAAGTTATTCATATTATTAAATTGCAATATTTACAATGTCTAGAAGTTCCATCAAGGAGAGGTTTGGTCATCTAATTCATGCGCCAATAAGGAGAAATCCTTATCGAAAAGCGCCCTCTTTCCGGAAGCGACACTGGTTGTTAAATATTGTGAGTTATAATATTAATGATGAATAAGTTAAGTGTTGATTAAAGATGAAATTGATAGTTCCATTATGTTAGAATTATTAGTGTTAGTGGAAATCTACATTTATTTCGATATTAAGCGATGTCCGGAAGTTTCTACCCGATTCGGGTAATTAATTGGATAAATGAGAAATTAATTGCTATTAATTCACATGATTATAACTATTTGTTCACATGTGTGTACTATTGATTCATATTCTTGTAATATTAGGGGAGTAGGTGCAAGATTGATAATACTTGCATGACTAAGTTAAAAATGGAGGTATAGATGGAGGTACTATACTGTAATTCGTATTTTCACATGATTATAACTATTAATTCACATTATTTACTATTAGGGGAGGTGGTGTAAGTTTGATAACACTTGCAGGACTAAATTAAAAATGAAAGAAAAGTTGAAGGTATTGTACTGTAATATTTTGAGCCCCAAAATGTGCAATTATCAAAACTATATTTTCCTATAAATATAAGCTCATTCTTCCTTCATTTCTCACCAATTCACTAAAGCTATAGAGAAATTATTATAGAGAGAAATTATAGAGAGAAAGAAAAAGAGAAGTCTGTTACCTTTCTACTCCAATATCCAGTTTCTTTCTAAGATAAGGGGTATTATTTCTTTCGTATTCATGAAGAGAGCTTCTGCTATTCCATTCTTTATTATTCTGTTAGAATAACCTGTCTATGCGAAGTACCGCATACATGGTGAAATTCTTTTATTATTCCATTCTTTATTATTACATTGGAATATCACATGCATGCGGATTACGCTTAGACTCGGGTTCCATTCTTTATTATTCTGCTTGAATAACTCCGTCTCGTGTGGTCTATTTCATGCATGGTGAATTCTTTGTTATTCCATTCTTTATTATTCATTGGAATAACTTTGCAAGTCTGATCTATTGCATGCATGGTGAATTCTTTCATTATTCCATTCTTTATTATTTTATTGGAATATATCACATGCATGCGGATTACGCTAGACCGGGTTCCATTCTTTATTATTCTGTTGGAATAACCTGTCTATGCGGTCTATCGCATGCATGGTGAATTCTTCTGTTTTTCCATTCCTTATTATTTTATTGAAATATCCTATATGTGCGGATTACGCATGACCTGGTTCCATTCTTTATTATTCTGTTGGAATAACCCGTCTATGTGGATTATCACATGCATGGTGAATGATCTTTCGTATTCATTCCTTATTAAATTATGGAAATAATTTGTCTTCGTGGATTATCGCATGGCGGGTGAAAATCCATTTGCAGATTCTTATATTCTATGATACTCATTTTGTTAAAGTTTTGGCTTCTATACTCCATGAAATTAGTAGAATATCCTGGATATTTACGCTTCATCCGGTATCTTTTCATGGAAATATTCTTCTGAGCATTCTTGAATTTTACTCCACAAAGCAGTATCATGTTGACAATTTGGACGTAATTGATTTCAAGATAAATTAAATTATAAATCTTTAAAATTTATTCTTGAACTTGTTTTATTGAATTATTATGTCATTGTCATCATCCTCATGCTTATATTGTGATGAAAGTAATCTTTGGCTTACGTGCATAGATAGACTTGGTATGATTATGACCAGGGATTATTCGGTATAATAATGACCTGTAATGTTATAAATGATGTGGTAAAAGTCCTCATTAGCCTGTAGTTCATTGATGGACAGTTTTTGGTATGATTATGACCAAGGATTATTCGGTATAGTTATGACCATTGATGATTTAATGAATATCCTTGGCCCGTAGTGCAGGGATGACTCGATGATGTGGTTTATTTATTAAGCTGAGTCTCAGTGATAAAAATTGATTAAAACATTTTAAATCATAGAAGATAATAGATATCATACTCTACTTTACTCTTCTAATGCATTGCTTATTCCGCTGCAGTTAAACTTGATGTCTATTATATTTTATCAGTTTAACATTGTTGAAGACTAATGATAATTTATTTTGCATTATCTTAGTCATAATATTTCTTACTGGGCTAGCTGAGCTCACCCTTTATTTCACTGTTCTTTTTAGGAAATGAGAACGTAGCCGGTACTAGTCGGGGAACGGAGTGATGGTCCGAGATGGTGTATTAGTAGTCCTCACTATTCTATAAAATAGTGTGATAATAAATGTAATGAGGACTCTATTTGAGTATGGATATTGTCTAGATGACAATATTCTTATTAAAACTCTTAGATTATGTTTTGTTGTATTTTACACGACTGTTGTATAATTAAGTTGTATTTAAATTTTGTACCATGTATTTGGCGACTCAAGATGGGTGATGTATACCTATTTTGGGGCGTAATAGTTAGTATCAAAGCTTAGGGATATGATCCCATTTGAGATGTGAGACAAGAACTAGGAGGGGAGAGACGGGGAATTCCTTCGCTAGTATGACCTACCTAAGTTTATTTGGTATTTAATTGATCGGTCAGAGTATAGGGATAATATGTGATATGTTAATTAACCCTTTGTGGCAGTATTTGACAATGGCATCCGAAAATATTGAGATAAACAATGAGCACATGAGACCGTTGAGTCACCACAGATTAATGCCCAGGATAATGTGCAATAGGAAGACAATAATCCTCATGTAAACAATAACATCGATCAAATGGTGAACGATGGGATGTTCAGAGGCTTTATGCAATTCATGCAACATCAGGCGAAAACGGCTCCTGTCGAAAATGCAGGTGGAAACACTGACAACTCTCGGACGGTCACCGCTAAGTAGTTCAAGGAGCTGGGACCACCGGAGTTTTTTGGAGAGCCAAAACCACTTAAGGCGGAGACGTGGATAAAGTAGATCAACAAGATATTTGATGTCTTGGGATACTCTGAGGAGCAAGAACCTTGCCACCTTCATGTTGCGAGCAGAGGCAGATTACTGGTGGGAATCTGTAAAGCGTACTCAACCTGCCGCACTCAAAATGTCTTGGGAGAAGTTCCAAGAGCTGTTCAACGACAAGTACTTTCCTGAAAGTATTCGTCACATAAAGGAGGTAGAGTTCATCAAGCTTGAGCAAAATAATATGATCGTGGCGCAGTACAAAGTTAAGTTTGTCGAGTTGTCTAGGTTTGCATCCCACTTGGTTGATAATGAGGAGAGAATGACGCGGATGTTTCTAAGAGGTTTGAAACCCGAGATACATCAATACCTTATCTCTTATAAACTGTGTTTGTATTCATATGTTATGAATAGGGCTCAGTTATTGGAGCGCGATAATGAGTCAACCCAACCAGAGAGAGCGTTGACATGTCGATAATACCAAAGGTAGTAGCCATCATCGAAGTGGTGACAACAAGCGTGGAGGAATCAACATGCCGAAATGATAATCGCCGATTGGTAATCATGGCCATGACAATAAGAGTGGACATTTCAAGAAGAGGAGATTCAACAAGGATGGAAAGACGCAAAGACCGGCTTTTGTTGTTAAGGAAGGAGAATGACCACCGATCGTATGTTACAAATGTGGAGGGGAAGGACACATAAGTCCAAACTGCACGATGCAGTCCAAAGCGTGTTATAATTATGGAAAAGAAGGTCACCTAGCCCGATTTTCTCGTGCACCTAAGTCAAGTCCAGCTGGGATGCAAGCATCAAAGGGTGTCCCAGATAAGACAAAACTGGTAGTTCAAGGAGAGCGTTTGTCGTAACCTCCGAAAAAGCGAGGAATCCGAACGAGGTGATCACGGGTAAGCTAATCATAAACTCTAGCGAAGTTTATACTTTATTTAATACCGATTCTACCCATTCCTTTATTTCTCCTACTTGCGCTCAATGTTTAAATTTGACTCTGGAGAAATTAGACTTTGACTTATCTATTGAAACTTTGTTGGGAGAAACCTTCATTACATCCATGATTTATAAGTCTTGTTTGATTCAAATCGGTAACCACACGTTACCTGTCGATCTTATTTCTTTGAAAATACTTGCATTTGATGTGATTTTAGGGGTTGATTGGTTAACTACTCATCATGCTAAAATTAATTGTTTTCATAAGGTTGTTAGCTTTCATATTCCTAACCAAATTTATTATGCTAATTCAAGCAACCAAACCACTAAAATCAATCAACGTCATATCAAGTCACAAAGCTATTCGTTTATTAAAAATGGATGTCAAGCTTTCTTAGCCCATATCATGATTTAAATAAAAATACGATTTGAATAATATTTCCATTGTTAATAAATTTCCGACGTATTCCCTCGAAGAACTCTTCGCCTACCCCAGAGAGCATGAAATTGAATTTTGTATCGACCTTGAATCCCAGACAAAACTCATTTCCAAAGCCCCATATCGAATGGCTCCTATTGAACTTCAGAGTTAAAAACCCAATTCACAGGAATTGTTAGACATCGGTTTCATTGGCCCCTAGTACGCCTCCTTGGGGTGCTCTGCTCTATTCAGTAAAGAAGAAAGATGGAAGTATGTGACTTTGTATTGATTATCGGGAGTTGAATCATGTCACCATCAAAAATAGGTACCCGTTGCCTCGCATTGATGACCTATTTGACCAGTTGAAAGGAGCCAAATTCTTTTCAAAGATTGATCTTCGTTCCGGATATCATGAGTTGAAGATTAAAACCGATGACATTCCAAAGACTGCTTTCAGAACTCGGTATGAGCATTATGAATTTCTAGTCATGTCATTTGGATTGACTAATGCTCCTGCTGACTTCATGAATATGATGAACCGAGTATTCAAGGAATATTTGGATCACTTTGTGGTCGTCTTTATTGATGACATCCTCATATACTCCAAAACCCGCGAAGACCATAAGCAACACTTGAGGATGATACTCTAAAAGCTTCGTGAAAATAAGCTTTATGCCAAGTTGAAGAAATGTGAGTTCTTGCTTGAGTAAGTTGCATTCCTTGGGGACGTGATATCAAATCATGGAATATCTGTTGACCCGGTAAAGATTGAAGCAATTCAAAGCTGGGAGCAACCTAAGTCAGTGACCAAAGTACGTAGCTTTCTCAGCTTAGCTGGTTATTATCGGAGATTCGTAGAAAAGTTTTCTCGAATCGCTACTCCATTAACTCAGCTGACTCGAAAAGATACAAAATTTGGTTAGAGCGAGGAATGTGAAAAGTGTTTTCAAGAACTCAAGAGGAGACTCATTTCAGCACAGGTTCTGACAATACCATCTGGCTCATAAGGATTTGTCATCTACAGTGATGCTTCAGGCAAAGGGTTAGGATGTGTTCTCATGCAACATGGGAAAGTCATAGCCTATGCTTCTCGACAACTCAAAGAATATGAGAGGAATTATCCTACTCATGATCTAGAGTTGGCCGTTGTTGTTTTTGCGCTCAAGATTTGGAGGCATTACCTGTATAGAGAGAAGGTGCAGATCTATACGGATCATAAAAGCCTCAAATATTTCTTCACTCAAAAGAAACTCAATATGCGGCAACGACGATGGCTTGAGCTGTTGAAAGATTATGATCATACCATTTAATACCATCATGGAAAAGCGAACGTAGTAGCTGACGCATTGAGTAGAAGATCATATGCGGGTACGAGTGCAATATTGTCAACGCAAAGATCCATTTTGTATAACTTATGAAGGATGGAGATAGAGTTAAAGACTCCAGGGACCCATGTGATGATGTCGAATATATGAGTGGAACCGACTTTAATCAATAAAGTTAAAGCTTCTCAAGCTACAGACCTGGAGCTGATGCGTATAAGGAAGAAAGTGCAAGAAGGTGCTATTCCGGAAGCAAGAATCGATGAAGAAGGAATACTTCGAGTCAACTCCAGACTTTGTGTTCCTAACGGTTCTGACTTGAAGTATAAAATCATGATGGTGGCGCACAACACACTGTTTGCAATCCATCCTGGGAGTACCAAAATGTATCGTGATCTTTGACATACATTTTGGTGGAACAATATGAAGAGAGAGATAGCGGGGTTTATCTCAAGGTGTCTAACTTGTCAACGAGTCAAGGCGGAGCATCAAGTGCCAAAAGGTCCATTGCAACCACTTGAAATTCCAGAATTGAAGTGGGAGCACATTACCATGGATTTTGTTACTGGTCTTCCCAAGGTTTCTCAAGGCATAGATGCGATTTGGGTCATTGTTGATAGATTGACCAAGTCTGCTCATTTCTTACCGATCCGAGAAACTTTTATACTTGAACATCTTGCTAGTATGTACATAAACAAGATCGTAAGATTGCATGGTATGCCAATATCCATAGTTTCTGATCGAGACCCAAGATTCACTTTAAGATTTTGGGTTAGTTTGCAAAAAGCTATGGTCACGGATTTACAATTTAGTTCGGCATATCATCCTCAAACGGATGGGCAGTCAGAAAGGACTATTCAAACTCTTTAAGATTTATTAAGACTCCGTGTCCTTGACTTCAAGGGAAGTTGGGACAAGTTCTTACCATTGGTGGAGTTTTCCTACAACAACAGTTATCAAGCAAGTATTGACATGACTCCATTTGAGGCGTTGTACGGAAGAAAGTGTCGTTTTCCAGTATGCTAGGATGAGGTGGGTGAAGCAACGTTGTTGGGATCGAATTTGGTACGTATGACTATGGAAAAGATTCAAACGATCCGATAACGTATAAAAACCTCACAAGATCGACAAAAGAGTTATCCTGATCTTCATCGAAAGTACGTGGAATTTAATATTGGAGATCATGTGTTGTTACGTGTTGCTCCATGGAAAGGAGTTACAAGATTTGTAAAGAGAGAAAAGCTCAATCCTCGATTCATTGGCCCATTTTTAATCCTCGATTGAGTAGGAACTGTGGCCTATAGACTCGACTTACCGCCAAGTATGTCTAAGACCCCAACTTATTATAAATAAAATTGAATTTTCTCTATTCATTATTCTAAATTAATAAGGGTTAATTTGATATAATGCTTCGGTTATGGGTGAAATGTGCAAATTTTCTAAAATAAGCAAGTGGTTATAAAATATTCATTTTTGTCAGGGAATATTCTTTTGGTCGTGGAATATTCTTTTTGTTTGGGGGAATATTAAACGGCAAGCAGCCCATTCGTGGGGCTCTCATAATGTAATAACTGGCTTCGGATGAAGAAAAGCGACAAAGTATGTGTTTTTATAAATAATAAAGAAATTGTTACTGAATTAACAATCGTTGGGTTACACGGTGGTTAAAATACTGAATAATACGCGTGGTGGAGTAGAAGATACCAGATTGCAAGATTGTTGAATTATTGATTCGCACGTAAGAAGGCACTACTCAATAATTGTTATAGTAGTTACTGTTCAATATTTTATTTTATTGATTCAATAATTGTTGCGTTGATATTTTATATTGTTGTTGTTTCAATAATTGTCAATGCACAGTATGTCCCATTATCAGATCAATAATTTATATTATTTGAATAATATTATTAGATAATATTATTGGCAATGTCTAGAAAGTTCTGTCTAAGAAGAGGTTTGGTCACCTAATCAATTGCGCCAAGAAGGAGAAATCCTTATTGGAAAGCCCCCCTTTGAGGAAACTGCAGTTGTCATAATTGTGATTCTGTAATGTTATTTGTGAAAAATTAATTATTGATTTATATGATAAGAAAATATTTATTTGATGTGGATATAAATGATGGATTTATTTATGTGGTTATAAATGAAGGAATTAATGCTGAGGTGTTTTATCAGTATTTTGTTAGAATGGAAGAATTAAAAATCATCCGTTTATGGATTTCAGATATTTTCTGTTTGGAATTCGGAAAAACTCAAAGCTACAAAGTTGTAAAGAATTCGATTTTAGGCAGAATGGACATAAAATTCGTATTTTTCTGATAAATGGGCTATTTTCTATTATTATTGAAGTTTCAAAAAATAAAATGATTTTTATTAAATTATGGGTGGGACCCACTTTTATTTTAACATGTGGGTTGCTGGAATTTTTGGTTCAATTGTGGTGGCTGGTCATGGAAGGATGCGTAGGAGAAAAAATAAGTTATATTATTATTTTATTATTTTAGTCTCCTATGGCGTTCTAGCATTTTCCTATAAATAGACGCTTAGGTTAGAGTTGAAATTCACACCTGAAACAAGTTTTCTTTCTCTCTAGATTATCTAACGTATTTTTGTGAGTATTTATATACTTTGAAGGTTGCTGTTCAGTACAAGCTTCCTTCGGCTTTATATCCGATATTCCGATCAGAAGTACCGTTATTTTGAGGTAAGGGATGTTATTTTCTTCTTAAATAATATTATTTTCTTCAATATCATTATGCCGAAATATTGGTGAACGTTTTAATCAAATTTGGAACTTTTTGTGTCGGGATTACTATTCACGTATACGACACTATTCACTTATACGACACTATTCACGAATACAACACTATTCACTGAAAAATAAAAATTTTTCTTTTTATCCAAGATGTCTATTTTGGCTACTATCTTTTATTGTATCCATGTTTTGATCGTTATTTTTGAATTCTGCTTCACAATTAGTTATTATGAAGTATTATTGATCTTGGATAAACTGTTATACGAATCCCCAATATTTGTCCTTCTGTCTCATTGGATTTGTTTTCTTTAAAATATTTTTCATCATCCTTAGTCTTAAATGATGACATTACAGAATATCTTTGGCCTGTAGTGCAAAGATGAATGATTAACTGATGAATATCTTTGGCCCGTAGTGAAAAGATGAACAGTGTTGAGATGAACATGACCAATCTGGTGATATAAATGAATATCTTTGGCCTGTAGTGCAAAGATGAATATTTGATTAAAGATGTATACTGATTGTTGTTACAGGGATAAATATTGATGATGAACTTTTAAATCTTAGAAGATAATAGAATTCATTCTCTACGTGACTCTTCTAATGGATTGCTATTTCCGCTACAGAATATTGATCTAAAACTTGTTGTCTATTATATTCTACCAGATTTTTCCCTGTTGAAGACTAATGATAATTTGGTGTATATTATCTTAGTCATAATTTTCTTTACTGGGCTAGTTGAGCTCACCCTTTTCCTTTTTGTTCCATTTTTCTTCTCCGGAGGTGAGAACATAGCAGGATAGAGTCGGGGTATGGAGTGATGGTTCTAGAAAGATGTTTTAGCAGTCCTCACTATTTCTATAAAATAGTGTATGAATAATTGTAATGAGGACTTATTTGAGTGTTGATATTGTCTAGAAGACAATATTTGTATTTAAACTCACAGTATGTGTTGTCGTATTTTGCACGACAATTATATTATTGAAGTTGTAGTTTGCTTTCTGTACCATGTATTTGGCGACTCAGAATGGGTGTTGTATACCTATTTTGGGGGCATCACAGTTGGCATCAAAGCTTAGGGATATGGTCTCTGGCGGAGATCGGGGAATAGAACTAGGAGGGAAGAGATGAGTAAATCTTTCACTAGTGTGTCCTATCTAAGCTTATTTGTTGGTTGGTCATAATATAGGGATATTATGTGATATGTTAATTTGTTTAATTAACCCTTGTTTTATGGCAGTATTTAAGAATGGCTGCTGAGAACGTTAACAATGGAATGTATGAGACTGTGGAACAACCTTTAGTCACAAACCAGTAGAACGTGCAACATGAAGACAATATTCTTCCTATAAACAACACTACCGAGCAAACGATGAATGATTGAATGTTTAGGAGCTTTTTGCAGTTCATGCAAAATCAGACGAGGCAGATTCGTGTACAAAATACGGGTGGAAGTGATGGCAACGCGCGGTCTGTCACAGCCAAGCAGTTCAAATAGTTGGGAGCACCAAATTTCTGGGGAAAACCCGATCCGATTAAGGCGGAAACATGGGTCAAGTAAATTACCAAGATATTCGATGTCTTGGGATGCACGGAGGAACAGAAGGTTCCATTAGCCACCTTTATGTTCCGTGGAGAGGCAGATTACTGGTGGGAATCCGTGAAGCGCACCTAGCCAGCCGCACTTAACATGTCTTGGGAAAGATTTTAGAAACTGTTCAATGATAAGTACTTTCCAGAAAGTATTCATCTATGAAGGAGGTAGAGTTTATTAGACTGGAACAGAACAACATGACGGTGTCTCAGTACGAGGCAAAGTTCGCAGAGTTATCCAGGTTTGCACCTCATTTGGTGGAGAATGAAGAACGTATGACGCGGATGTTTCTGAGAGGTCTAAAACCCAAGATTCGTCAATACCTTATCTCTCATAAATTTTCTCTGTATTCAGATGTTGTCAACAGGGCTCAATTATTAGAGCGAGATAATGAGTATACTCAATCGAGGGATCACAACTGTGGTCATACCTGGGGATGAAATTATCATCGAGCGATGATAACCAACGAGGAGGGAAGAATACGGATAAAAGTGGTAACCACTCGGGTGGTAATCGTGGCCATGATAATAGAAGAGGTGAGTCTAGTGGAAATTTCAAAAAGAGGAGATTCAACAATGACGGGAAGACATTAGTAGCAACACCAGCATCAACTATTGCTGTAGGGGAGGAGATTCACCACCTGGCCGTAATGTTACAAATGCGGAAAGAGGGACATATCACCAAACCCGCCCACAACAATCCAAGGTATGTTATAACTGTGGAAAGGAGGGTCATATAGCCCGAGAGTGTTCTGTAGCAAAACCAAGTTCAGCGGGGATGGTGACTCCAAAAGCTATCCCGGATAAGTCGAAATCAACGGTTCTTGAAAGAGCATTTGTCGTGACTGGCCAAAACATGAGAAACCCGAATGAGGTGATCACATGTAAGCTAATCTTGAATTCTTGCGAAGTTTATACCTTACTAGATACCGGTTGTACCCATTCTTTTATATCTCCTGCTTGTGCTCAACGTTTAAACTTGACTCCGGAGAAATTGGACTTTAACTTATCTGTTGAAACTCAGTTGGGTGAAACCTTCATTACATCTACAGTTTATAAATCTTTCTTAATCCAAGTTGGCACTATCACATTACCTGTTGATCTTATCTCTTTAAAGATACTTTCTTTTGATGTGATTTTAGGGATTGATTGGTTAACCACTCATCATGCCAAAATTGATTATTTTCGTAAGGTTGTTAGTTTTCATATTCCTAACCAACCTGTCATACGAATTCAAACAACTAAACCACTAAAATCAGTCACTGTCATATCAAGCCACAAAGCTATTCATTTATTGAAAAATGGATGTCAAGCTTTCTTAGCCCATGTTATGGATTTGAATAAAGACAAGTCAGATTTGGATAATATTTCTGTTGTTAAAGAATTTCGATGATGTATTTCAAGAAGAACCCGGTCTACCCCGTAACGTGATGTTGAATTCTTTATTGACCTTGAACCGAGTACAAAGCCTATTTCTAAAACCCCATATCGAATGGATCCTATTGAACTTCAGGAGTTGAAAGTCCAACTACAAGAATTGTTAGACATCAGTTTCATTCGTCCTAGTACATCTCCTTGGGGTGCTCCTATTTTATTCGTAAAGAAGAAAGATGAGAGTATGCGACTTTGTATTGACTACCGAGAATTAAACCATGTCACCATCAAGAATAGGTATCCGTTACCTCGCATTGATGACCTGTTCGACCAGTTGTAAGGAACAAATTTTTTTTCAAAGGTCGATCTTCGTTCTGGATATCATCAGCTGAAGATTAAAACTAAGGATATTCCAAAGACTGCCTTCAAAACTCGGTACGGGCATTATGAATTCTTAGTCATGTCTTTTGGATTGACTAATGCTCTTGCTGCTTTCATGTATATGATGAACCGAGTATTCAAGGAATATTTGGATAAGTTCGTTGTCGTCTTTATTGATGACATCCTCATCTATTTCAAAAGCCGTGAAGATCATGAGCACCATTTGAAGCTGATACTTGAAAGGCTTCATAAAAACAAGCTATATGCCAAGCTAAAGAAATGCGAGTTCTAGCTTGAGGAAGTAGCATTTCTTAGGCACGTGGTGTCAAAACATGGAGTATCTATTGACCCGACGAAGATTGAAGCTATACAAAGTTGGGAGAAACCGAAGTTTGCGATCAAGCACGCAGCTTTTCTCGGGCTTAATGGTTATTATCGGAGAGTCGTGGAAGGATTTTCTCGAATCACTACTCCATTAACTCAGCTAACTCGGAAAGATACAAAATTCGTATGGAGCGAGGAATGTGAGAAAAGTTTCCAAGAGCTCAAGAGGAGACTCATTTCGGCACCTGTTCTTGAAATACCATCTGGTTCGGATGGATTTGTCATCTATAGCAATGCTTCAGGCAAAGGGTTAGGATGTGTTCTCATGCAACATGGGAAAGTCATAGCCTATGCCTCGCGACAACTCAAAGAATATGAGAGGAATTATCCTACTCATGATCTGGAGTTGGCAACAGTCGTATTTACGTTGAAGATATGAAGACACTACTTGTATGGGGAGAAAGTGGAGATTTATACGGACCATAAAAGCCTCAAATATTTCTTAACCCAAAAAGAACTCAACATGCGAAAACGAAGTTGGCTTGAGCTATTGAAAGATTACGATCACACTATTCAATATCATCCTGGAAAAGCGAACGTAGTAGTTGACGCATTGAGTAGAAGATCATATGCGAGTTCGAATTCGATATTGTCAACGCAAAAGCCCATTTGGTATGACTTGTAAAGGATGGAGGTAGAATTAAAGACTCCAGGGACCCATGTGATGATGGCGAATATACGAGTAGAATCGACTTTAATCGATAAAGTTAAAGCTGCTCAAGCTACGGACCTGGGGCTGATGCGTATGAAGAAGAAAGTGCAAGAATGTGCTATTCCAGAAGCAAGAATCGATGAAAAAGGAATACTTCGAGTCAACTCTAGACTTTGCGTTCCTAACAATTTTGATTTAAAGCATAGAATTATGATGGAGGCACACAACACCCCGTTTGCAATCCATCCTGGGAGTACCAAAATGTATCATGATATTCGACATACATTTTTGTGGAACAATATGAAGAGAGAGATCACAGAGTTTATCTCGAGGTGTTTAACTTGTCAGCGAGTAAAGGCGGAGCATCAAGTGCCAAAAGGTCCATTGCAACCACTTGAGATTCTGGAATGGAAGTAGGAACACATTACCATGGATTTTGTTACAGGTCTTCCCAAAGTTTCTCAAGGCATAAATGCGATTTGGGTTATTATTGATAGATTAACCAAGTTTGCTCATTTCTTACCGATACGAGAAACTTATTCCCTTGAACGTCTTGCTCGTATGTACGTGAATGAGATTGTGAGATTGCATGGCATGCCAGTATCCATAGTTTCGGATCGTGACCCAAGATTCACTTCAAGATTTTGGTTTAGCTTGCAGAAAGCTATGGGCACGGATTTACGATTCAATTTAGCATACCATCCTCAAACGGACGGGAAATCGAAAAGGACTATTCAAACCCTTGAAGATCTATTAAGACTCTGTGTCCTAGATTTCAAAAGAAGTTGGGATAAGTACTTACCACTAGTGGAATTCTCCTACAACAATAGTTATCAAGCAAGTATAGGCATGGCTCCATTCGAGGAATTATATGGACAAAAGTGTCATTCTCCAGTATGCTGGGACGAGGTGAGAGAAGCAATGTTGTTGGGACCAGAATTAGTACACATGACTATAGAAAAGATCCAAATGATTCGACAACGTATTCAAACCTCACAAGATCGACAAAAGAGTTATGCTGATCTTCATCGAAAGGACATGGAATTTAATATTGGGGATCATGTATTGTTACGTATTGCTCCATGGAAGGGAGTTACAAGATTTGGAAAGAGAGGAAAGCTCAATCCAAGGTTTGTTGGTCCATTTGAGATTCTTGACCGAATAGGAAATGTGGCCTATAGACTCGCATTACCTCCAAGTGTGTCTCGTGTTCACAATATTTTCCACATATCTATGCTTCGTAAATATGTGAAAGATCCAAACCATATTATTGCATTAGAACCAGACGAGATAGCCGAAGATTTAACGTACGAGGAAGTACCTGTTAAGATCTTGGATAAAAAAGAGCATGTCCTACGCACCAAGGTTATACCACAAGTTAAGGTTTTGTGGAGAAACCATGCTATTGAGGAAATGACTTAGGAGTTGGAATCAGAAATGAAAGCGAGGTACCCTCACCTATTCGAAACACCAGGTACGTACGTCAATTTTGAGGACAAAATTTTATAAGGAGGGGAGGTTGTTAGACCCCAACTTATTATAAATAAAATTGAATTTTCTCTATTCATTATTCTAAATTAATAAGGGTTAATTTGATATAATGCTTTGGTTATGGGTGAAATGTACAAAATTTACAAAATAAGCAAGTGGTTATAAAATATTCATTTTTGTCGGGGAATATTCTTTTGGTCGTGGAATATTCTTTTTGTCGGGGAATATTCGTACGACGACGCAGCCATTAATGGGGCTCATAACAGAATAACTGTCGAATGAAGAAAATGACAAAGTATGAGTTTTTATAAATAACGACGTAATTATTACCGTTAACACTGTTGGGTTACCTAGTGGTTAAAATATAGTAATACGTGTGGTGGCAGAGTAGCACACGATATTGCACAGTATTGTTGAATTATTGATTCGTACATAAGAAGGCACTACTAAATAATTGTTACAATAGTTACTGTTCAATATTTTATTTTATTGATTCAATAATTGCTGCGTTGATATTTTATATTATTGTTGTTTCAATAATTGTCACTGCACAAAGATGCCCCATTATCGATCAATAATTCATATTATTTGAATAATATTATTAGATAATATTATTGGCAATGTCTAGAAAGTTCTGCTTAAGGAGAGGTTTGGTCACCTAATCAAGCTACCTGTAGTAAGGAGAAATCCTTATTGAAAGCCCCTCTTTCTTGGGAACGCCTCGTTGTCATAATTGTGGATTCGTAATGTTATTTGTGAAAAATTAATTATTTATTTATATGATAAGAAAATATTTATTTGATGTGGATATAAATGATGGATTTATTTATGTGGTTATAAATGAAGGAATTAATGCTGAGGTGTTTTATCAGTATTTTGTCAGAATGGAGGAATTAAAAATCATCCGTTTGTTGATTTCAGATATTTTTTGTTTGGAATTTGGAAAAACTCAAAGCTACAAAGTTGTAGAGAATTCGATTTCAGGCAGAATGGATATAAAATTCATATTTTTCTGATAAACGGGCTATTTTCTATGAATTATTGAAGTTTCAGAAAATAAAATAATTTTATTAAATTATGGGTGGGACCCACTTTTATTTTAATATGTGGGCTGCTAGAATTTTTGGTTCAATTGTGGTGGCTGGTCATGGAAGGATGCGTAGGAGAAAAAATAAGTTATATTATTATTTTAGTCTCCTATGGCGTTCTAGCATTTTCCTATAAATAGACGCTTATGTTAGAATTGAAAATCACACCTGAAACAAGTTTTCTTTCTTTCTAGATTATCGAACGTATTTTTGTGAGTATTTATATACTTTGAGAGTTATTGTTCAAAGACAAGCTTCTTCTTGGCTTTTATATCCGATATTCGATCAAGTATTAGTTATTTTGAGGTAAGTGGATGTTATTTTCTTCTTAAATGATATTATTTTCTTCAATATCATTATGCCGAAATATTAGTGAACGTTTTAATCAAATTTGGAACTTTTTGTGTCTGGATTACTATTCACGTATATGACACTATTCACGTATACGGCTCTATTCACGAATATGACACTATTCACCGAAAAATAAAAATTTTCCTTTTTGTCCAAGATGTCTATTTTGGATACTATCTTTGATTGTATCCATGTTTGATCGTTATTTTTGAATTATGCTTCACAATTGGTTATTATGAAGTATTGTTGATCTTGGATAAACTGTTATACGAATCCCTAATATTTGTCCTTCTGTCTCACTGGATTCATTTTCTTTAAAATATTTTTCATCATCCTTAGTCTTAAATGATGACATTACAGAATATCTTTGGCCTGTAGTGCAAAGATGAATGATTAACTGATGAATATCTTTGGCCCGTAGTGCAAAGATGAACATGTGTTGAGATGAACATGACCAACTGGTGATACAAATGAATATCTTTGGCCTGTAGTGCAAAGATGAATAGTTGATGAAAGATGTATATTGATTGTTGTTACAGGGATAAAATATTGATGATAAACTTTTAAATCTTAGAAGATAGTAGAATTCATTCTCTACGTGACTCTTCTAATGGATTGCTATTTCCGCTGCAGAATATTGATCTAAAACTTGTTGTCTATTATATTCTACCAGATTTTTCCCTGTTGAAGACTAATGATAATTTGTTGTATATTATCTTAGTCATAATATTCTTTACTGGGCTAGTTGAGCTCACCCTTTTCCTTTTTGTTCTATTTTTCTTCTCAGGAGGTGAGAACATATCAGGATCGAGTCGGGGTATAGAGTGATGGTTCTAGAAAGATGTTTTAGCAGTCCTCACTATTTTTGTAAAATAGTGTATGAATAATTGTAATGAGGACTTATTTGAGTGTTGATATTGTCTAGAAGATAATATTTGTATTTAAACTCACATTATGTGTTGTCGTATTTTGCACGACAATTGTATTATTGAAGTTGTAGTTTGCTTTCTGTACCATGTATTTGGTGACTCAGAATGGGTGTTGTATACCTATTTTGGGGGCGTCACAGTATGTCTCATGTTCATAACGTTTTTCACATATCTATGTTACGTAAATATGTGAAAGACCTAAACCACATTATTGAATTAGAACCAGACGAGATAGAGGAATATTTAACATATGAAGAGGTACCTATTAAAATCTTGGATAAGAAGGATCATATTCTACGCTCTAAAGTTATACCTCAAGTCAAAGTTTTGTGGAGAAACCACGATGTTGAGGAAATGACCTGGGAGTAAGAATCTGAAATGAAATCAAGGTATCCTAACCTCTTCGATATACCAGGTACGCACCCTAATTTCGAGGACAAAATTTCATAAGAAGGGGAAGTTGTAAGACCCCAACTTTTATGAATAAAGAATAATTTTCTCGAAATATATTTTTGAATATTATGGTGTGGATTTGATATAATGTTATAGTTGTGGGTAATATTTATAAATTTTGTAAAGTAAGTAAGTGGTTATATAATATTCGATTGGTCGGGGAATATTCGTTTTAACAGGGAATATTCGTACGACGACACAATCATTGGTGGACCCCACAACGGAAGTATTGTCGTAGTTAGAAAATGACATAATTATCTTTTTAAAAATAACGACGGAAGTTTTACTTAGTTAAACCGTTGAACTACCCGGTAGTAAAAGTGCTGATGAATGGCGTGGTTGCATAGCAAAGACACGATATTGATTATTGATGCTTACCTGAGAAGTCACTCAGTTATACTCAATTATTGCTACAATAATTGCTGCATCATATATCTTATATTATTGATTCGATTATTGTCACAGTTTCATCTGCATAATATGATATATTATTAAATCAATAATTAAGATGACAAAGTTATTCATATTATTAAATTGCAATATTTAAAATGTCTAGAAGTTCTGTCAAGGAGAGGTTTGGTCATCTAATTGCGCGCCAATAAGGAGAAATCCTTATCGAAAAGCCTCCTCTTTCCTGGGAACGACCTGGTTGTTAAATATTGTGAGTTCTAATATTAATGATGAATAAGTTCGTGTTGATTAAAGATGAAATTGATAGTTCCATTGTGTTGGAATTATTAGTGTTGGTGGAAATCTACATTTATTTCGATATTAATTGATGTCTGGAAGTTTTACTGACCAATCGGGTAATTAATCGAATAAATGAGCAATTAATTGCTATTAATTCACATGATTATAACTATTTGTTCACATGTGTGTACTATTGATTCACATTCTTGTACTATTAGGGGAGTTGGTGCAAGATTGATAATACTTGCATGACTAAGTTAAAAATGGAGGTATAGATGGAGGTACTATACTGTAATTCATATTTTCACATGATTATAACTATTGATTCACATGATTAAACTATTAATTCACATTATTTACTATTAGGGGAGGTGGTGCAAGTTTGATAATACATGCAGAACTAAATTTAAAATGAAAGAAAAGTTGAAGGTATTGTACTGTAATATTTCGAGCCCCAAAATGTGCAATTATCGAAACTATATTTTCCTATAAATAGAAGCTCATTCTTACTTCATTTTTCACCAATTCACTAAAGCTATAGAGCAATTATTATAGAGAGAAATTATAGAGAAAAAGAAGAAGAGAAGTCTGCTACCTTTCTACTCCAGTATCCAGTTTCTTTCTAAGGTAAGGGGTATTATTTCTTTCGTATTCATGAAGAGAGCTTCTATTATTCCATTCTTTATTATTATGTTGGAATAACCAATCTATGCGAAGTACCGCATACATGGTGAAATTCTTCTGTTATTCCATTCTTTATTATTCTGTTGGAATATCCTGTCTATGCGGATTATGCTAGACCTGGTTCCATTCTTTATTATTCAATTGTAATAACCTGTCTGTGCGGTCTATCGCATGCATGGTGAATTCTTTGTTATTCCATTCTTTATTATTCTATTGGAATATCCTGTCTGTGCGGATTACGTTAAACCTGGTTCCATTCTTTATTATTCTGTTGGAATAACCTGTCTGTGCGATCTATCTCATGCATGGTGAATTCTTTTGTTATTCCATTCCTTATTATTTTGTTGGAATATCCTATCTGTGCAAATTGCGCATGATCTAGTTCCATTCTTTATTATTCTGTTGAAATAACCTGTCTATGTGGATTATCACATGCATGGTGAATGATCCTTCATATTCATTCCTTATTATATTGTGGAAATGATCTCTCTACGTGGATTACCGCATGGCGGGTGAAAATCCATTTGCAATTTCATATATTCTATGATACTCATTTGGTTAAAGTTTTGGCTTCTATACTCCATGAAATTAGTAGAATATCCTGGATATTTGCGCTTCATCCGGTATCTTTTCATGGAAATATTCTTCTGAGCATTCTTGAATTTTACTCCACAAAGCAGTATCATGTTGACAATTTGGACGTAATTGATTTGAAGATAAATTAACTTATAAATCTTTAAAATTTATTCTTGAACTTGTTTTATTGAATTATTATGTCCTTGTCATCATCCTCATGCTTATATTGTGATGAAATTCATCTTTGGCTTACGTGCATAGATGGACTTGGTATGATTATGACCAGGGATTATTCGGTATAATCATGATCTATAATGTTATAAATGATGTGGTAAAAGTCCTCAGTAGCCTGTAGTGCATTGATGGATAGTTTTTGGTATGATTAGGACCAAGGATTATTTGGTATAGTCATGGAAATTGATGATTTAATGAATATCCTTGGTCCGTAGTTTAGTGATGACTCGATGATGTGGTTTATTTATTAAGCTGAGTCTCAGCGATAAAAAATGATGAAAACATTTTAAATCATAGAAGATAGTAGATATCATGCTCTACTTGACTCTTCTAATGGATTGCTTATTCCGCTGCAGTTAAACTTGATGTCTATTGTATTTTATCAGTTTAACATTGTTGAAGACTAATGATAATTTATTCTGCATTATCTTAGTCATAATATTTCTTACTGGGCTAGTTGAGCTCACCCTTTCTTTCACTGTTCTCTTCAGGAAATGAGAACATAGCCGGGACTAGTCGGGGAACGGAGTGATGTTCCGAGATGGTGTATTAGTAGTCCTCACTATTCTATAAAATAGTGTGACAATAAATGTAATGAGGACTCTATTTGAGTGTGGATATTGTCTGGATGACAATATTCTTATTAAAACTCTTAGATTATGTTTTGTCGTATTTTACACGACTGTTGTATAATTAAGTTGTATTTGAATTTTTTACCGTGTATTTGGTGACTCAAGATGGGTGATGTATACCTATTTTGGGGGCGTCATAGTATCTAACTGAGGTTTTGAATTTGTTTTATCCAAACCTTGAGTTCCTCCTTGTGCAGAGGATTCTGTATATGTGGGCATTTTTGGGCCCTGAGTAGACTGATGCAATTCTTTAAGCAGAACAGCCAAATCTGTAATTTGTTTACTTAATCCATCAAATTCTTCTCAAGAAACGGGATTAGACTGGTCAGAAGAAGACATGATTGGCTTCAGGCTCGTGGCCTTTTTGGATTTTGAGCGGGTAACAGGCCCAATTGTTTCCCTACAAAAAACTTATGTAGTTTAGTTTCAGGGAATGAATAAATGTTTACATGTTATATAATGTATCCATTTTAGGAATTTTATCCTGCAAAACGGATGTTAGCAGTTTATAGTACAGGATAACATGCTAATTTTAACTATGTATGTGCACATATTTCTTCATATTTTCCATTATGATGGATTGACATGAAATGATATTTACAAGTAAATGCTTTTACAAGTAATCAAAAATGGAAAACATGAAGAGATTTTCCTCTGCGTTTGGTTTATCAGAGGCTGACCTATCTTAGGTTTACTCTCGCAGCTTTTTGGCATAAAGGTTCCCAGATAATCGTAATTTACTTGACGGGAAGTTAATCCGGTCTTTCAACTGGAGCGAATCTGGATGGTGCCTTTCCTGAGCCTCGTTGGAATTAGTCTCCCTATGAGTCTAGTAATCAAACACCGACAGGATAGCCTCCTGATGGAGGAACCACACACATACATTCATATACAACGTGTCTCACCGTTTATGAAAATGATGACATGTGCGAAGCACTAATATCACAGATAGATATATTGCAGTGCAGTAAATAAAATGCATTCGTGCACATTCATAAAAAATATAAATGCAACATCCACACACAAGTGTTTAATAGTTTTGAAAAGCTTATAGTAGCGGCTTAAGCCCTCTTACTGGTGTCCCCAACAGAGTCGCCACCTGTCGACGTCGGGATTTTTTGTTTGTCCCTTTTCTGTTCTTGTTCTTTGGTGTTCTCATGTTATGTGAGATTTGTTTGAAAAAACAAGTAAAAAAGGTCTGACATGTATATGTCGACGATTTGACTGTAAGAGTCGCCAGTTGGTGTTTTTAACTGGTTGCACCAATGTAACAGAAAAAAGGTTTGCACATTGACCCAGTGATATGACACTGCTAAATGGGTATGTGAAATAGAGATTCATTTGGGTTCGGGGGCTTGATTATGCGGAGGGAAGGTGTTAGACTCCCCCCGACATCCGTGTTGCCACGGTGACCGTCACTTTTCAGGAAACTGTTATATGAATGTGTGTGTATGTGTGTGTGGGTCAAAGTGCTATTATTTGGAAGTAGTGCGAGGCCTCGTTCGCAATTATATACAAAGGGTTTGAATTTATATAAAAATTCAGTTTTAAACAGGATATAACAGTGAGGTTTTATAAAAGAGGTTTTTCAAACCCTGTGCTCAATAGTAATTGAGACCTTTTCATACTTCTATTTTATTATTAAATGTTCGGCTTGATTGCTTTTATTTTCGAGATGCGAAGCATCTTCAAGAAAATAATATATAATAGTGCCGAACTCCTCATGGGCATGAAAGCTATCTAAGGAAATTCAAACACCGTGAATAATTTATGTCGCCATAATGAAAATGTCCATCACGGGGCAAGAATCTAGATTCAATGGATGAATCTGTGATCACATGGTTCCTAGGCTCACATGATTTCTTGATTTATATGAAAAGCGATAAGCAATTATATATATAAAAAGTGTAAATATATATATACGTATATGATCAACCACCACGAAGCACCTCCATGGGGATCGAAATGAAAATATATAAAAGCGGTATATATATATATATATATATATATATATATATATATATATATATATATATATATATATATAGAGAGAGAGAGAGAGAGAGAGAGATAGACATGATCAACCACCACGGAGCACCTCCATGGGGATCGGAGAAAAGTAAATAAAGTCAGAAGCCGATCAACCGCCATGTAAGTAAACTCCAAGCGGGACTAAATGTAAAGAAAGTAGTAAAATGAACAACCGCCACTTAAGTAAACTCAAAGCGGGGATGTAATGTAAATAAAAAAGAAAAGGCCACGAATTAACTCCAGGCCTGACAGAAATGTATATATATAAGCGGTAAACACACATGATATTTCTCAATCCTGGCTCGGTTTATCATTTCAGCGATTTGTCGCTATATATATATATATATAAAAGCAGTAAATGCACCAAATATAAAACCCAGGCTTATCGAACAGAGTTTCACAATAGTTGCACCTGTGGATGCCCGGGGTGCTCCGGGCTCCGCGGGTCCCACCGTCTAGAAGTACGTGCACTATGATGTCCGCTCGAACTTGTAGAACTTCAATTCGAGCATCCGATTGAGGTGTATAAGACCTTTTTTGGACCGCCATTGTTGAGAGTTATGCAATGACATGGGATTAGACGTTGTACGAAGTCAGGAAGAGGGGACCATGCCCATGGTCTTCCAGCTTCAAATTCTATCCGGTATGCTGCCCTGCGTAATAGTCACTCAGGATTGGAACTCCTTGGCTATTGTGGGATATTGTTGCATAGGAATGTATGTATGAGATGTTGAGACGACGCAATGTGAGGTTGGGGTGGCAAGATGATGATTTTTCCCCATTTCCTTGTATTTTTAGTTGTACAAAGATGATGTATTAGATGATGATATACTTAGGAATATATGTACAATTTTCCACTCCCTATATCATATTGCCATCTATTGTATCATGCATCTTATTATGTTATGCATATATACGTATATCCAGAGATATTCAACATTGACCCCTGGATGGTCTTATGACACGGCCCGTACAGATGTCTTCCTCGACAGTTAGCCGTATTGATTATACCCCACCAGTATTGGTGGTATCCAGTATGTGATCGTGGTATGATAGTATGTCACCATCAGACAGGGTGACTGTAAATCAGCTGTTGTAGCATACTATGACCCTCTTGATGTTTTAGGTTCTCGCAGGATTCGTGGAGAGCATGCTGGAGCACTGGGTATTGGCGAGGCAGGTTTTCCGATTTGGGACCTAGGAGTTGACTCCTACTCTACAGGAGTATGCACGTTTGACGATGCTGCCATGGGACAGACCTTGTGTGCATATGGCTATTGGAGACATGAGTCGGCAGTTCATGACCCTCACTAGATTGAGGTGTAGGGTGGTACAGGATGAGCTCACATCCAGTCACGTGATATCCTAGTGTTTTTTGTTAGACAGATTTGGCTCGGAGGATAGTTATAAACGGCATTCCGGGGATTTCACCACACCGAAGGATCATTGGCGTCTGGCCAGAGTTCATGTATTGCTATTGTGCATATTATCGTATGTATACATGCCATGTTACATGGATGACTTAGATATTAGCGTCATCATGGCAGTGAGAGCTCTCTAGGAGGGTCACACCATTATACTGATGATCATCACAGAGACGCTAAGGTCAGCCACATATTGCAGCACTTACCCTGCAGGGGTATTCATAGGCAGGTCGGTCATGCTGTATGTGTTGTTTATGTCACACTTGAGACCGATTGGCACTTTCAGACGACATGGGTATTGTTTAACCCATGATATAGCCATGTCATACTCTTTTTAGCTTGCAGAGTGTACAGATCCTGCATCTTGGTCCGTTTTCCTGGCAGGGATCGGAGATCCGTTTGATATATTCCCGTGTATAGGGCTCAGCTCACCCTATAACTTCATTACTAATGCTCCAGGCATAGATTATCTCCCTTTAGCTGGTTTGAGAGGTATGATTACTTATCTCCCGCTGGCTGTGATGTGTCTGTTTGACCAGTTCTAGGATTTTCATCATTTTGAGGGGGCATTGAGTCAGTGCTTAGCTTCCCGCCACTTATTAGTAGAGGATAGATCCAGGTTGTATGCCTATTGGGATCAACGTGAGCTAGGTGAGTTTTTCGTCAGCCATCCGAGTTATTCTGCAGAGTATTCCGCATGGATGGAGACAGATACGACATTGACTATGGCAGTATCCACAGAGCAGGATATTGATTCTGATGACGGGGAGCCTATGGAGGAGGCTTATATACCCATCGAGGAGGATTTGTCTACTGGGTTGCCAGCAGTTGTGATGGATTCTCCCACTACGAGTGCTTCTTTGTGATTGACAAAGATACGATGATCTCGGAGCAGAGTCTACATCTGTTGACCTTAGAGAGAGATCAGGTTAGGACCTTGATGTTGACAGCTCTTGATGAGAGAGACACCGCTCTGTTGGAGAGAGATGAGGCTTTGGCACATAGAGATACCGCTATTGAGGAGCGGAATGATGCCAGATCTGCCATGGATGCAGTGATCATTGAGAGGGATTCTACCATATTTTCCCAAGACGTGGCCATTGCAGACAACACTTTAGTGAGATCCCTGACCAATGGTATGATTGCCGAGATGAGCGCATATATAGATGAGCATCATGTCACCATACAGTTAGCCTCAGACTTATTGGCTCGTGTTGATATGCTGATGTAGGAGACCATAGCGTTACCCCTTCCTCTAAGAGAGATGCTATATTAGATCTGCTGGCCTGCATAAATACTGATCTGTAGATAGCCTTGTATTTTCCTGTACAGACTAGCTTAGCCATTTTGTCATGTACAACACATATGTATATATCAAACAGTATTATATATGGCAGGGAAATATATTTTGATTTACTTCCCTTTCAAATGTGCCTTGATACTTACTTGATATTTGCCTATTTCTTCAGGGCTTGTGATCTTGATGCATTCTGAATTCATCCTTGATGTGCGGACATTGAGACGTCGCATGATCTTTCAGAATGGATCATTGATCTTTGTGTATCCCTACCATCTTTGGTGTCTTATGACTAGTTTCTGTATGTAGATGTGGAGAGGAGTGTGGCTTTTCCTCTCTGAGATTGACCGCACCATAGATGGTCGCCAGTACTCCTATTTAGGAGGAGCCCAGTTAGTTCCATCTCTTATGGATTGGTGTTTCTCTTTGAGGCACAACCACAACTTAGATGGTCGTCGAATCTCCTATTTGCGAGGAGAGGTTAGGTAGTTCCATCCCTTTGGTCTGAAGCCGATGAAGTGTGGTGGATTAAAGTTTGATCCTAGTACCGTTGACAAGTCTTTATATTTTGTTAGGGGGTTAGACCGAACCATAAATGGATGCCTATGTACTCCTATTGAAGAGGAGATAAGGTATGCGTAGTTCAAACCTGGTGTAAGAGGTTCAACGCTGAATGTGAAAGGTGTAAATGGGTGTAGAAGCTTTATTGATTAAGAAGGGTGTAGAAATATTTTTGTTATTTTTGTTTTTGTAAAGAAAGGGCAGAAATGTTTTTTTTGTTTTTTTTATTGCGACCGGGCCATATAGAATATGGTTGCCTATGTACTCCTGGGTATCAGGGAGATCAGGTCGACGTAGTTCGCCCCTCAGGACGATTTGTGACCGAAGAAGTTGAATCCCATGTGCAACATGAACTGCGGGGAAATGAAAGTTTGATCCCATGCTTGGGACAAACTACAGGTGTGAAAAGTTTAATCCCATCTTCAAGATAAACTATAGGTATGAAAGGTTTAATCCCTGATGGGATAACTGGAGTTGTATGATGTGTGAAAGCAATTTCTTTGGTTTGAAAAGTGTGTTTTTTTCCACGAGGCGAGATGGGTAAAGAGGAAAATTTTGTATGTAATGAGGGTTAAAAAACCTGAAATGACTGGTGATCTGATGATGCAAAACCAGGATGTTTGTTTGATGGTAACCTCAGACATAGTACCATTTCACGGTGTCTGAGTTGATAAGCTTTGGAAATTCATCGCCGTCCATTTCTTGCAATCTGAGAGCGCCTCCTGTCAATACCTCCTAAACAACAAACGGGCCTTCCCAATTAGGAGCGAATTTTCCCTTAGATTGATCTTGGTTGTCAATGATCTTCTTCAAAACCAAGTCGTGTTGTTTAAACTGTCGTAGCTAGACTTTTCTATAGTAGGATCTGGCGATCCTTTGCTGATATAACTGACCATAGAAGATAGACGCGGTTCGCCTTTCGTCTATTAGAGATAATTGGTGATACCTGTCTTGTACCCATTGGTCTTAATCCAGCTGAGCATCTATTAACACTATGAGGGATTCCATTTCCACCTCTATGGGGAGCACTGCTTCCATCCCATAGATTAATGAGTAGGGGATTGCCCCAGTGGAAGTACGCATTAAAGTTCTGTAGGCTAATACATTCAGAGGCAAGAGGTCTGGCCATCCTTTGTGGTTGGTGAACATTTTTTGCATGATTTTCTTGATGTTTTTATTAGCCGCTTCAATAGCACCATTCATCTTTGGACGGTAGATGACGAAGATAAGGTGTTTGATATGGAATTTGCTGCATAGCTCATCCATCATTTTATTATTGAGGTTCTTATCATTATCTGACACAATAACCTCTGGTTGTCCATATTGACAAATGATATTGTTTCGAATGAAAGCAATGATGGCTTCATTAGTAACCCTGGGGAAGGAGGCTGCTTCTACCCACTTGGTGAAGTAATCGATCATGGTGAACATGAACCAATGTCCATTACTGGCTTTGGGCTTAATGGGCCCGATCACGTCCATTCCCCTCATTGAGAAGGGCCAAGGCGAACTCATGTTGTGGAGTTCCCTTGGAGGGGTGTGGATGGCATTTCCATGAATTTGGAATTGATAGCACCTTTTGAAGTGATCATCACAGTCAGCTTTGAGGGTAAGCCAATACTGTCCAGTTCTGAGGATCTTCTTAATAATTAGAGGGCCGCTCATGTGTGGGCCAAATACTCCACCATGGATCTCATCCATGAGCCTTTGAGCTTGGTCCTTATCCAGACATCTGAGGAGACCTAATCCTGCATATCTCTTATAGATTGCATCTCCGCTCAGGTAGAATTTCATAGCAAGTCGATGGATCCGTTTTCTTTTAGTGGGCTTGCCTCAGCGGGTGTAGATCCATCTCGTAAGTACTCCTTGATGTGCTGATACCAAGGGTTGTGGATGGAGGTAGCTCATCCAATACTTCTCCAACATAATTCCCATAGACTGGGGCCTTTTGCAGGGCAAATATGATGCTTGACATGTTTTCCTTGTCAGGTATATGAATAAAGGAGGCCAAAGTTTCTAGTGCATCCGTAAAATCATTCCTATTATGAGGAATGTGTAAAAAGGAGATCTATTCGAACTCCAAAGCCATCTGTAAAACCTGCCAATGGTAAGGCAATAAATGTAGCTCTTTAGTTTGATAGATTCCCGTGGATTGTTTGATTACCAACTTCGAATCCCCAAAGACAGTTAACCGCCTTATGACTATTGAACGGGCAAGTTTTAGCCCCATGTTACAACCTTCATACTCAGCTGTGTTGTTGGTGTTGACAAACTGCAATTTTGTGGCTGACGGGATATCTACTCCCCTGTCTGGGACACTAGAAGCGCTCGGCTCCGAGCCTTTTTTGTTATGACTCCATCAAAATACATTTTATGAGTATAGCATTTATCGTACCGATGGTGTTTTTGAACTGCTATTACCCCTTTATTGGGGAAGTATGTTTCCAAGGGTTTGAAGTCCCCTGTAGGTGCGACGGCCAGTTGATCCGCAATTCCTTGACCTTTAATAGACTTTTGCGTCACGTAGACGATGTCAAATTGCTATAGGATCAAATGCCATCTGGACAGCCGACAATTTAACATGGGTTTACTGAACATGTACTTGAGAGGATCCACGCGGGATATGAGATGGGTTGTATGACCATGGAGGTAATGTTGTAACCTCATGGAAGCCCATGCTAAAGAACAACAAGTTTTCTCAATTCGAGAGTACTTGTGTTCACTGATGCTGAATCTTTTGCTGAGGTAATAGATAGCTCGTTCTTGGCCTCTATAGTCTTTTTGTCCCAGCATGCAGCCCATGGCATTGTCGTTGACTGAAAGGTATATGAATAGGGGAACACCATCCTTGGGAGGTACCAAAATGGGAGCTTTAACTAGCTATTCTTTGATTATAAGGAAGGCTTTTTGACACTCATCGTCCCTTTTCATGGAGGAGTTTTTCCTTAACAACTTGAAGATGGGTTCACAGGTTGCTGTGAGTTGAGAGATGAACCTGTTAATGAAGTTGATTCTTCCCAAAAACTCCTATATTTCATTCTCTGTTTGAGGAATGGGCATTTCAGTGTTGGCCTGGATTTTGGTGGGATCCAGCTCAATCCCTTTGTGGCTGACTAGAAATCCTAACAACTTACCTGATTTAATGCCAAAGGCGCATTTGGTTGGATTCAACTTCAAGTTGTACTTACTCAACCTATTGAAGAGCTTTCTGAGATGGTCTAGGTGGTCTTCCTCCCTTTGGGACTTAACAATGATGTCATCCACGTAGATCTCTATCTCCTTGTGCATTAAATTATGGAAAAGAGCCATTATAGCTCGCTGATAGGTTGCTCCGGCATTAATGAGGCCGAATGACAACCGTCTATAACACAAGGTTCCCCAAGGTGTGATGAAAGCAGTTTTCTCACGGTCCTCCTCAACGACCATAATTTGATGATACCTCGCGAAGCAATCTGCAAAGGAGTACATGCCGTATTGAGCAGTATTGTCAATAAGAATGTGGATAAAGGGCACATGAAAGCTATCTTTAAGGCAAGCTTTGTTCAAATACCGATAATCACGCAAACTCGCACCTTTCCTTTCGGTTTAGGTACAAGGACTATTTTGGATATCCATTTAGGATATGTAGACACCATGGTAATTCCAGCTTGAAATTGTTTTACAATTTCTTCTTTAACCTTTAAACTCCACTCAGGTTTCAATCGCCTTAGCTTCTGCCTGACTGGCTTAAATCCCTTTTTAATGGGAAGGCGATGAAGGACAATGTTAGTGGACAAACTCACCATGTCTTCGTGAGACCATGCAAACACATCCTGGAATTGGGTTAATAACGCAACCATATCATTCCATTGGTTTAGAGTGAGGTCTGAACCAATCTGGATTAACTTAGGGCTTTCTAAGGTTCCGAGATTGAAAGAAGTGGTTTGATCAAGGTTGGGTTTAGGTTTGTCTTCGACCCATTCTTTGATATCCTGAGGTATCTCAATGTCCTCTTGTATTTCCATCAAGTCTGAGTCCAACTTTTCATCAAAGTTACAATCCTTGTGGAGAAAAGGCATCTTATCAGCAAGTACATGCACATCTAAATTCAGAGTCCTGAAACAAAATATGCTTTCACTTAATATATAAAACTGTTTAATCATACTAAATGTGAGCATATACTGGCAAGATAACTGCTAATATTGTACAAAAAAGTAAGTAGTTAATATTATCTACAGGGCAGAGGGATTTTTTGGGCAAAGTTATGATGGACCGCAGTGATGGAGGGGCTGTCATCATCCTCCTTCTCCCGAATGATGACCATAACATCTGAGTAATCATCGTCTAGGGTGTATCGGTTGGTATGTTCATTACGGACAATGATGCGTATGCCTGACATCATTAGGGCGATGTCCTGCTTGCGTTTCCATTCCCTCTCTTCTGCTTTGGGATCAGGAATAAGAACCTCTTTTGCTTTAACCGGTACTGGTTTGGGAAATAGCATAGCCATAATATAGGCTGGCACCTTTACCGGAGACTATATAGGCTCAGGAGTTGTTGGTGGAGATAATCGCCGTGTGGCGGAAGCTTGAGGAATCTGCTTGTGCTTATGAGGATTCCTATGACTAGAACTGGCAGAATAGCCTAGTCTAACTGTCCCGATTTACCTGGACATTTGAATTGGGTGCTTAATACCCTGCTGAATTTTACCCAGCCCTTGTCTAGGCTGATGACCCAATGATATCATTTCTTGTGTGCTGGCCATCCCTTTGGCAAAAATCTTGGGTACAGGAAGTGGCACTCCAATAAGATGGTATTGCGTGTTGCTCACTTCCAAAGTATGGAAATTGGCCGACTCAACTTCTGAATTGAAGCTGATGAGTGGTATATCTCCTTGTTTAGGACATTTTGGCTCAGTGTTGACAGTAACTAGGCTATTGTTGACAATATATTTAAGTTATTGATGAAGTGTAGAAGGGACGACTCCAACTATGTGGATCCATGATCTCCCTAATAGCAAGTTGTATCCTGAATCTATCTTGAGGACATGAAAAGATATGTAAAATGTATGGGGACCAATCTCAATTGGCAGCTCAATCTCTCCGACAGAATTTCGTCGGGTTCCATCAAAAGCTTTGACGACCGTATGGCTACTTCGGATCCGTTTGAGATTGACGTTCATCTTCACCAAAGTGGCATAAGAACAAATATTCAAAGACGAACCTCCATCTATCAAAACTCCAGCTAACATATACCCGGAGGACAAAACTGCAATGTGAAACGACTTGCAATGACTGGTCCCTTCGGGCGGTATGTCGTCATCAGTGAAAGATATCACATTGTTGTTAAAAATGTGATCAACCAGATGTTGAAATTTTTCCACATCCACTGATTTCGGCAAGTAGGCTTCTTCCAAAACCTTTAATAAGATCTTCCTTTGATCCTCAGAAGAGAAAACCAAATCCAGTATTGAGTTTTGATGTGGAGCTTCTTTGAAGCTTAAAACCACTTTGGCTTCATTATGGCCCATAGTGCGGAGGAAATTTTTAATCTTCTCCATGGGAATCTTCCCCTTTGCTTTTATGGTAGGCTTCATCACCCTCTGAGGAAGATACAATGGATTTTCCTTGACCTTAATCGTGAAAGTAGTATGAGGCGTGGATCCTTGGTTCTCCATAATTCCATGGGACTTTTTGTGTCGATAACGAGGATACCGTGTAGTGCGAATGGTAAGCAAATTGGCTCTGGTGCAGCCAATTTCAAAGGATTATCACTATCTTTGATTTGAATTGCTTGTATGGGAAATGGCCCGACAGTCTCATCAGTCTCAGCGGATATAACTGCTACTTGCCCCTTCCACTTAGTAGGACATGTATTCCCACTCGCGAGTAACACAGTGTCATCGTCTGCCAGCTGTAGGACACCGCTGTCAATTAGATTCTGAATAAGGTGGCGGAGTGCCAAGCATTCTTCTGTGCTGTGACCGCTAAAAGGTGAATGATATTGACATACTCCATCAGAGTTGAACCATCTTGAACGGGGATTAATTGGAAGAAGAAGGGATTCTTCCTTTGTTTATTATCATCTAAAATATTTCCTCCATAGGTTGTCCTAGGTATGTAAATTCCCTTCTATTGGCAAAATCCCGATGGGCTTTAGCCCTTGTTCTTTTCACAACCTTGTCCTCTAGTGCTTCACTTTCGGAAGGTGATGATGGAGCATTCATAACAAAAGGAAGGATACATGCATGCTCCGGGCTGACTAACTGGCATGTGACTTGATCCTGATGGATCACCAGTTCTGCCAATTGTTCAACTTGCTTACAAAGAGCTTTCATCTTTCGTTCCATGGCAAATTGGAACTATGTGTAATCCCACTATCAACACTCTCTTTGATGGTCAGGGATTATTCATCATTAAAATTGGAACTCTGTCCACTACTCCAACTAATCATATTGACCTCTTCTTCTTTGTGTTGAGGAAGAGTGTGAGACCCCAAATTTTATGAATAAAGATTTAAATTTCTCGAAATATTTTTTTTGAATATTATGGTGTGGATTTGATATAATGTTATAGTTGTGGGTAATAGTTGAAAATTTTGCAAAGTATGCAAGTTGTTATATAATATTCAATTGGTCGGGGAATATTCGTTTTAAAGAGAATATTCGTACGACGACACAATCATTGGTGGACCCCATAACAGAATTATTGTCGTAGTAAGAAAACGACAGAATTATCATTTTATAAAAATAACGGCGAAAGTGTTACCGTTAAAACTGTTGAACTACTTGGTAGTAAAAGTACAGTAATATGCGTGGTTGCATAGTAGCACACGGTATTGGTTATTGATGCTTACGTGAGAAGTCACTCAGTTATACTCAATTAATGCTATAGTGATTGCTGCATCATATCTCTCATATTATTGATTCAATTATTGTCACAGTATCATCTCTATAATATGATATATTATTAAATCAATAATTGAGACGGTAAAGTTATTCATATTATTATTTGCAATATTGACAATGTCTAGAAGTTATGTCAAAGAGAGGTTTGGTCACCTAATTGCTCGCCAATAAGGAGAAATCCTTATCAGAAAGCCCCCTCTTTCTCAGGAGCGACACGGTTGTTAAATATTGTGAGTTATAATATTAATAATGAATAAGTTAAATGTTGATTAAAGATGAAATTGATAGTTCCATTGTGTTGGAATTATTAGTGTTAGTGGAAATCGACATTTATTTCGATTTTAATTGTTGTTTGGAAGTTATACTAACCAGTCGGGTAATTAATCGGATAAATGAGCAATTAATTGCTATTAATTCACATGATTATAACTATTTGCTCACATGCGTGTACTATTGATTCACATTCATGTACTATTAGGGGAGTTGGTGCAAGATTGATAATACTTGCATGACTAAGTTAAAGATGGAGGTATAGACGGAGGTACTATACTATTATTCATATTTTCACATGATTATAACTATTAAATCACATGATTAAACTATTAATTCACATTATTTATTATTAGGGGAGGTGGTGCAAGTTTGATAATACTTGCAGGACTAAATTAAAAATGAAAGAAAAGTTGGAGGTATTGTAATGTAATTTTTTGAGCCCCAAAACGTGCAATTATAGAAACTATATTTTTCTATAAATAGAAGCTTATTCTTCCTTCATTTCTCACCAATTCACTAAAGCTATAGAGCAATTATTTTGGAGAGAAATTATAGAGAGAAAGAAGAAGAGAAGTCTGCTACCTCTCTATTCCAGTATCCACCTTTATTCTAAAGTAAGGGGTATTATTTCTTTCATTTTCATGAAGAGAGCTATTGTTATTCCATTCCTTATTATTCTGTTAGAATAACCTGTCTATGAGAACTACCACATACATGGTAAAATTCTTCTGTTATTCCATTCTTTATTATTATGTTAGAATATCCTGTCTGTGCGTATTACGCATGACCTAGTTCCACTGTTTATTATTCTGTTGGAATAACCTGTCTATGAGAACTACCACATACATGGTGAAATTCTTACATTATTCCATTCTTTATTATTATGTTGGAATATCACATGCATGCGTATTACGCATGACTGGTTCTATTATTTATTATTACATTGGCATAACACATGCATGCGATCTATCGCATGCACAGTGGTCTGTTGTTATTCCATTCTTCATTATTACATTTGGAATATCCATGCATCGCGGATTTCGCATGACTGGTTCCATTCTTTATTATTACATTAGGAATAACACATCTGCGTGGTCTATCGCATGCATCTTTGAATTCTTACGTTATTCCATTCTTTATTATTACATTGGAATAACTTTGTCATGTGGATTACCACATGCATGGTGGTGATCCTTTGTTTTCATTCCTTATTAAATTGTGGAAATGATCTGTCTATGTGGATTATCGCATGGCGGGCGAAAATCCATTTGCAGGTTCATATATTCTATTATACTCAGTTGGTTAAAGTTTTGTCTTCTATACTTCATGAAATTAGTAGAATATCCTGGATATTTGCGCTTCATCCAGTATCTTTTCCTGGAAATATTCTTCTGAGCATTCTTGAATTTTACTCCACAAAGCAGTATCATGTTGACAATTTGGACGTTTTTGAGTTTAAGATAAATTAACTTATAAATCTTTAAAATTTATTCTTGAACTTGTTTTATTGAATTATTATGTCATTGTCATCATCCTCATGTTTATATTATGTTGAAAGTCATCTGTGACCTGTAGTGCATAGATGTATGATTATGACCAAAGATTATTCGGTATATTCATGGCCGTAATGTTACAAATGATGCGGTAAAAGTCCTCATTGGCTCGTAGTGCATTGATGGACAGTTGTTGGCATGATCATAACCATTGATGAAAAAACGAATATCCTTGGCCCGTAGTGCATAGATAATTTGTGGTCGTGACACTAATGAATATCTTGGCCGTAGTGCAGGGATGACATGGATTTAATAAGCTGAGTCTAAGCGATAAAAGTGATGAAAAACCTTTTAAATCATAGAAGATAGTAGATTTTATTCTCTACTTGACTCTTCTAATGGTTTTCTTGTTCATTGCATGATTAAACTTGATGTTTGTTATATTGTATCGGTTTAACCTTTGTTGAAGGCTAACGATAATTTATTACGCATTATCTTAGCCATAATATTTCTTCTTGGGCTAGTTGAGCTCACCCTTTTGCTTTCATTGTTCTCTTGAAATGAGAGCGTAGTAGGGACTAGTCGGGAGGCGGAGTGGCGGTCGGATGATCGCGATTAGTAGTCCTCACTATTCTATGAAATAGTGTGATAATAAATGTATTGAGGACTTATTTTGAGTTTGAATACTGTCTAGAAGACAATATTTGTATTAAAACTCACAACTCATATTGTATATTTAAGATTTTATTTGTATTCTGTACCATGTATTTGGTGACTCAGAATAGGTGATGTACACCTATTTTGGGGGCTTCACAAAGAGGGTTGTCTTGCACATAAGGTTGATCTGGTTTGGTAACCACGATCTCACTGTTGTCTATTAAATCTTGGATCTTGTGTTTCAAGGCCCAACAATCTTGAGTATCATGTCCAGGTGCCCCATAATGATAAGCATACTTCTGAGTAGCATTGAAACCCCTCCCATTAGGGTTGGCTCGTGGAAGAAGATGTGTGATTTTCTTCTAAGTAGTCAGAAGAATAAGAATATTCTCGAGCGAGTCCCCTAAGGGTGTGAACATTCGAGGGCGCTTTACTTCTCCACCTTTAGGCAATGGAGGGTTTGAAGACTGTGCTTTAAAAGGGGAGTAGTTTCTCTTCTGCATAGGAATATTCTGATTCCCTTCTTGACCTTGTAGTATCAAGGAAACATCCTCCTCTTTCTTTTTATGGACCCTCCGGGGGTTGTTTCCATAAGTTCCGGACTGGATGTGCTCAAAGAAGCGCCTTAAGAGTAGCTAGATCTTGAATCTTTCCTGACTTCAACCCTATCTCAGCCATCTCTCCATGTTTGATCATTTCAGAAAATGGTTTGCCAATACTAGCTAAGACTCTCTCATAGAAAGGAGCTTCTTGTATGTCTATGAAGGTCATGATCATTTCTGATTCCGTCATAGAGGGAATAACTTGAGCAGTAAGTCGCCTCCACCATTGAGCATACTCTCTGAAAGACTCATTGGACTGTTTCTTGACCTTAGTAATCTGATATCGGTCAGGATCCATCTGAGACTGGAAGCTATACTGAGTAAGGAAAGCGTGAGCTAGCTCTTCCCAGCTATGGATCTTTGAGTTGTCTAATCTGGTATACCATGAACGGGCTTCTCTAGTCAGACTCTTTTGGAACAGCTGCATTCTGAGCTTCTCGTTTTCTGCATAAGATCCAAGTTCTCCAATGAACACCTTTAAATGTGTGTAAGGATCCCCCAATCCGTCATACTTTTCAAAGTCAGGGGTTTTAAATTTCTCTAGATAATGAACACCAGGGAATATACAAAGGTCAGCATATGAAACACTCCCATGGGTTCCAATCCCTTTGAAAGAACGGATGGTTTCCTCCATTTGAAGGACCTTCTTCCTGATATCACTGATGTCTGGATCTCCTTTGAGATGGGTGTTTTTAGGGTCTTTGTTGGTTGTATCCAACTGAGGTTCCGGATTTGTTTTATCCGAACCTTGAGTTCCTCCTTATGTAGAGGATTCTGTATGTGTGGGCATTTTTGGGCCCTGAGTAGACTGATGCAATTCTTTAAGCAGAACAACCAAATCTGTAATTTGTTTACTTAATCCATCAAATTCTTTGCGAGAAACAGGATTAGACTGGTTACAAGAAGACATGATTGGCTATAGGCTCGTGACCTTTTTGGATTTTGAGCGGGTAACAGGCCCAATTGTTTCCCTACAAAAAACTTATGTAGTTTAGTTTCAGGGAATGTATAAATGTTTACATGTTATATGATGTATCCGTTTTAGGAATTTTATCCTGCAAAACGGATGTTAGCTGTTTGTAATACATGGTATCATGCTAATTTTACCTATGCATGTGCACATATTTCTTCATATTTTCCATTACGATGGATTCACATGAAATGATATTTTACAAGTAAATACTTTTACAAGTAATCAAAAATGGAAAGCATGAAGAGACTTTCCTCCGCATTTGGTTTATCAGAGGCTGACCTATCTTAGGTTTACTCTCGCGGCCTTTTGGCATGAAGGTTCCCAGATCATCGCAATCTACTTGACGGGAAGTTAATCCGGTCTTTCAACTGGAGCGAACCTGGGTGGTGCCTTTCCTGAGCATCGTTGGAATTAGTCTCCCTACGAGTCCAGTAATCAAACACCGATAGGATAGCCTCCTGGTGGGGGAACCACACAACATATATTTACATACAACGTGTCTCACCGTTTATGAAATTGATGACATCTGCGAAGCACTAATATCACATATAGATATATATTGCAGTGCAGTAAGTAACATGCATTCGTACACATTCATAAAAAATATAAATGCAACATTCACTCACAATCATATAACAGTTTTGAAAAGCTTGTAGTAGCGGCTTAAGCTCTCATACTGGAGTCCCCAGCAGAGTCGCCACCTGTCAACGTCGGGATTTTTGTTTGTCCCTTTTCTGTTCTTGTTCTTTGGTGTTCTCATATTATGTGAGATTTGTTTGAAAAAATAAGTGAAAAAGGTCCGACATGTATATTTCGACGATTTGACTGTAAGAGTCGCCAGTTGGTGTTTTTAACTGGTTGCACCAACGTAATCGAGAAAAGGTTTGGACATTAACCCAGTGATGTAACACTGCTAAACGGGTTTGTGAAACCGAGATTCATTTGGGTTCGGGGGCTTGATTATGCGGAGGGAAGGTGTTAGGCACTCCCCGACATCCGTGTTGCCACGGTGACCGCAACTTTTTAAGAAACTGTTATATGAATGTGTGTTTGTGTGGGTCAATGTGTTGTTATTTGGAAGTAGTGTGAGGCTTCATTCGCACCTATATACAAAGGGTTTGAATTTATATAAAAAATTCAGTTTTAAACATGATATAGCAGTGAGGTTTTATAAAAGAGGTTTTTCAAACCCTGTGCTCAATAGGAATTGAGACCTTTTCATACTTCCATTTTATTATCACATGTTCGACTTGATTGCTTTTATTTTCGAGATGCGAAGCATCTTCGAGAAAACAATATATAATAGTGCCGAACTCATCATGGGCATGAAAACCATCTAAGGAAATTCAAACACCGTGAATAATTTACAAGTTGCTTACAGCTAAAAATGTCCATCACGGGAACCGAATCTAGATTCAGTGGACTGAATCTGTGATCACATGATTCCTAGGCTCACATGATGCATGATTTTATATAAGCGATGGCGAGTTATATATATAAAAGCTATATATATATATCTGACACATGATCAACCACCACGAAACACCTCTATAGGGGATCAGAAAAGTAAATAAAGGCTGTAAAAGGCGATCAAGCGCCATGAGTAAACTCAAAGCGGGACTAAATGTAAAGAAAGCAATAAAAGGCCACGAAGTAAACTTGAACTGACGAGAAATTATATATATATATATATATATATATATATATATATATATATATATATATATAATAATAAACGTTCCGGATGTAAAATCCAGGCTCATCGGACATAATCCGATATATATATATATATAAACAAGTAAATGCTCCAGACATAAGTCTAGGCTCAGGCATAACTCGATAATGTTAGTCCATATATATATAAATATATACATATATAAGTATATATATACAGACAGAAATGAAAACCATGGACCGAAGTCTGGGCATACACATACAACACGACTCTAAATGTGAAGAATAATGTGTGCAAAGATGAAGAGAAAGGCTTTATAGTGTGTAAGAAGGCTTATAGTGGGCTGCTAAAGAATACTTCTATGACTTTAAGCGGATGAATACTCGGCTCCCGCCGGTAAAATATAGCTATATGTCAGCTAACATGTGTTTAAAATGAGAAAGCACTCAATATGAGGTATGTATAGAGCAAATTTGACAGGGCTTCCTCGCCTTTTTCTTTTTTAAAATGGCCACCCAAGCTCTATATTTATAGAGCTGGTGGCCGCAGATGTACTTGCGGTAGCCACAGATGCACCTGCGACTGCTCGGGGTGCCCCGGGCTCTGCGGGTCCCATCGTCTCGAAGTACGTGCACTGTGATGTCCGCTCAAACTTGTAGAACTTTAATCCGAGCATCCGATTGAGGTGTACAATACCTTTTTTGGACTGTCATTGTCAAGAGTTATCTAATGAGATGGGATTAGAGGTAGTACAAAGTCAGGAATAGTGAACCATGCCCATGGTCTTGAAGCTTCAAATTCTATCCGGTGTGCTGCCCTGCGTAATAGTCACTCGGGTTTGGAACTCCTTGGGTCTTGTGGGACATTGTTGTGTAGAAATGTATGTATGAGATATTGAGACAGCGCAATGTAGGGTTGAGGAGGCAAGATGATGATTTTACCCCTCACCGAGGTTATCTCCGGTTTGGGCTGATAGCAGACGTTGCTCAGGGTTATCTTTGAGATTGGACTGTTGCAAGTGTTTGAATTCCTTAAGGTCATCTTAAAATGTGCATGTCTTCCTGGTGTTATCTCCAGGTCTTTGGAATGAGTGCCTCGACGGGAGTTTCGAGGTTGAAGCTGATTGCATATATTTGAAATAAGCATTTTCGGGGTTATCGTCGGAATTGCAACGGCATTCCTTGGGGTTATCTCCAAGGATGAAACTCGGGGCTATCTCCAAGGTTGGAACTGATACTCCCGGTGTGTGTTCCGGGGTTGAGATTGAACTTCTGGTGGTATCTAGAATGGATATGAGCTTTCTTCCAGGGTTATCTCTGAAAGACGAATCTGCCATCCTGCAATGTTAGTAACAGGTGTGCAGAAAATTTTTAGTGTCTACAGTGAGAGGTGGTGATGAGTGGTGGTGGTCGTGGTGGTGGTGGTGGTGGGTGGTGTAGTGAAAGAAGTGAAATGAATAATTAAAAATATAAAATTAAGATAGCGAGAGTCAAATAATAATAAAGAGCTACTTGACTCGATAATTTTTTTAGAGAAGAAAAGGTTGAATTTTTTTTATCAAACAATATAGCCTCTGGGCAAAATAAAATAAAATTAAAAAGAGGCAATAAAAGACTATCGAACATTAACTTAAGGAAAATGATATTTCTAATGTAACGCTATATATGTATAGCGACGATTTTCCTATAAAAATATCATTTTTATTATGAATTTATCAGTAACTTAATATAGGTGACTAGTGTAGTTTCATTTCTCCTCATCCATGTTTAAAAAAGTATAAGGTCTGATGTCAGATGACGTGCATGACCTTGATAAATATATAATAATAAGATAGAATTTAATTTGAATTTTGGCAGAAAAGTATAAAGATTGTTTAAATTCATTCTAATTAATTTGGGCGTGAAAGCACAAGGACGATTCTGATTCATTCAAAATTTTAGATTGTTGAAACGAAAAGAGAGATGATTTTTTTATGCCGTGCCTTCAAGCACAAGCAATTACTAGTAAACAATATGAAAGGAAATAACCGAAAAAAATCATCTCAACTCCCCCTCCCCCGGCCCCAGTTTATTTTTTATTGTTTAATAGTTCTTGAAAACATAAGTGAAAAAAAGAAAGAAATTTTTTTAAATCCGATTGAAGTTTTCTTATTCATAATATTTTTAAAAAATATTGTTCTTGATATTGAAGATTTTTTAAAAGTATAAAAAATAAAATTTATGTTCATTGAGATATTTTTGTATTTATTTTTCAATATTCTAACAAACATACCAACTTTCCTTGGATTTTGAAACTGCTAGGTCCCAAATTTTGACTAGAGATAGATTAGAGGAGTCAAATAGTCTTTCACAAAAAATTTGATTAATATTATCAGTTAATTCTTAAGTTAATTTTGATTTGTAACTAAATATGAGTATTCATTATTCCTTTATCACAAACAAGAATTTTAAGCGGACAGGGGTAAACGAAATCTTCTAATCCTCGCTCCTTTTATGATAAAAAGGATGATATGATTGACTTATAATTAATTAGATTTACATTAATATTCACTAAGAACTTCTACTAGTTTCAGGCAAAAACTTGTATACCACTTGAAAAAAGAAAGATGTAAAGTTCTTGCTAATATCTTGAAACTTAGATTGAATGAGTAATCGTAACACCTCCTTTTTGAAATAAAAAGAGAAGTTACATACAATAAAATTAATGAAATCGTAACAAGACTTTAAGCCATAATAAAATAATCTCAATGTCAATAAATGTTATCAAACAAAACAAATTATAATAAATGTTGAATCGACTGAAACCACAATCTAAGTTTGACGCCCCCAAAACAGGTTCCACACAACCCAATTTTGAGTCGTCAAAAGATAAACAACCAACTTAATATAATACGATACAAATACCACAAGTCATTCTAAGTCTTCACTAAAATTATTGTCACACTATTTTACAACATGGTGAATACTACTATAGTAACAATCTTATTCTATCACTCCTCTCCAGCTAGACACAATTACTCTCATTTCCTGAGAAAATAATGGAACAAAAAGAAAAATGGTGAGCTCAAATAACCCAGTAAAGAATATCATGACTAAAATATAAAAAAAATATCTTTTAGTCTTCAACAATGATAAATATGATATAATATAATAGATAACAAGTTTTAGAAAAATAACTGCAGCGGAAGTAACAAATAATTAGGGGAGTAAAATAGATCATAATGTCCACAATATTCTCTTATTTGAAAATTTCACCATCAATATTTCATCCCTATAACACCAATCAATATTTGTTGGTCATAATCATGCCGATCGACTCATCTTTGCACCCAGACCAAAAATATTCAAATGTAACACTAATAAGCATGATCATGTTAGTCAACAGTTCTTCTTTCCACCCAGGCCAAAGAAAACTTTCACCACGTGTCCTTGCCTTACAGACCAAAGATAATCAACAATTATATCGTCCTTGCACCCAGACCAAAGACATTCACCAATTATAGTATCTTTGCACACCGACCAAAGATATTCACAATAACTTGATTCTTTTATGATTAGTACAAATAAAAGTGATATAACGGATGAACGAAAGATGTAAGAATAATAAGATAAAAGAATAAACATTCGAGATTTGACATTTAATTTGTCAAGAGTCCAATAATATTCAAATTGTCAACATTATGACCAAAATGTGGAATCAAATTCAAAAATGATATTTATGATTCATATTCCAAAGATAATGATTAAAATTTAATCAGAATGTTCAAGTAAATAAGAAGTTCAAGTTAAATGATATTAGATGAAGCGCAGATCTCAAAGGAATTTCTAATCATTTTGCGAATTATAGAAGCAATGCTTACCATAATAAGTTTAGATTTAGGAGTATGAAAGAAAATGATATCATTATCTCAATTAACAAGTGACTGGATATTACTCTCTATGAAGTTTATCAACATAAATATATTTATAATTTAATTAGTTACTATCACATATGGTGTACACTAACTTGTATATTATGAAACTATCAAAACTGACTATATAATATAAATTTGTGTAGTGTACATAATAAGTTTTAAAATAATATTTCAAATTTTTTCAAAATAACTCTTCTAAAGGAATAATTATAAGCAAAACAATGTTTTATAGAAAGACTTACTTGAACAATACTTGTACTCATACTGATCTTTACAAATACTCAAGATAGCCTAGCACACTTAGAGAGAACTTATACTAAGAAATTTTTAGAGTGTGGAAAGATGTATATGCAAGCAAGTTATGAATTTCCTTATGTTAACCCCTCCTATTTATAGCCAAAACCTACCACACTTTATAAATATTTTTTTCATTTTATTCCATTATCATTATTTATTCAAAAAGATTATTTCATTATCATTATTTATTCAAAAAGATTAATTTACTATCATTAACATTTCTAGACTAGTTTAACTTAGATTTTGGAGATTGAATCAATTGAAGACTACTAGAGATTTAAGGCCAGAATTACAGAGAAAAATTAGATTTTCATTTCATTTCCTACTTCTCTCTATTCCTTTACTTGTAGTTTTCATGTATAATTAATCGTGGATAATGGATCTTGCTTATACTATGAGCTAAAATCTATTTTGGGATTATAATGGATCTTATTGCATAGCCGAAGTTGATTTGTTTCCTTGTTGATATCTAATTGATTATGAATGAATTGTATATCATGATTTAGTCTAATTGTTTAATTTCTTGATCACCAATTACCGTGATAAATATATGAACTTGAGAGATTGATTATAGGTTTAGATCTAATCATGATAGCATGTGTTCGTGAATTCTACATGACGATGGAATGCTTGATTTGTGCTTAGGTTATAAATATACCAAAGCATCACATGTAATCTATTGACAACTTGTGCTTAAACTCTATTTAATTGTAATTCACATAGAGATATAGTGAATTAGTTAATTAGGGTGTTCTTATTATTTCTATCATTTGTGGATATAATCTGATATGGATATAGCGCATTGAGATATTGTCATATTTTACATTCATGTTCTCGATTAACAATCCGAAGTAATTAATTGAATTCAACAGGAAGTGTGTCAACCTAAGTGCAACAATAAGTGAAATTATAATCTCAATTCTCCTCTTTCTGATTTAATCCTTTGATACTTAGTTTAATTTGATTCATAGTTAATTTTAGATAAATCACAATTAATCCATATATTTAAAGAAACCGAAATAGTTATAAAACTAGTGCTCAATAGATTAGACTGCAGTTAATATTCTCTGTGGGATCGATACTATACTTATTGTATATTACTCATTGATCACGCACACTTGTGTGTGTGTATTGATTTATCATATATACAAACAAGCCAACAACTTTTTGGTGCCATTGCCGGGGAATATAAACTTTTTTTTATTACTTTCATCATTAGTTTAAATTAGATTAGTCTTTGTTAAACAATCTTTCTTATCTTATTTCTTTTTATAATTTTCTTTGTTTCAACTACTCTTGAATAGTGCATGCAAACTCGATCTGAGAAGCCTAATTTGTTGCCTTACAAAGACAACATTAATAGAAGGGTTCGACGATTTAGTAAGGGTATTACAGAAATTCAAGAGGTAGTTGAAACACTAGTTATCATGGTGGCAGAAGAACAAAAAGCATTGCGGGACTACGCTACACCACAGATCAATGAATTATAATCAAGTATCATAAGGCCAACCGTAGCAACTAATTCCTTTGAAATCAAATCGAAGATAATTTAAATGGTTTAGAACTCGGTACAATTTAGGGGAATGGTCAATGATGACCTGAATGAACACTTTGTGAGCTTTCTAGATATCTGCGATACATTTAAGTTCAATGGGGTATTGGATGATACAGTGAGATTTACACTCTTTACCATCGGGCTCCATTACTACTTGGAATGACTTAGCCCAGATGTTTTTAGCAAAATTCTTCCCATTAGTGAAGAATGCAAGAATGAGGAATGACATTACTACCTTTGAGCAACAACATGGGGATCACTATATGAGGCTTGGGATAGATATAAAGAATTGTTGAGAAGATGCCCACATCATGGACTTCCCTGGTGGCTAATGTCTTTGGTAGTAATACTTGGACAAGCATCGATGCAGCTTCTGGAGTGGCATTTATGGCTAAGACATATGAGGAGGCATATGAATTACTAGAAACTATGGTCGTCAATAATTATCAATGGCCAACTTCTAGAATAAATCAACAAAAGGTAGCTGGGGTACTCGAGGTAGATGCAGTCACAACATGAACAGCTCAGTTGTCAGCAATGTCAAAGAAGATTGATTCCATTGTAGAGGTAAAAATTCAGTAAGTGTCTTTTGTTTATGAGCTATGTGCAAGAGCACATCCTACCGAGCAATGTGCCATCATTCCTGAAGTAGTATAATTTGTGGGTAGCAACTAGAGACCACCAAATCCATACCAAAACACTTATAATCATGGGGAAAAGGAACCATCTGAATTTCTCATGGAGCAATAATCAGAATCATCAACAAGCGCCAAGACCATCATACCCCCTAGATTCCAAAATCAGCAACATCAACAAGCTCCACCTCCACAAACAGAAAAGAAGCCAGATATGGAGGATATGATGTTGAAGTACATGGCTAACACTGAGGTGATGATAAAGAATAAAGCAACAACTATCCGAAATCTTGAGAATTAAGTGGGCCAAATGGCCAATGTGTTGAATAACAGACCTCAAGGATCGCTTCTAAGTAACACATAAGTTAACCTAAAAAGAGAGGGTAAGGAGTAGTGTAAAAATGTGACACTTAGAAGTGGGAAACAAACTCTGCCAGACAGCGCAGTTGCGCCTGTTTGAGAAGAGGATACAATGTAGCTGCGCCCACCTTCAGTCACAGAAAATGTAGAAAATTCAAAAGGAAAAGGAGAGAAGGAAGGGGCTAAGCTAGTTGAGAAGAAAAAAGAAAAACAACCCATAGTTTATCCACCAGTTCCATATCCTCATCAAGTTAAGAAACAAAAATTAGATAAACAATGTTCCAAATTCCTTGAAGTGTTCAAGAAGCTACAAATCAACATACCATTTTCTGAGGCGTTAGAGCAGATGCCAAGCTACGCCAAGTTTATGAAGGGAATTCTGTCAAGGAAAAAAAGTTAGAGGAATATAAGACGGTAGAAGACTACAGGTTCAAATCCTGTCCCCTCCTAAAGAGAGGATGGGTTCGTTGAAGGTAGGTTAGGCTATGAAGCTGTGAAAAAGACTTTCTATCAAAAGTTTTCTTTTTAGTCACCGATAAAAAAAGTAGCTAGGCTTTCTGGTGGTTTAAAAGAGATCTTAGTGCCTTAGACGACCTAGAAGGAGGATTGCTTCTCTCATCCGTAGCAAGGTAGCCCAAGATTCTTTTGAGACGCCTTTGAGTGTACAAAGGGTACAGAAAAATTCTACTTATATTGGGACATTTTTCCAAGGCGGAAGGCACAGACGATGAGTCATCCGAAGGATTCATCATATTTGGTTCGACCCCCGAAGTGAGAAGATCTTTCACAGCAAAGACAATGGCCAAGGCCAGACCTCTTGAGCAGCCTAGATTTAATAACAAAAAAGATAGTGCGCTAGCCCCCAGAAGGAAGCCAACCTTTGAAAGTAGGAAGCTAAGTTAACATGAATGGTGCACGAACGATGCTCTGAGTTAGCCTCAGTTTTGGGTTTCTCCCCGACCACGGATCCCATACTACCCCCCATAAACTGAAAATCCATAACCCCGATTGCTACAGGAATATTGTTTAGTTGGCCCCCTTTTTTTTATTTGATCCCGCGGTATGTCACGACCCATCTTTCTCTTCACTTCACGTAATTCCTCATTCTGAAGAAAAAAAGGCGGACGGAGAGAGGGCACCGTAGGCGGAACAATAGGTCCTATAAAAAGTATAAGGAGGGGGGTTAACCTTCTTGTTCATCAATCTGAAATCCAGACAAACCAGGCACTACGGTAAGACGTGAAAACACCCGATCCCATTCTAACCTAGTATACTAAGGATTATCCATATGGAGAAAGGGCCCGTGCTGGTACCGAGTGAAATCCTGCCCCTGATCATGCCTCGATGGATCTATAAGAATTCACCTATCCCAATAACAAAAAAAGTTGTTGAGTGAAAGACGTTAGGTGATAGTCACCATATAGAGATGTTGTTAATACCTGTCAATTTTTCTTGAACGAATATGATGGCCCACCCGTATGCCTTCTTGAATTATGCCCGTCTGTTGTTGTTCGAAAGGTCGAGCAGCAGTCTAACTTGGAAAATCCATCTTGAGATTTATCCAGAAAAGGGGAGGTTCTAGTTATAACCCATAAATGATTCGTGTATATATTTCACAGAAACTTGCTATTGCATTGGGTCTCTTTCATCTGGTGAATTTTGAACTTTCGGGGCATTGACAGGGGCGTAGCGGTTAGGACTTTGCTTCCGAAAAGATTAGGGGAGAGCACCCCGTCCCGGTCACGTGACCTACAGCTCGGCCTTCGCTTTTTGAGGCCTCCTCTACCCACATCTCTATGTGCCCGCTCTCAGGATTGGTATCCCCGCTTTGGCATTTCTATATGAATTTTTCCCTATATCAGCGTCTGTTTTTTTCCTAGCCGCCAAAAAACGGCCCCAAGGGGTCGGAAGGTCCCATTTCCCTTCCAAGGATTCTCGACCAGCCTTTTCTTGCACAAGCCATTAAAAATTATGGTAGAGCAGTTTATGAATGTCTCCGCGGTGGGCGTGATTTTACCTAAGATGATGAGAACGTGAATTCCCAACCATTTATGCGTTGGAGAGACTTTCTTTTAGAGGGGGGGGCCCGCAGACAGCGACAAAGAGGCCTTCGCAACTCAATCATAGATGATGGAATCATCAAAGATTTGACCTTAGTTGAAAGCCATTTTGCTATCTTCCTAAGCAGGGAAGGGGAAGAGGCTGCTATATTGAATTTCTTTGAGTAAGGGCTTTACAAAAGGCGAGGCTATGCAATTGGGCTTTGGGTTGTACTTGAATCGATCTTTCCTTGGTGTTGCCCGAAGGGCGAGATCTCTGACCAAAGAGTGTAGTGTTGTATTGCAAAGGAAGCTCCCTCCTAAGTTGAAAGATCCGGGAAGCTTTAACATCCCTTGCTCAATATGCAATCAATTTATTAGGAAAGCATTATGCGATCTGGGAGAAAGCATAAATCTCATGCCATTGTCCATCTACAAAAAGTTGGGTTTAAAGGAAGCAAAACCAACCAACGCCATTTTATAATTTGCAGACAGATTAGTTATATATCCATTGGAAATAGTTGAAAATGTGTTGGTCAAAGTGGATACATTGATATTTCTAGTGGACTTTGTGGTCTTAGACTTTGAAGAAGACAAAAACATTCCTATCATATTGGGAAGACCATTCCTTGCAACCGGTCGAACACTAATCGATGTGCCCAATGGAGAATTAACCATGAGAGTGTTCGATCAGGAAATAAGAATCAAGGTGTTCAAGGAAGTTCCAATCCCAAATGATAAAGAAGAGTGTGATATGGTTAATTAATCTACACAGGCAGCTCATAAAGATTCTCGAGAAGGCATTGGCTTAAAAACTCTTATTGGTGATCCTAAGTTAACTTCTCCTATATCTAAGATGAAGAGGCATATAGTAAAATAGTGTTGGTTCTGTGCAGCAAACAAACAGAGTGCCTGAGATATCCCGGCTAATCTCGATTAAAAACAGGGAGTAGTCGAACTGAACGACTATAAACCAAGCGCTCGATGGGATGAACCCCATCCAATCTTTCTCCTTCTTTGTTTAATTCTTATTTACATTTTCACTCATTTCTCCCTCTATGTTTAATTCTTCATATTTATAATATAAGTAGAATTTTTGGTAGATTAAATAGTGTTAATAGTTCATTTTTGGTTTCCTTTAGGTACAATTCAATTGGTACATGCGTGTATGATCAGATAAGTGGAAAAGTCCAAGTTGCCAGGGAATAGGGCAGCGCAGCTGCGCCCTATCTAGGTTACACCACTGCACAGCTGCACCCTTTAGCAGTGCCAGGATTCGATAATAGGTAATGGCACAGCTGCCCCCTACCCTAAGCCAAATACATCACAGCTGCACCCAGGCCTAAAATATGTTTTAAAATAAGTTCAGACGCGGCTTAAGTCAATCCAAATCCAACTCAAACTCGGTAGACTCCTCCCAAAATAGGACACAACAGAACCCAAACCCTCTCTTATTCCTATTCAACATCTACACCTTTAATCCACATTCCAATCAAATTCTATATACTCTCTCTCATCTCCAATATAAACCCTATCCAAACCCAAATTTAGAACACAAAAATAATAGAGTTTGAGGGTTTTGAACACAAGCTGTTCGATAGGAGGCTTAAGTGAGTATTGGGATTCAATTGATCAAGTTTGGGGATTCATCAACAATCAATCACAGAATAGCCCACTACCAACCCTTAGTTTGCGATCATGGCACCAAAACGAGTTCGAACTCCTTCTTCCGTCATCCAGTGGAAGTGATCATGATGGTGCAGAAAGCAGTCGTGATGTGTTGGATTGACCCGATTTGTGAATTTATCGGCTCAACACTACTATTTGGTTGTTTTTATGGGAAATTTGTTTAAGCAAGAAAGGGGATAAAAGCCAAATAAAGAGGATAGAAAGCTAAAAGAGATGATTATTGGGCATGGTTGGCCGTTATTTGTTGCGACACCATTGGCAGCCCCAATGGAATTGGTGCAAGAATTTTATGCCAATGCTCTAGAAATATAGAATGGAATATCTTTTGTGAGAGGGAATCAAGTTTCGTATACCCAGAAATCTATCAACGCCCTATTTCATAAGGATACTCTCCCATCTGGTGCCACAAACTTGGTGGAATCCCAACTCATCGAAACCAACTTAGATAGGCTTATAGAAGAGATCTGCAAGCTGGAAACTAAGTGGACAACTAAAGCAGGAACCAATAGGAGGATTCATTTCCCGCAGACTACTTTAAGTCCATATGCAAAAGCGTGGTATAGCTTTATTTTTGCAAGTCTGCTCCTTACACGTCATCACCAAGACATCACTATTGAAAGGGCTATAATTCTGTATGATATCATAAAGGGGAAATCAATTAATATGGGTCATCTCATCAACCAATTAATGCCAAGGTATATGAGAGGAAGTACTTTGGGGGAATTCCATATGCGTCGATTATCACTCGTTTATGTGTAGCTGCGGATATAAACTGGGACAATGAAGCTCTGCAACCGCCGATGCGCGACATTAATCACGCGATAATTCAAAAGTACAGTATTTAAAATGGTGGCAAATCTCACCCTCGAGGTCTTGGATTTATTTTTCCCGATTAAGAAGAGAGTGGGGAGGAGGAAGAAGAAAAGGAAGATGTCCCTTATCCACAGACAATAGGGGCACCTCCAGAATACTATGCCAGGTAGGAACATGAGATGCGCCGTTTACAGAGAAGGATGGATGCGATGCACACCAACTTCTAGGCTTTCAAAATTGATTTTTTTGGGGCTCTATCTTAAGCCTTTAGCCAGTAAGGAGTACAAGTCCAATTTCCTAGCTATGGCTTCGTCGTTCCATATTCACTGCCAAAAACACCACCTGAGCAGGATGAAGTAGGTGGAGATGGCGATGCCACCTAGGGGAGTTTCCTAACCTTTATCTCCAATGAGGACATTTGAGTTTTTAAAGTTTGGGGATATTGGTTATGTAGTTGCATTTAGTTCATATAGTTTAATTGCATGATAATATTTTGCATTTTGTTTATTGTATTTAGTTTATTTTGTTGGCATTCAGTGTTTGCATTTAGTTAATATAATTTCTTTTCGTTGCATATATAAAAAAATTATTATAAAAAAAATAATAAAAAGAAAAAAATAATACATAAATTTTTTATTTTGCTTTGTTATTCTATTGCATTTAGTTAGATTTTATAGCATGAACCATAGTATTTAATTTGTGTGAATTTTTTTTGGCCGATGATGATATTGGAACTGCTTAATTCTTGAATAATGCTGATAAATAGGACATAGTCATAATGATAGAACATGATGTGAATCTTAATCTGTTGTTAATGTCATAATCAGATAGCACTTTATAGTAACCATCATGATTTGCCTAAGTATAAGTGCTCTCATAATTGTCTTTTGGCAGGATAATATAGTTTAATAAGAGAATTAAAGTAGATGGGTAGTAATGGCTATGATAGAACAAAGATTCAAGTTTGGAGAGAGATTTGGGAGAAGTATGCAATAAAAAAAGGTGTGAAATGAAAAAAATAAATGAATAAACACTTTGGATAGTTTAATTCCATGGCATTTGATACTCAAGTAAGTACATCCTAGAGATGTCTCCAGCGCCCTAAAGTCGTCTGGTTTAGGAGTCGTTGGTCGAAAGCTTGCTACACGGGTAACACTAAAAAGCCTAAGAGAACTAGGCATTGCACAGTCAGGTGAAAACGAGGGAAAAGTGTGAAAATCTCCCCCGTGAGTAAATAATCCCTTTGCTAATCCCTTTTTGATTTCTAGCTTGGTCTAAGTAAAATCATTGCCTATACTTGTCCCATTTGCTGATATTCTTGAGTATGAACTGTGATTATCCATCAAAAAAACGTATTATGTGAAGATATTATATTATGACAAATTTAATGGTTATTATGCACACTATACACTACAACAATAATAATAGATATTGGCTTGCAAAGTGTTGTCGCTTAGTGACCTATATATTTTTGATATTCTATTTAGGTGGTTAATGCAGTTTCTCTAAGGCATCTTTATTGGAATTCATAACTTGCTTGATATCGGGATTTGTAGGCATTTTAGTATTAGTTTGCATATTAGTTAATTGATTTCTTTTCTTTATTTTGTGTTACTTGAGGGCATACAACAGTTTAAATTTGGAGATATTTGATAAGTTGGTTTTATACCCATTTATCCGGTATCAACTAACTTTAGTTATTTCTTTATCCCAACATATTTTAGTAGCTTTTCATACATTTTAGTCTTATTTTGTATGTTTCATGCTCGGGAACTCTTTTGGTGGCATTGAGTATCAAATGGTGGAAATGGGAAGCTAAAATTATTAAGGTGTGCTAGGACAGAAGCATCAAAAAGTAGACTGCAGACTGCAAAGTTTGTCCAAAGCACAATTGTGCCCCAGCTTGCCTTCACCAGTGCGTAGTTGCGCCCAAGACCCAGCCAAATTGACATGAAACACTATTGCGCCCATCTAAAGCTTGAGCACTACGCAGCTGCGCCAGTCCATATATGTTGCCAAAGTTTGACTTTTCACTTAAGTAACCAATCAGATTGTGTCTTGAAGGAAGGGTCATTGCAAGTTAGGGCCAATATATTAGATTGTTTTTATTTCCATTTTGGGATATAGAGATATATAGAGAGACTTATGTATATTCTGCTCTCTACTTTTGGGATCTATCATTTATTATTTGAATTTCTAGACTAGTTTAGCTTAGATTTTGGAGATTGAATCAATTGAAGACTACTAAAGATTTAAGGTTGGAATTATAGAGAAATATCATATTTGCATTTCATTTCCTACTTCTCTCTATTCCTTTACTTGTAGTTTTCATGTATAATCTATTATGGATAATGGATCTTGTTTATACTATGAGCTAAACTCTATTTTGGGATTATAATGGATCTTATTGCATAGCTAAAGTTGATTTGCTTCCTTGTTGATATCTAATTGAGTATTAATGGAATGTCTATCATGATTTGGTTTAATTATTTAATTCCTTGATCACCAATTACTTTGCTAACTTATATGAACTTGAGAGATTGATTATACGTTTAGATCTAATCATGATACCATGTGTTCATGAATTCTGCATGATGATGGAATGCATGATTCATTCTTAGGATAAAGATATATCGAAGCATTGCATTTAATCTATTGAGAACTTGTGCTTAAACCCTATTTAATTATAATTCACAAAGAGATATAATTATTTAGTTAATTAGGGTGTTCCTATTATTTCTATCATCTGTGGATATAATATTATATGTATATGGTGCATTGAGAAATTGTCATATTTTACATTCGTGTTCTCGATTAACAATCCGAAGTAATTAATTAAATTCAATAGGAAGTGTGTCAACCTAAGTGCAGCAGTAATTGAAATTATAATCTCAATTCTCCTCTTTTTGATTTAATCATTTGATACTTAGTTTAATTTGTTTCGTAGTCAATTTTAGATAAATCTTAATTAATCCATCTGTTTAAAGAGACCGAAATAGTTATAAAACTGGAGCTTGATAGATTAGACTACAGTTACTATTCTCCATGGGATCGATACTTTACTTATTCTATATTACTTGTTAACCACGTGCACTTGCGTGCGTGTATTGATTTGTCATATATAAAAATAAGCCAACATAGGTCAGAAATTATTATAGTAAGTACTTTGTGAAACGAAATCATTAAGCCATATAGAATTGGAATTTCAAAAATAAAAATATAACATTTGAAATACAATTTAAAGTAAGTACAAGAGGCATCAAACCTAAACCAAAACATCATTAACATATGTATATGGTATGTATCAGTATCCCTGTATGCTAAGAAGTAAGCTGGAAAAATAGGAAACTCAAACTCAACTCTGGACTGATCATGGAGCAGTACGGCTGCGCCACTCCCAAGTAAAAATGTAGCGTGACCGCGCCACATTGCAGAGTTATCTATATTTTTTTACTAAGGTCTGAAACTTGAAGCATGTGTATACTAATGTCTTAAGCTATATCACAGGAGTAAAGTGATGTTTTAAGTATTCAACATGTAATGGCTATGTAGAATCAAGATTTCAAAAGTTTCTAAAAGGTTTGTAAATAAATCTACAAAAGAAAAAATAATGTTGATTATACAACTATGTGGTCTAATAGTATAATAAAGGTAGAGCTGAATATATGTGTTTAGCATACGTGGTTGAACATATGTATATTAGGTGTATAGGATTATTGGTTTATGTATCAAGCATATATAACTAATGTATGCATATATATACATAGATATTATGATATAGGACTTTGAGGTGACCTCAAGCTATAAGGTTGTAATCTATGCGAAAGGAAAGTTCCCTAACTTACACAACTTTGAATATTGTGTAAGTTTCCTAATTATTGTTATATCAACCATATATACTGAATAAATTTTAGAACTTGTACGCTTGTTGATCGTATAAGAAATTTGATTATATAGAATAATTCTTGTGTTTATTATTCATACTTTGAAGCTTGAGTTAAAATCATAGTTATATTCCTTGAATCATGTTGCAAACTTTGAACTTATAAATTGTCCCTAAATGCATTTTGAAAGTTGTGCCATTTGATTCGTCTAAACTAATATCATGTGTTAAAAACCGATCCAAACCAATTGCTTTAGTGCGGAATCTTAAAATTTATTTAGATCAATAACCCTCATAGAAGGGGATATATATTATGTTGGGAAACCAACGCACACATGAATATCATGTTTAAATGTTATGCATAGCGTATGGTACTTTAGGCTGATCACCTATTGTACTTGTTTATTTTAGATTATCATTGAAATACTATTAATTATAGTAAAAGTTTTTAGTCCATAGTGACTGCTCAGTATTAAAATTTCATCCAATTGGAAATGTTGAGACCTTTGAATTCATGTAAAATCTTTTGGTCTATAATATAATGACTTAATATTTAAAATTCAAAGGATAGATTTAGAACTATTGAGGTTTCTTTGTTCACAACATTCTTCTTTAAATTTATGAGTTATTATTGATCATTATGCCCTTTGAGATTATGAGCCTTATATATGTCTGTTATATCACTTGTTGGGCAAATTTGTTGCTCATTCTTTATTTTCTTAAAGATTTTAGTGAAGGTAGAACTATATGAGACTTCAGGAAAGGATAAGGGAAAAGGCAAGGCTATATAGTAGCTTTGTCCCTCAATGATTAGAAGATTTATTCCTATGTTGTATTAAGACTATCTAATGTTATGTTATGGTTTAAGATATGTAATGTATTAGTTATGGTTGTGAGACTTAGGACGATAATATTTATATTATGTCAATGTAAATTATTCTAATATTCCGTTGTAAGTATTATTAATATATTGTATAAGTTAGATCATGGAGCACCAGATTTGAGGTGCATGTATCTGAATTTGGGAGCGTCACACCAAATCTTCAAGTTTTGGCTCAAGCGAGGAAGACTTCTTAGCCACTTCTTCTTCATTCTATGGCTTAGGAACAGAGACCATCTCAGCCATCAATTCATCATAATTTTGAGGTTCAAGCATATAAACTTTTTCAACTATAACTTTGTCCGCCCTTGGTCTAGAGGAATTGGATTTTCTTTTTTCCTTGATTCTTTCTGATTAGCACACATTATGCATCTTCGGCTTCTTCTTCTTCATGCTCTTCAATTGGAGGAGGCATGGATTCTCCAACTTGTTCTTCAAGTTGGACATGAGCCTTTCTTCGTCGAGTTTGCCTTCTCCTCATTGGAATCATATTTGATAGAGGGGTGTTGATATCTTCTTTATCCTTCTTTTGCTCAGAAGTTTGCAACTTTTCTTGAGTATCCTTGGGAGATTCTTGGACTGATTCCTCTGACATCTTCATTTTCTTCTTTTGTTAATCGACAGTAGAGTCAGAAGCTCTACGGACTTGAGGAGAAACTGACCCTTGAGAAATTTCTTCTTCCTCTATTAATTCCACCTTCCTTTTTCCCTTAGTTTTAACTACCTACTGAACTTCACTAATTGTTCTTTCGCTACCACCTTCAAACTGTTTGGACCTCATATTTTCCAAAGGATTTCTCTTCCAGTTATTGTGACGCCCCCAAATCTGGGTTCCCTAAACTCGAGTTTGGTGCTCACGATCCATCATACATATCACATCTAAAACATAAAATAAAAGATATTAATCAAGAATATTATAGTCTAGATTTGATAGGACTTCAACAATGTTCAAAGGACTTCGAATTAGCGGAATAAATCATTTATCAATAACAAAACCATATTAAATTTCATGATAAATTACAATTCAATGATGAAAGATTGAAACTCTTTTGAAGTTTCAATAATGTTCAATTTATTATCAAGAGATAATACTACTGCAATAATAAATTGGGATATCCCATATTTCATGTTGAGTGATCACAATGGATTTTGAACTAATAGAGGAATTATCAAACATTCAATACTGAATTATCTCAAGAGTATCAGTTAACCATAAAGATTAAATCATACTCTTCTGCAAGTACATAAAGTGATCAGCTTCATTGTAACCTATATTATGCATAATACTCAAAACCAGCGAAATAGTCGGATGTCCGACAATAAAGTCCCCTTTTTATAAGGGTTGTTCATCTCAGTCTTATATCATGAGTCTGTACCATGAAAATATGGTTTGAATTGAATTCAAAGAAATGCTAAAGATTTTAACATATCAGATCCATATTAATCTAGATGAACTAATTGGCATAGATTTGTTAATAAAAACTTAGTTCGTATAATAGGACGTTTCATGCATTAACAAATATTAGTCTCGCAAAAATAATTAGCTAAGACCTAGCTCATAAACTGTTCAATAATAAACAAAAATTAATAGCACTATGTGTGTGACGCCCCCAAAATAGGTATACATCACCCATCTTGAGTCGCCAAATACATGGTACAAAATTCAAATACAACTTAATTATACAACAATTGTAAAAAAATACGACAAAACATAATCTAAGAGTCTTAATAAGAATATTGTCATATAGACAATATCCACACTCAATGGAGTCCTCATTACATTTATTGTCACACTATTTAATGAATAGTGAGGACTACTAATGCTATTATCTCGACGGCCGCTCACCTGTTCCCCGACTAGTCCCAACTACATTCTCATTTCCTGAAGAGAACAGTGAAAGAAAGGGTGAGCTCAACTAGCCCAGTAAGAAATATTATAACTAAGATGATGCAGAATAAATTATCATTAGTCTTCAACATTGTTAAACTGATAAAATACAATAGACATCAAGTTTAACTGCAGCGGAATAAGCAATCCATTAGAAGAGACAAGTAGAGCATGATATCTAGTATCTTCTATGATTTAAAATGTTTTCATCATTTTTTTTATCGCTAAGACTCATCTTAATAAATAAACCACATCATCGAATCATCCCTGCACTAAGGGCCAAGGATATTCTTTAAATCATCAATGGTCATGACTATACCAAATAATCCCTGGTCATAATCATACCAAAAATTGTCCATCAATGCACTACCGACCAATGAAGACTTTTACCACATCATTCGTTAGATTACGGTCATGATTATACCGAATAATACCTGGTCATAATCATACCAAGTCCATCTATGCACGTAAGCTAAAGATGACTTTCATCACAATATAAGCATGAGGATGCTGACAATGATATAAGCAATAATCAAATCAAACGAAATCAAGGATAAATATTAAAGACTTTAAATTTATCCAAATATTATCAATCACTTAATAAACTCATAATCTAATATTATTAATATTATAACAATATTTTAATCACTTCTTAAACTTATAAAAAAGTTATTTCAATTGTTTACACTTTACTAAATAATGCATTTAATCATTCAAAAATGCCATACTCATAAGATTTAATCTGCAATGATCAAATCCCTCATCAAAAATCTGCATATACCCTATATAGGATTCCCAAGCCATAAAATCTTATTTTCCAATTTGTGTTACTTCATATAACATATTTAATTCATTTACTCATAACAAGTTTATTTTCATGAAAAATACCAAATCAGTCCCAAACATATTTCTTTTCTGGGATTTAGCAGAATATAGTCCCATATTGAACATATATTTTTCTCAGAATTTTTAAAATTCATTTACTATTTTTCATAAAGCCAAAACTGCCAAATATTTAGACATTTATCATAAATTGTACTTTTGTCCAAAAATTCTGAAATTTACAGGGTATACTCCTGTTATATATATGTACTCCCAATAAAAATTTCACCAATTTTGGAGTTAACCACAAAGAGTTATAAGGGTTTACTTTTAAAATAGTCTTTTCCCATAAAATTCATAACTCTTAATCTATACATCCAAAAATCGCCATTTTTGGACACAATCTAGAAAACTCATCAAACTATCATTTCAAATTTTTCCAGAATTTTTGAGGGTCAGAAAAATTACAAAACTGCAAATGGATTTTCACCTGCCATGCGGTAATCCACGTAGACAGATCATTTCTACAATTTAATAAGGAATGAATACAAAGGATCATTCACCATGCCTGCGGTAATCCACATAGAGAGGTTATTCCAACAGAATAATAAAGAATAGAATAAATGGAAGAATTTACCATGCATGCGATAGAAGCCTTGCAGATAGGTTATTCTCAATGTAATAATAAAGAATGGAACTGTGTCATGCGTAAATCGTGATGTAGCGAGGATATTCCAACAGAATAATAAAGAATGGAACCGGGTCATGCGTAATCCGACATACTGGGATATTCCAACGAATAATAAAGAATGGAATAACAAAGAATTCACCATGCATGCGATAGACCACACAGACAGGTTATTCCAACAGAATAATAAAGAATGAAACCAGGTCTAGCGTAACCCACACACATAAGATATTCCAACAGAATAATAAAGAATGGAATAACAGAAGAATTTCACCATGCATGTGGTACTTCGCATAGACAGGTTATTCCAACATAATAATAAAGAATGGAATAACAGAAGAATTTCACCATGCATGCGGTACTTTGCATAGACAAGTTATTCCAACATAATAATAAAGAATTGAATAACAGAAGCTCTCTTTGTTAATATGAAAGAAATAATACCCCTTACCTTAGAAAGAAACAGGATACTGGAGTAGAGAGGTAGCAGACTTCTCTTCATCTTTCTCTCTATAATTTCTCTCTATAATAATTGCTTTATAGCTTTAGTGAATTGGTGAGAAATGAAGGAAGAATGAGCTTCTATTTATAGGAAAATATAGTTTTGATAATTGCACGTTTTGGGGCTCGAAATATTACAATACAATACCTCCAATTTTTTTTTCATTTTTAATTTAGTCCTCCAAGTATTGTCAAACTTGCACCATCTCCCCTAATAGTAAATAATGTGAATCAATAGTTCAATTATGTGAATCAATAGTTATAATCACGTGAAAATACGAATTACAGTATAGTAGCTCCATCTATACCTCCATTTTTAACTTAGTCATGCAAGTATTATCAATCTTGCACCAACTCCCCTAATAGTACAAGAATGTGATTCCATAGTACTTATATGTGAACAAATAGTTATATAAGCATGTGAATTAGTAGTAATTAATTGCTCATTTATTCGATTAATTACCCGATTTATCAATATAACCCCCATACATCAATTATCATCGAAATAGATGTCGATTTCCACTAACACTAATAATCCCAACATAATGGAACTATCGAATTCATCTTTAATCAAAACGAACTTATTCATCATTAATATTATAACTCACAATATTTAACAACCGTGTCGTTTCCGGAAAGAGGGACTTTCAGATAAGGATTTCTCCTTATTGGTAGCATTGATTAGATGACCAAACCTATCATTGACAGAACTTTTAGACATTGTAAATATTGCAATTAAATAATATGAATAACTTTGTCGTCTCAATTATTGATTTAATAATATAACATATTATACAGATGATACTGTGGCAATAATCGAATCAATAATATGAGAGATATGATGCAGCAATTATTGTAGCAATAATTGAGTATAACTGAGTGACTTCTCACATAAGCATCAATAATCAATACCATGTGCTACTATACAACCACGCGTATTACTGTACTTTTACTACCGAGTAGTTCAACAGTTTTAACGGTAACACTTCCGCCGTTATTTTTATAAAAATATAGTTCTGTCGTTTTCTTACTACAACAATACTTCCGTTGTGGGGTCCACCAATGATTGTGCCGTCGTACGGATATTTCTCGACAAAAAGAATATTCTCCGACCAAACGAATATTTTATAACAACTATAACACTATCTCAAATCCACACCATAATATTCAAAAAAATATTTTGAGAAATTTAAATATTTATTCATAAAATTTGGGGTCTCACAATCTCCCCTCTTTATGAAATTTTGTCCTCAAAATTTACGTACGTACCTGGTATGCTGAACAGGTGAGGATACCTCGTCTTCATTTCAGATTCTAACTCTTGAGGTATAACCTTTGAGTGTCGAATACGATCTTTTTTATCCAAGATTTTAACACGTATCTCCTCATACGTTAAATCTTCTGCTATCTCATCTAGTTCTAATTTAATAACGTGGTTTGGGTCATCCACATATTTATGTAACATCGATACGTGAAAAATATTATGAACACGCAACATACTTAGCGGTAAAACGAGTCTATAGGCCACAATTTCTACTCGATCAAGGATTTCAAATGGACAATAAAATTGAGGGTTGAGATTTCCTCTCTTCATCGATTCTTACTTTTAGAATAACTCCTTCTTGAACCTTCTTCTTCACATTCATCAGCCCTGAGTATGTAGCTTGAGCGGCTTTAACTTTATCGATTAAAGTCGATTCTAATCGTATATTTATTATCTGCACGTGGGTCCCTAGAGTCTTTAACTCTATCTTCATCATTTGTAAGTTATACAAAATGGGTTTTTGTGTTAACAACATCGCACTCGTAAACGCATATGATCTTCTACTCAACGCGTCAGCTACCACGTTTGCTCTTCCACGATGATATTGAATTGTATGGTCGTAATCTTCAATAGCTCGAGCCAACGCCCTTGGCGCATGCTACATTCATTTTGGTTGAAGAAATATTTAAGGGTTTTAGAAATGGGTTTTGTACTAGGGTCAATACAAAATTCGATTTCACGCTCTAGGGTAGGCTAGGAAGTCTTCAAGAATACGTCAGGAAATTTATTAACAAACAGAAATATCATTCAAAACTGTGACTCTCATCCAAGACTTGGATAGTACGTCACATTGATACCTATCAACTTGCCAGCGTTATTCATGGCTTCCCCTACAGAAAGTCTGGCTTTGGTGCATTCCACACAAGGAAGTCAACAACGAAAGGATCGAGGCTCTTTACTTAAGGCTTGATATAATTGTGATTAACTTTAGTAGATTGGTTGCTTGAATTCGCATAACAGGTTGGTTAGGAATATGAAAGCTAACAACCTTATGAAAAGCATGATGAGTAGTTAACTAATCGATTTCTAAAATCACATCAAAGGCAAGTATTTTTAAAGAGATAAGATTGACAGGTAACGTGAAAGTGTCGATTTGAATCAGCAAGATTTATAAGCAGTGGTGGTAACGAAGGTTTCTACTAACGAAGTTTCAACCAATAAGTCAAAGTCTAACTTCTCTGGGGTCAAATTTAAACGTTGAGCGCAAGCAAGAGAGATAAAAGAATGGGTAGAACCGGTATCTAATAATGTATAGACTTTGCAAGAATTTATAATTAACTAACCCGTGCTAACTTCGTTTGGGTTACTCGCTTTTTGAGAAGTCATGAAAAACGCTCTTCCTGAAACCACCGACTTTGATTTGTCCATATCCGCCTTTGGTGCCACCGTCCCAACTGGACTTGATTTTGCTACAAGATAAAATCGAGCTATGTGACCTTCTTTTACACAACTAAAACATACCTTGGAAGGCTGTGAACAGTTTGGACTTATGTGTCCCTCCTCTCCTCATCTATAGCATCTAACTGGCGCTCGTTCTCCTCCCCTAGAATTTGTTGCTGCTGCCTATGTCTTCCCATCATCATTAAATCTTCTCTTCTTGAATTTTCCACTTCTATTATCTTGGCCATGATTACCACCGAAGTGGTTACCATTCTTGGCATGATAATTTCCCCCACGATGGTTATCATTGTTCTGATGGCCATTGCCACCGGTACGATTATTATCATGTTGTTGGTCGTTGCCTTTTGGTTGTGTTGACTCATTATCGTGCTCAAATAACTGAGCCCTATTCACAACATCTGAATATAAACAAAGTTTGTGAGAAATGAGATATTGACGTATATCGGGTTTCAAACCTCTTAGAAACATTCGCGTCATTCTCTCCTCATTATCGACCAAATGGGATGCCATTTTCAAACACTGTCACAAAACAAGGGTTAATTGACATATCACATATTATCCATATACTCTGACCGACCAATTAAATACCACATAAACTTAGGTAGGTCATACTAGCGAAGGAATTCCCCATCTATCCCCTCCTAGTTCTTGTCTAACATCTCAGCCAGGGATCATATCCCTAAGCTTTGATACCAACTGTGACCCGCATCCAAGACTTGATAGCACCTCACAATGATACCTATCAACATGCCACCGTTACTCACGGCGTCCCCTACAAAAAGTCTGGCTTCGGTGCATCCCAAGACTTGGAAGTCACCAGATAAAGGCTCGGGGCTCTTTTCTATGGCTTTGATACCAACTGTGACGCCCCCAAAATAGGTATACATCACCCATCTTGAGTCGCCAAATACATGGTACAAAATTCAAATACAACTTAATTATACAACAGCCGTGTAAAATACGATAAAACATAATCTAAAAGTTTTAATAAGAATATTGTCATCTAGAAAATATCCACACTCAATGGAGTCCTTATTACATTTATTGTCACACTATTTAACAAAATAGTGAGGACTACTAATGCTATCATCTGGACCGTCACTCCTTTCCCTGACTAGTCCCGACTACATTCTCATTTCCTGAAGAGAACAGTGAAAGAATGGGTGAGTTCAACTAGCCCAGTAAGAAATATTATGACTAAGATAATGCAGAATAAATTATCATTAGTCTTCAACAATGTTAAACTGATAAAATACAATAGACATTAAGTTTAACTGCAGTGGAATAAGCAATCCATTAGAAGAGTCAAGTAGAGCATGCTATCTAGTATCTTCTATGATTTAAAATGTTTTCATCAAATTTTTTTTTATCGCTGAGACTCATCTTAATAAATAAACCACATCATTGAATCATCCATGCACTATGGGCCAATGATATTCATTAAATCATCAATGGTCATAACTATACCGAATAATCCCTAGTCATAATCATACCAAAAACTGTCCATCAATGCACTACCGGCCAATGAGGACTTTTACCACATCATTCGTTACATTACGATCATGATTATACCGAATAATCCCTGGTCATAATCATACCAAGTCCATCTATGCACGTAAGCCAAAGAAGACTTTCATCACGATATAAACATGAGGATGATGACAATGATATATGCAATAATCAAACGAAATCAAATCAAACGAAATCAAGGATAAATATTAAAGACTATAAATTTATCCAAATATTATCAATCACTTAATAAACTCATATTCTAATATTATTAATATTATAACAATATTTTAATCACTTCTTAAACTTATAAATAATTTATTTTAATTGTTTACACTTTACCAAATAATGCATTTAATCATTCAAAAATGCCATACTCATAAGATTTCATCACCAATGATCAAATCCCTCATCAAAAATATGCATATATCCTATATAGGATTCTCAAGCCATAAAATCCTATTTTCCAATTTTGTTACTTCACATAACATATTTAATTCATTTACTCATAACTAGTTCATTTTCATGAAAAATACCAAATCAGTCCAAAAATATTTCTTTTACGGGATTTAGCGAATATAGTCCCATATTGAACATATATTTTTCTCGAAAATTTTAAAATTCATTTACTATTTTTCATAAGGCCAAAACTACCGAATATTTAGACATTTATCATAAATTGTACTTTTGTCCAAAAATTCCGAAATTTTCAGGGTATACTCCTGTTATATACATGTACTCCCAATAAAAATTTCACCAATTTTGGAGTTAACCACAAAGAGTTATAAGGGTTTACTTTTAAAATAGTCTTTTCCCATAAAATCCATAATTCTTAATCTATACGTCAAAAAATCGCCATTTTTGGACATAATCTAGAAAACTCATCAAATTTTCATTTCAAATTTTTCCAAAAATGGATAATTCTGGAAAAATGGCATGCGGTAATTTGATTGTGCCGTCGTACGGATATTTCCCAACAAAAAGAATATTTTCCGACCAAACAAATATTTTATAACAACTTGCATACTTTGAAAAATTTATAAATACTACCCACAACTATAACACTATCTCAAATCCACAACATAATATTCAAAAAAATATTTTGAGAAATTTAAATCTTTATTCATAAAATTTGGGGTCTCACAATGTGCGAACAATAATAATAATTATAGATGTAAATAACCAATAATAGTTATTCACCAATGATGCTTTTGAAATTTAAAACTCAATTTGAGTTAATGAACTTGCAATAATTGCGAATGCTCAATAATAATTTTAGATGTGATTACCCACTTAACATGCTGGTAAAATAATAGCTCGAGTTTGAGTTAAGGAAACTTGCCTTGGTCGTTGACTACTGCTACACAATATAATTTAGCTTCGTTGAAAGACCTATCATCGATAATATTGGTCTTGCAATTAGCGTAATACATCACGTCACATAGTACTATTATTTAAAGTCATTATATAACTTAGACACGTAATCATGTAGTCACAACAGTGTTTAGAACCTATAAAAACACTTATTAGGTCAAACTATTTCAATCTATTTAGATTTCGGTATCAATACGGTGTCCCGATTACCTTATCAGATAATTAACGAGTTTATTTCCAATAAAACTCTACTCCTCAACTACAATATTATTTTAGATACTTTACTTATCCTTTATAATATTTTTGAAAGCTTATAATAATTTTTAAATAATTATTATATTTTATAATAATTTTTCAAACAACGATATTATTTTTAAATGATTTAAATACAAAATAATTCTATTGTCATTAATACTTAAATAATTTAAAATATTAATGAAATCTCTATCAAAGTATTAGAAGTTATTTATAATAACTAAAAATATTTTTAAAACAATAATATCACCTTTAAATGCTTTTTTAAAATATTTAAAATAATTTTAAATAATTATGATTAATATTAAAATATTAATGTATTTCTCATCAAAATATTAAAAGTCATTTATTATAACTTCAAATATTTTTAAATCTTTTATATCATTTTTAAATGATTTTTAAAACATAAAATCATTTGTAAACCATTTATTTAATATAATTATTAAATAAATTTAGTATCATCAATAATAATTTATTAATGAAATTTATATCAAAATATTAAAAGTTATTCATTATAACTTAAAAATATTTTCTAACATTTTAATATCAATTTTAAATGATTAAATCATTTTTAACTAATTTATTTAATATAATTATTAAATAAATTTAATATCAATAATTTTAAATAAATTACAATATTAATGAAATTTATGTCAAATTATTAAAAGTTAGTTTTTATAACTTAAAATAATTTTTAAAACTCATTAATGAATTTTTATTATTTATTTTCTATTTTTTTCTCTATTTATTAAAATTAATTAATTAATTTTATTAAAACTGTCGCTATAGGCTTTAATATCGAAAGCTATCATGATGAAGAAGTGTTCATGGTCAATGCTTGAGGGCTACCTTGACCATGGTTAATTCCTAACTGGTTATAATTTTGTGCATGATAATGTATCAATAGTGTTGTACTAGTGTAATACTACAAGTAATAACCAATTTTAGGGTCTAACTACTTTATAACATGAAGATAAAGAGTGTTAAAGTGTAACACTCTTATAGTTTACATGTCAAAGTACAAAAGTACTACACTTAGGTAGCTTAACTACATCACATAAGTAAGATTTGGCTGGGTTAAAAGCTTGTCAGAAACTAGTTCCTCAGTTTTTTGGAAATTCCAGAAAACTCATTTTGTGCTTGGTCAACCTACTTTGACCGCTAATAACTTAGATCCTGTTGATTGATTATGTGTTTTGATGTCATGGTTCTATAGTCCATATATCATGGTATAAAAATGATACACTCACACAAGCTAAACACATAAAAGATGCAAGATCTAAGCATCTCAAAACCTGTAAGACACTTTCTGGTAATTTTTTGGGTTACCCAGAAATTCATATGCTGACTGGTCAACCATGTTTGACCATTAATAACTTGGAATTTGGACATGAAATGGACATGATTCCACTTCCAGTTTAATCTCCTCATAACATACTACAACAATGATACACTTAGCAAGTCTAACAATTAACATATTTGAATCTATGGCCTCTGACATTTGACTATCAGGCCATAAATCTAGGGTTATTGATAGTTTATAAAAACTTCATTTTCATGCACTTAGCTGGTATGGACCCATGATATATCATCATAAATCACTATATAACATCCCATAACACATAAATAAATATAAAAACATAAAATTTTTCTAAGCATATAAGATCTAGCTTAGGGTTAGGGTTTATACCTTTCTTGAACAACCTTTGATCTTCACTTCCTAATATGATCTTGGGCTATTCTTGAATTATCTTGGGACTGAATATCTATCTAATTTTCGTGGCTTGAGAGATAGAGAGAGAATTAGCTAAGTGAATGAACAAAAATGAGCCTTACTTGATATTTTCTCTTTCTTTAATCTCTTAATCTTTGGTCTTGTGGTTGCTATGTGGCATGAAATGGCTGATTCAAGTTTGATTTTGAACACATGGTAAATCTTGGATATGGTGAGTCACAAGATTTGGCTAAATCTCTTAACTTAAAAGTTAAATAAAGGGTATTTTAGTAATTTTGCATCCAAAAGGATACTTTGATAATTTCTCACATAATTTTAGGGGTAGTTTATTCATTTGGCATGATTCCCTTTAATCTTAACCCTTAGGGTTTAATAATCACCATAGGGTTTGCTAATTAGGGTTTAGGATTCCCGAATAAGAAATTAGGGTTTCTAAAAATAGAATTAGGGTTTCCTAACTGCACATTTAGGTTTCTAATCTACCATTAGGGTTTATTAAGGTTATACGTTATCTGATCAACATTTGATCAATAATCCCATACTGTACAAACATATAATCATTGATACAATTATAATAACTGTATTAAATATCAAATCCCTATCCGTAATTAGGGTTAGGGTTTTGATCAGCTGTTCCCCATAACTTCACTAATATTTCTTAGTCAATAAATAGTTTGACTATCTTGCTACGTTTATATCACATGTGCTCATCATAATAATGATAATCAATATTGATATTACTAAAAAAAAGTATTCGTAAAAATAGAATTATTTAAAATTCAGGGTCCTAACATTCTCCCCTCCTTATAAGGATTCCGTCCCCGGAATCACTATTTCCTTATATTCAAAATATGTTTATTACTTCATCTATTATCAACTCAGAGTGAAAAATACGAAACCTCTAAGGTTTACCATAGACCCCATGATCATACTTACATTCTAATATCTTTTAAGGTTGTATCATTAATTCCTCTATACATACACAACACTAATTGGTGACTCATATATTAACCTGTGACTCAGATCCGTAAATAGAAATAACTCACATCGATAGCTACCAAATAATACGTGTGTAATTATATTACTGAGCAAAATCTTTACCTGTCACCATCACCTGTGCAGCCATTGCGTCTTGAACTGTCATGTTAAAAGTGTGTGCCATTGGTCTTCCCGGCTGAGTAGGTCCTTTGATCTTCAGTGTTCCGCTGCTGGTTCCTTTGTTGATGCTTCCCTTATCCGCATTCTTCTTTGGGCAATTCTGGATCTGATGCTCTAACGATCCACAAAAAAAACAACCTTGTATCTTCTTTGGACTGAAAATTGGGAGAAAAGTGTCCCTCTTGGCCACATTTAAAACATACTCCTTTTCCCTTTAAACAAACTCCCTGATGGTTCTTACCACAAACCGCACATGGATCACCTCTTTTCTTACTCTCTCCTGATTTGTTTCCCGATTGGGTGTTATCATTCCACTTTCGCTTATTGGGGATACTTCCTCCACTACTACCTCCTTCATTCTTCGTCGTCGTCTTCTTCTTCTTCTTCTTCTTCTTCTTCTTCTTCTTCTTTTCTTGATGATATTTTGATGCAGCTTCACTTCCTCCTTCAGAAATGATTGCTTTTTCCAACAGTGTCACAAATGTATTGATTTGCAACACTACTACCTTGTTAAATATCCCTGGCTTCAGTCTGTTCTCAAACCTTTGCGCTTTTCTTGCCTCTATATCCACATGATGTGGAAAAAATCTCGCAAATTCGTTAAATTTAGCAGCGTACTCTGAAACCAACATATTCTCTTGCTCAACACCAAAATGTTTATCTCCATTCTTGCTTGCATACTTGGCAAAAAGTAATTTTCAAAAAATAACTCCTTAAATCTTGTCCATGTTACTACTGATGTCCCAACTCTAGCCTGATTTGTTTCCCACGAATAATTAGCTTCACCCTTCATCAAATAGGTAGCAAAAGCTGTCTTTTGCTCCTCTGCTACTCTTGCAATAATAAAAGCCTTCTCCATCTCCTTTACCCAGGTTTGAGCTTCAATAGGATCTGTGGTTCCTTTAAATTCTGGCGGCCCTACCTCTTTAAAATCTTTGAAATTCGCCAATCTATTAGCTGGCTGATCTTTTACTACTGGTGCCCTATTTTACATAGCTTAAGCTAACATGTCTACAAAGTTTTGTATTGGGTCTGCTTGACCTCTTTCTTTATTCACCGATTGTTCCTCCCTTTGGTTTCAATTTTGTCGTCTTGGCAGCATTATCTGATTAAATAAAAATTTATATTAATCCCTTATCTCTATACTACATCTTATTATTATTAAGATAAGAATGTAGTACGAAATTTTAAACATATAGCAATTCAGTCTTGTTGGATTATCAAATTCAATTTGTCGAATTAACAATTTACTAGATAGACAACGTACTATCTTAATCTTCAAAATTTATTTAATTAATCAAACATATAATCATATCATTGCATATTCATTCAAATAGTACATAGTACTTTTTAGTACATAACAAATACTGCTATAATCATTTACTATCCCTTTTTGACAAAAGTCGGGATTAACTACTACAACTTTATACAAAAAGTTGAGATTCACAAAAATTACCTTAATATTCATACAAAAACAAGGATTAGACTCATATATATATATATATATATATGTATATATATATATTCATATACCTACTCATAGCTTACGATATTATAATCTTTAATATTTCATCTCACTACCAAAAGGTACTATTGCTCGTGCTTAATCTTTCTACGGTCCACTCCCTTTACCTGTCTTCTTATTAGGACACTTGTTGAACCTGTGACCCATCCCACCACATGAAAAAATCTTCCTTTCTTTGGCTTAGGATAATTTGGCGAAATATGTCCTTTTTGACCACAATTGTAACACACATTTTTCCCCATCATACATTCTCCCAAATGATTCTTTCCACACTTGCCACAAGCTTGCTTCTTCTTTGAATTTGAATTCTTTGAGTTATTGTCACTGTCATTGTTCCTTTTTCCTTTTATTATTACCCTTCTTTTTCTTGATTACATCTTTAGATGATCCACCACACTTAACCCTCATTCTATCAACTTGTGCCTTCAGATCATTTCTTTCTTCTGTCATCTCGTGCAACACCCTTTTCGTCTTCCACAATTCCTCCAAAAGAAATACCTCATTTCGTAGTTCTTGAACTTCTGCAGATACTTGACCTTTTTTGATTCCTACACTACCTTTTTCTCTTACTTCGGCCTTAATTTTTGACTCCACCTTAGTTTCTTTGGAATCTAATTCTTCAACTTCATTCAGATTCATTTCGGGATACTCGTCATGATCGCTTCCTAGATTCACCATAGTAGCGTCTCTTAAAAATTCTTCAACTGAGTCACTCTGAGCTGGCACCTCGGCTAATGGCATTGGTTCAACAACTGCCAACATCTCCGTAACCATTTCATCATCTCCTGACATCCAACAATCAATTTTAAACAATCTTAATTAGTACATCAGCAGTATGCAATCCATAAACACTATGTGTACACAAATCTTACTATTGATAAATTTCATCAATCCCTCACTTATAACTCTAAATGACTTTTCTCTATCTTGCTTAAGGTTATATTCCTAATGTTCCCCCCACTTAACATTTATAACCTACAGCTTTGATACCAACCCGTGACGCCCCTAAATCCGGGTTCCTTAAACTAGAGTTTGGTGCTCACGATCCATCACACATATCACATCTAACTACCCGTTCATTTACGATTTACATCATACATACCATTTGTTGGATTTGTATATAGCGCGATCATGCAACTAAATTACACAAAAGGTGCGGAAGCGCAATAAAATAGGAATTCAAAATTTTCATACATACCCATTACCAAGATAATACTATGTGCATAATTATCAATCAATAGAAAAGAGATGGAGAACAAATTCATACCCTTGTAGAAACTAGCTTCCTCAGGTACGAGTTCACCTCCAATCCTTTATGCGTTCAACTTGAATCCACTGGGTTTGATTCCTTCCTTTAATTAACGTTAGCCACCCAAGTGTTTGGCCTCTAGAGGTGATCCACCAAGGAAAAACAAATATTCAAGAAGATGTGAGTTTAGCTCAAACCCTAGTTTTTCTATCTCTAAAGAAAAAGGGGCGTACTCTCCAACTATTGGAATCACGTATCGCGATATCTGATATAAGACTCCTCTTATAAAGATATCAGTTAATCCTTCTAATCTAATTATAAATAAGGGTATTATTTAATTAATTAAATTCCTTTAATTAATTAAGATCCCCAATCTTATTAGGGATAATTAATTAAACTCTTTTAATTAATTTGTCTCCTAATCTTATTAGGAATATCTCGAGAGTATTGATATTAAATTAATTCCTAAACTCCTTTAGAAATTAAATTAATAATAATAATAATAATAATAATAATAATAATAATAATAATAATAATAATAATAATAATAATAATAATAATAATAATAATAATAATAATAATAATAAGACTCTCTTATTAATTTATATATAATATTTTCAAAATATTAAATAATAAATATTAAGCTATTTAATTTATTCTATCACCATAGATTAAATTAAATATATTTAACTTATCATTACAATTATGCCATTTGCTTCTTAAATAAATATTCATCCTTTTATGGTGTGACCCTTTAGTTTCTCCATATTAATCCAGTTGTGAATAAATCAATTAGAACAATTCTAATCTTATTTAAATAAATAAATTAAACTATTAATTTATTTAAATAAATAATATTTATTCTACAATAGGGATAAGCCTCCCTAGCGATCAAAGATTTTCTACATAATATGTGTAAGACCCCGAATTTTACGAAATGAAAGTATTCAATTTTTATAATTATTATTCTATTTGGTAAATAGTTAAATTAATAAAAGTTTAAAGTTAAGGGTGATATTTGAAAATTTTGCAAAGTATGCAAGTTGTTATAAAATATTCGTTGTGTCTGGGAATATTCGTTTTAACGGGGAATATTAAATGCGACGACACAATCATTAAGTGGACCCTACAAGTATTGTCGTATTTATAAAATGATAGAATTATCTTTTTATAAAAATAACTGCGGAAGTTTTACCGTTAAACTGTTGAACTACTCGGTAGTAAAAAATAACGATGTATGTGGTTACATATAGTAGCACACCGCGGTATTGATTATTGATGCTTACGTGAAAAGTCACTCGGTTATACTCAATTATTATTACTCTGACAATTTTCGCATCATATCTCTCATATATTATTGATTCAATTATTGTCACAAGATCATCCTGCATAATATGTTATATTATTAAATCAATAATTGAGGCGGCAAAGTTATTCATATTATTATTTGCAATATTGACAATATTTAGAAGTTACATCGAGGAGAGGTTTGGTCACCTAATTGCGCACTCAATAAGGAGAAATCCTTATCGGAAAGCCCCTCTTTCCAGGAGCGACACGATTGTTAAATATTGTGAATTATAATATTAATGATGAATAAGTTCGTGTTGATTAAATATGAAATTGATAGTTCCATTGTGTTGGAATTATTAGTGTTAGTGGAAATCGATATTTATTCTGATGATAATTGATGTCTAGGGGTTATATTGATAAATCGGATAATTAATCGAATAAATGAGCAATTAATTTCTACTAATTCACATGCTTATATAACTATTTGTTCACATATGTGTACTATTGAATCACATTCTTGTACTATTAGGGGAGTTGGTGCAAGATTGATAATACTTGCATGACTAAGTTAAAAATGAAGGTATAGATGGAGGTACTATACTGTAATTCATATTTTCACATGATTATAACTATTGATTCACATGATTGAACTATTGATTCATATTATTTACTCCTTAGGGGAGGTGGTGCAAGTTTGATAATACTTGCAAGACTAAATTAAAAATGAAAGAAAAGTTGGAGGTATTGTACTGTAATATTTCAAGCCCCAAAACATGCAATTATCGAAACTATATTTTCCTATAAATAGAAGCTAATTCTTCCTTCATTTCTCACCAATTCACTAAAGCTTTAGAGAAATTATTATAGAGAGAAATTATAGAGAGAAAGAAGAAGAGAAGTCTGCTACCTCTCTACTCCAGTATCCAGTTTCTTTCTAAGGTAAGGGGTATTATTTCTTTCGTATTATGAAGAGAGCTATTGTTATTCCATTCCTTATTATTATATTGGAATAACTTTGTCTAAGCAATCCGCATACATGGTGAAATTCTTTTGTTATTCCATTTTTATTATTCATTTGGAATATCACATGCGTATAATTACGCTAGATTAGCACTGGTTCCATTCTTTATTATTCTCGTTGGAATAACTTTATGCGTGTGGTCTATCGCATGCATGGGGAATTCTTTGTTATTCCATTCTTTATTATTACATTTGGAATATCCTCATGCATGCGGTTTATGCATGACTGGGTTCTATTCTTTATTATTACATTTGGAATATCCTCAGATGTAAGTGCGGTTTCTGCATGACCGGTTCCATTCTTTATTATTACATTGAGAATAACTTTCGTCTCCCCAAATCCGTGTACTTCATTCCCACAGATTTGGTGTTCACTTAATCAAACATTCATATCTAACTACCCAATCAATCAACAATAAACCGGATAAAAACCTTTCCCATTAAAGGGTTACATAACAAAATCTCCAAAGTTATCTAACCTTTAAATACAATCATTCAAATGCGGAAATTAAATAAACATCATTAAAACCAAGTCTAAGATCATCATAATAAAAAAGTCTAAAGTAAAATTAAGTCTTCATCACTTGCACATTTTTCCTTTTCTTTGCTAGACGAAGGTTCATCTACCTTCTCTTTAGTCGCAATGAGTTTTAAAATATGCAAGAGTGAGCAAAACAATTGCTCATCGGATACAATATGAAATCAACAGAGTATAGTAATAATAATACCGCCAATAATAGGCTCATCAACAATGAATAGTACTCTATCATCAATAATCGTAAATCAAATCCAAAATGTAGAATAACTATAATCGAGGGTCATAAGACCATGAACTATGTCCACAGCTATGTAGTAATCTTTCAACTCCAACTTTAATAAATATAAGACTATAAGGACTCCTCGCACTTAGGGGGATCAACCCTTCATATCATGTATTGTGCATTAAACATTTAACGCTACGTAAGTTATCCCCTAATAATAATAATAGGGTTGTTCATCTCAAAGATTTGAGTACAAGTCCGCACCAAAGAGAGTTTGGTTTCGATAAGCTTTCAAGGGTAATTTGAAGTTCAACGATCATCAACTAGAGGACTAGTTGAATTAATAACATTATATTACGTAATAATTGTAATTGAATCAACATGGTAAACCAAAATCATGCTTTTAGGAATAATCTAATAGCATATACTTTGAATAACTATAACATGCCTGCCTTGCTTGAACAATATTAAGTCAAGGTTAATTAGAATTGAGTACTAAGCATGCATAATAAATTTGAACGATGAAATTGCTCAACATTAGTATAAATAGTTGTGCATGCTAAACAACAAGTTAAATACAAGAATAACTTGTCAACATTAAACCAAAGTTTAGAAAGCTTGCATCATTCATAAGGTAATCGAATTGAAACAATAAATAGTTCAACAAGATAAAGAATTAGAAATCTTGCATTATTATATTGGAAACAATAATTGATTCAATCAAGATAATGGATTAGAACACTTGCTCAAAGAACAATTTAAGCGCTTGCACAATTTTAAAAGTAGAGTTAGAGAACTTGCCTTGCTCGAGTAGGCTAAACCAAATCAATACTTAATCACAATATCCTATAAACATATGTCATCATGACATAATTAGTCATTACCATCTTACAAACATAACTAAGTAACGCTCATCATTTAAAATTTGATTTTTAATCACATAATCGAAGTTATAACACAAGTTAATTGTTAATAACATACTTATTCATAGTATAGAAATACTAAAATCAACATTTAGCAAATTCTACTACTATCATCACATAACTTTTCTTAAAATTTCGTGTACAAAAAGTATAATCGTCGCATTATATTCGCTAACTCATGCATGCAGGCACACATTTTACATCTGGTCATCATCACACATGGGCATGGGCATGTATGCATAGTATGGAGATCAAATATAAGGTCATCATCATAATGAGCATGGGTCATGCAAGGCATACCACAAAGGTATCGTAAGTCCCACACATGCATCAGCAGACTCTGCAGACAAATTTCTAAGAACAAAGACAGAAAAAGCCAATTTTGGCCTACAAGCTCGCTTTCTAATGCATCAAATAGCATATAAATCATACAACAACTTCATGTAAACAAAATTCAAGAACTCCTAACATGTTTCTACTCATATAACAACATAAACAACAAAATTAACACACCCAAATTCACTATTTTTGGCTAAAACTCACTTTTTGATATTTTTGATGAAAATAAACATCGTAATTTTGTTTTCAACCAAAACCACTAATTCAAAGCATTTTATCAAAGTATATATATACTCTAACAAATTGAATAGCCAATTTATCAAAAAAAACAACTAAACAACCCATAATTTCTATTTTAAACTACACAATATATATATAAAAAACTCTCTCTGTCAAAAATACTTTTCTCCACAAACATATACATAATACCAATTTATTGACTATAACTTATGAAAATCATTTTAACATCACTAGTATGCAATATAAAGCCACATAACAACAACAATTCATGCTTACACAAAGATTCTACAGAGAATTTGGGAAGATAAAAACTAAACTTTTAAAACTAAAAGAAATAGGAGAATACCTTGATAGAAGATGATATGGCTATTCTTTTCTACTCTCAAGCCTCTCTCTCCTTCTCCAATCTCTAGCCTTCCTTCTCTTCTCTTCTTCTTTTTCTTCTTCTTCTTCTTCTTCTTCCTCCGAAGTTTTCTTTCTTCTCTAACCTCTCTCCTCTAACATACGCCTTAACAAATAACGATATAGATATTATATATATTAATTATATAATATAATTATAAACATAATCGATATCGCTTATGTGAATTTTGAAATCAAAAGCCATAAGGCTTGTTTGGTTACTACTAAAAAAAAATAACCCATTAATCCTAACACCTTGTTTGGTAAAACACAATTATATTAAAGACTTAATAGGCATTAGGCCTTGTTTGCAAAAAAACTAATTACAACTCCTTTAAGTTATTTTAATAACTCCTTTATAAAAGGTTATTTGTCACACATTAACTTAATTAAATTAATTCTAAAAACAATTTATCAAATCACTTTAACACATAAATCAATATCACAAAATTATAATTTTCTATATAATTATAACTTTATTTAATCAACTAACACATCCTTTTTAATTACAATTCCAATAAAAAGAATAGTAATTCAATTAATCAAAATTCTCTAACTTAATAATTAAATTAAATTAGCAAAATAATTAATTTTCCTTAATTATTTATTTAACAAATAATTAACCACATCAATTCAAATTTGAACAATTATTTATTCAACAATAAACACATCCATTAAATATTTAAATAATTCAATAAATATTTAATATAACAATTAAAATTCTAGAATGTTACATCATTCCCTCCTTACAAGGATTCTGTCCCCAGAATCACAATTCAAACAATTCATTCGTCACAATCTCCCCTACTTACAAAGATTTCTGGCCCCGTAATCAAGACACAGATTAAACAAATAACTCTGTGGTAATTCTTCATCATTTCAACTTCGAGTTCCCACGTGGCCTCTTCTTCGACATTGTGGTTCCTCCATACTACCTTTCATGTAAGGTATCACCTTATTCCCGAGCACTTGTTCTTTCTCGTCGACTATCCGGATAGAACCTCTTCATAGGACAAGTCTTTCTCAAACCGTAATGGTTCGTACTCAATCACGTGTTTGTAATCAGTTTTGTATGGTCAGAATAATCGATACACGTGAAAAACATTATGAATGTTTTGCAACTCCCGAGGTAGAGCTACCTCGTAAGCCACCTCTCCAACCTTTCGCAAAGACTTTCAAGGGTCCAATAAATCTTGACTTAGTTTCCCCTTCTTACCAAATCGAATTTTTTCCTTCCAAGGAGAAACCTTTAGAATACGAAATCTCCTATGTCAAATACACGATCTTGTCGTGTTGATCAAAGATATTTCTTTTGTCTATCTTGAGCAACTATCAATCTTGTTTCGATGAGTTTGACAACCTCAGCAGCTTTGTTGTACCAGCCTGGTCCTAATAGTTGACGTTCTCCGACTTCATCCCAAAGATAGTGGAGTTTCGCACTTCTTCGCCGATAATGCTTCGTAAGGCAAGCATGCCGATGCTAGCGTGGTAATCGTTATTGTAGGCAAATTCCACCAATGGTAATTGTTCATCCCAGCCTTCTTTTGAAATCCATGACGCATGCTCTCAACATATCTTCCAATGTCCGAATCGCTCGCTCGCTTTGGCCATCTGTTTATGGATGATATGCATGACTCATTCGCAGAATCGGGTTCCCATACATTCTTGTAGTCTCTTCCGTAAGTTTGATGTGAACCTCTGATCTCTATCTCGATACAATTGACATCGAACTCCATGTCTCGACACAATCTCTTTAACATATAACTTTGCCAAATTGATCAAGATTGAATCTAATCTTTATTGGCAAAAAGTGTGCAGATTTTGTCAATGGTCCACTATCACCCATATCGCATCGTATCCTTTCTCGAAGTTGTTGGAAGACCTACCACAAAATCCATTGTGATATGTTCCCATTTCCATTCTCAGTATCTCCAATGGTTGAAGTAACCCGCTTGGTCTTTGATGCTCTACCTTGACTCTCCGACATGTTAAGCACTTTGCAACGCATTTCTCGCAACGTCTCTTTTCATGTTTGGCCACCAAAATGTTGTCTCAAATCTTGATACATTTTCGCATTTTCGGATGAATCGAATATCTCGAGCTATGAGCTTTCATCAAAATGACCTCTCTTTATAATCTCCGGTATCATTGAACCCATATTCGCCCTCGAATCTCAAAGATTCCATCAAGATCAACCTTGTATTTCACTTCTTTTCCTCAACCACACTTTCTCTTATTTTTTCGCATTCCTCATCCCGCAGTTGAGCATTCTTCACTTTGTCCACCAAAGTTGGACCGGCTTCTATCTCCGTACAATTTTTCATCTGGATTCTTTTGGAAATTTGATTTCCAACTCTAACCTTGACATTGCTCGTAATAAGCTCCTCCTTATCGCTTAACAACATCAACTTTTCCCCGCTTTTCCTACTCAAGGCATCTCAGAACCACGCTTTGTTTTTGCTCGGATGATAAAAGATCTCACAATCATAATCTTTTATCGGCCCATCCATCTTCTTTCGACGACATGTTTCAGTCCTTTCGTGAAAATATACTTCAGACTTTTTATGGTCTCGTGTAAATCTCACATTTCTCTCTCCGAGAGATAGTGTTCCATATCTTCGTGAGCAAACACAACCGCCGCCAACTCTAAATCATGAGTCTGATACCCTTTTTCGTAATCTTTCAATTGTCTTGATGCATACGCAATGACTTTTACCCATTTTGCATAAGGACACATCCTAAACCTTTGTGTGAGGCATCACTATACACCACAAAATTTCCTCAGATTATCCTAAGTAACGACAACACAAGTGCCATACTTAGCTTCTTTTTCAATTCTCGAAACTTTCTTCACACTTCTCCATCCAAAACAAATTTTACAGATTTCCTCGTTAAATTTGTCAATGGAGTGGCAATCTTGGAGAATCTCGGATAAACCGTCTGTAATAATACCCTCGCTAATCCCAAGAAACTTCTCACTTTCGATGGAGTTCTTGTTGTTCCCAATTTATCACAACTTCAACCTTTGATGGATCCACCGAAATTCCATCCTTGTCAATTACGTGCCCAAGAAATTGTATACACGCTTCAAACCCAAAATTCACATTTAGAGAATTTCAGATACAACTTTTCTTTTCTTAGCGCTCTCCAAATAGTTAGACGTAAATGTTCCACATGTTCTCTCTTGAGTTTTAGAGTACACCGTAATATCGTCGATAAACACCACCACAAACTTGTCCAAAAATGGTTTAAACACCCTGCTCATCAAATCCATGAACGCCGCAGGGGGCTTTGTCAAACCAAAAGACATCACCAAAAATTGTAATGTCCATACCGAAGTTCTAATGCCGCCTTTTCAGACATCCTCCTTTCTTACCTTCAGCTTGATGATACCCACTTCTCAAATCTATTTTTGAGAAATATCTAGCACCCTTCAATTGATCAAACAAGTCATCTATTTCGGCAAGAATGGATATTTATTCTTAATAGTGACTTTGTTTAAACTCTCTATAATCAATGCAAAGACGATTGACCCATCCTTCTTCTTTATTTAATAACACCTGTGTTCCCACCTGGTGACACACACTCTATTGAATGTATTTTTTGTCCAAAGCCTCCTCGTAGTTGTACCATCGCTTCTTTCATCTCCACCGAGCCATTCTCAGACGGGCTTTCGATATCGGAGCGGTTCCCGGCGCTAAGTCGATCACTTAACTCGATTTCTCCGTCAGAGGAAGTCCCGCAAATCCTCCGAAACACGCCCACAAATTCCCTAACCATCGGTATTTCTTTCCAGCCAGCACCCTTCTTCTCGAGTATCGACTATGTAAGCTAAATAACCCACACAACCTCGACTCAACAACTTTTTGGCCTCGCATAATCGCCGACATCTCATTTGTCTAAAGCGATTTGCTACCATTGAATACTACCTTTGATGGAGTCATAAGGTTTTTATACATTTTTTTGGCAATCAATTATCGCTCCATAATTAAACAACCAATCCATTCCCAAAATAACATCAAACTCTCCAAGCCTAATCGGAATTAAATCTACCATCAAAATATTTCCTTAATGTTCACCCTACAGCTTTGTATATGAACCTAACAGAATTACTTCCTTATTCGCAATTTCTATGTTTTAGGGAAATTCAATTCTTCACTAGGCAATCCTAATCTCATAGCAAATTCATCGATATAAATGAGCAAGCAAAGCACCTAATCAAATAATACATAAGCATCAATATCATTGATTGGGATAATACCCGACACCACATCCTTTGATTGCACAAAGATCTTGCATACCATGTCAAGGTTCCGTCGGGCTTATTTGTTGTTGTTGGTCCAAGAATAGCCAACGCACCTCCACTAGCATTTCCTTGCTGCTCCCATTTGTCTCACCAGATCTCTTCTTAGGGCATTCACGAGCAAAGTGATCCTTCGATCCGCACGTGAAGCACACATTCTTCTTAGCTTGAGTGCAATTTGGGGCGATGTGACCCTCCCCGCCACAATTGAAGCATACTGCTTCCCAAAGAAAAACACACTCCCTTATGAAACTTTTCCGCACGTAGCACATGCTTCAACTTCTTATTTTGTCGGGTTTTTTTGTCGATTTCCAGCTCCCACATTTCCATTCCACTTCCTCTTCATGTTGTTATTGCCATTACTACCGCTACCACCACTCTTAGCTTCACCTTCACTTTTTTCTTCTTTCTCCGCTTCTTGATTATGCTTTGTTACCGCCTTCGCCTCCACTTTCAATGAGAATCGCCTTTCTCCATCATCGCCGCAAATGTCTTCAATTGGAACAGGAAACCCCATCAGATAAACTGTGGTTTCAGTCCCTCGCTTCAAACCTCTTCGCCTTAGCGCTGTCTCAGGTCGACTTGATATGGCGCAAACTCGCCAACTCATTGAAATTTTACAAGATATCCGACACCGACATTGTTCTCGCTTCAACTCCAAAAATCGGACCTCTAGTCAACTCTTCAACTCTCTCGGGAAATAAGTCTCAAGAATGTATCTCCTTAAACCTATCCTGTGTCATTACTCCCGGTCCTTCCCGAAGTTTTGTTGGCTGCCACCAATAACTAGCCTCTTTCAACATAAACGCATTGTAAAAGCGCGTCTTTCGATTCTCCTCTACCCTAGCCACATCAAAACCTTCTCGATTTCCATAATCCAAGTCTCAGGCTTCAACCGGATTCATGGATCCACGGAATTTCGGGTGGTCCAACCGCTTTGAAGTCCTTAAACGTAGCACCTTGGTTCTCGAGGTTGATTCGTTGTGATTTTTGCAAAGCACCACTTCAAGAACGCCATAACGCAACCGCCGAACGAGGTTAGCTTCAACATTATCGTTGTTGTTGGTTCCTTCTGGTTGGTGGTTCTCTCGATGGGGTGGTTGACGCCTTGGAGGCATTTTCTCGTAAAAAATACACTCATTAGATTATTACTCAACTCTTTCAAGTAATTTCTAATTAACTTGCCCCCATAAAAGTATTCACCACATAACACATAACACTTTGGATAAAAGAAGATAATAACTTTTATTCATACTTAATTCTTTGAAAAACATCATATTCATAGCATCACTGCTATTTACATTATTTTCCTGAACTACTAAAGTTTCAGGACATCATCATCATATCCCATAAGTTGCATAACACTTGGGATTTACATAATACTTATCATAACATAAATCATAAATCAAGTTCACTTCCTAAGTTGTCCTATTAAGATACTGCAAAGCCTTACGACGCTCTTCTTCCATAACTCGAAACATGGTTCGACGGTCCAGTATGAACGAGGGTAGCATCTCGAACTGAATTGGATAACCCATGACCCGGTCTTGAGCTCGATTGATCGTGGTGTTGATCACATTATCCATTTCTTCCATCTTCCTTCTCTTTGCTTGTCGTCGCTCTCTCTCGCTATTTTCGGCTTGTTGGTAAGCTTCATCGCAGACATCTTCTGGCTCTTGCCCTTTTTGCGCATTCCTCTCTCAACTTGCTCTTCAACTCGCAACCTCCGCTTCTCATTTGATCGTTTCTTCTTCTTGTGAACCAAATTTTTCTTCAACATTGTTCAGTCATTCTTCTCGATCTCGGATCTCTCGTCGTCCTTCTCGTGCAACGAAGTCTCTGTTGTTCACCTACTATCTCTTGTAATTCCTCGACAAGATCTTGAAGTTCCACGCTATGGCCATGCACTTCATCGATATACTATTACCTATCGAAAGTTAAGTGGAATCCTTTCTCTCCTCGTCCTCTTCATCGATCCGCATGCAGCTCCACAGGATCTTCCTCATCATTTCTTCTCATCTCATCATCATCATCCTCATCTTCACCATCGTGAGCGATGGAGCTGACTCTCGTGGAAGCAGTTGTTCCCAAACCACTTGAATGTCACGAGATTCCTCCTCTCTAGGCATCTGAGGTCCTCCCTCCCTAGCCTGACTGGGTTCTCCAACATTAGTCATCCTGACAACAAGATTTTTAAGTTTTAGTTACTAATCATTACTACTCGACTCTCACGAGCACATTAGTTGTAAACACATAAGCACATAAGTGTTTTATTACTTCTTCCTTAAAACTTGGTAAGAGTTTATCATTACTATCTTTTCGAAGGTTACTTCCTAAGGCTTTTTCCCCCACCTAAGGTTCATAACCTAAAGCTTTGATACCAACCCGTGACACCCCCAAATCCGGGTACTTCATTCCCACAGGATTTGGTGTTCACTTAATCAAACATTCATATCTAACTACCCAATCACAATAAAACTGGATAAATAAAACCTTTCCCATTAAAGGGTTACATAACAAAATCTCCCAGGTTATCTAACCTTTAAATACAATCATTCAAATGCGGAAATTAAATAAACATCATTAAAACCAAGTCTAAGATCATCATAATAAAAGTCTAAAGTAAAAATTACAAGTCTTCATCACTTGCATTTTTTTCCTTTTCTTTGCTAGACGAAGGTTCATCTACCTTTCTTCTTTAGTCGCAATGAGTTTTTAAATATGCAAGAGTGAGCAAAACAATTGCTCACCGGATACAATATGAAATCAACAAGAGTATAGTAATAATAATCGCCAATAATAGGCTCATCAACAATGAATAGTACTCTATCATCAATAATCGTAAACTCAAATCCAAAATGTAGAATAACTATAATCGAGGGTCATAAGACCATGAACTATGTCCACAAATAAGAGTAATCTTTCAACTCCAACTTTAACAAATATAAGACTATAAGGACTCTCGCATTTAGGGGGATCACCTCTTCGTATCATGTATTGTGCACAAACATTTAACGCCACGCCGTAAGTTATCCCCTAATAATAATAGGGTTGTTCATCTCAGTATTTGGAGTACAAGTCCGCACCAAAGAGAGTTTGGTTTGGATAAGCTTTCAAGGGTAATTTGAAGTTCAACGATCATCAACTAGAGGACTAGTTGAATTAATAACATTATATTACAGAATAATTGTAATTGAATCAACATGGTAAACCAAAATCATGTTTTAGGAATAATCTAATAGCATATACTTTGAATAACTATAACATGCCTTGCTTGAACAATATTAAGTCAAGGTTAATTAGAATTGAGTACTAAGCATGCATAATAGTTTGAACGATGAAATTGCTCAACATTAGTATAAATAGTTGTGCATGCTAAACAACAAGTTAAATACAAGAATAACTTGTCAACATTAAACCAAAGTTTAGAAAGCTTGCATCATTCATAAGGTAATCGAATTGAAACAATAAATAGTTCAACAAGATAAAGAATTAGAAATCTTGCATTATTATATTGGAAACAATAATTGATTCAATCAAGATAATGGATTAGAACACTTGCTCAAAGAACAATTTTAAGCGCTTGCACAATTTTAAAAGTAGAGTTAGAGAACTTGCCTTGCTCGAGAGGCTAAACCAAATCAATACTTAATCACAATATCCTATAAACATATGTCATCATGACATAATTAGTCATTACCATCTTACAAACATAACTAAGCACGCTCATCATTTAAAATTGGATTTTTAATCACATAATCGAAGTTATAACACAAGTTAATTGTTAATAACATACTTATTCATAGTATAGAAATACTAAAATCAACATTTAGCAAATCCCTACTATCATCACATAACTTTTCTTAAAATTTTCGTGTACAAAAAGTACATCGTCGACCATTATTCGCTAACTCTCGCATGCATGGCGCCACACACATACATGGGTGGTCACATGCATGGCGTGGACATGGTAATGGCGCAGCAAGACACAGAGATCAAGGCTATAAGGTCACGTGATCATGGCGTGAGCATGTATGCATAAAGGTACAAAGGTATAGTCCGTCAGTGCACAAGCTGACATTGCTGAACCTACAGACAAATTTCTAAGAAAAAGATGAAAAAAGCCAATTTTGGCCTACAAGCTCATTTCTAACAGATCAAATAACATATAAATCATACAACAACTTCATGTAAACAAAATTCAAGAACTCCTAACATGTTTCTACTCATATAACAACATAAACAACAAAATTAACACACCCAAATTCACTATTTTTGGCTAAAACTCACTTTTTTGATATTTTTGATGAAAATAAACATCGTAATTTTGTTTCTCAACCAAAACCACTAATTCAAAGCATTTTATCAAAGTATATATATACTCTAACAAATTGAATAGCCAATTTATCAATAAAACAACTAAACCAACCCATAATTTCTATTTTAACTACACAATATATATATATAAAAAACTCTCTCAGAAAAAATATTTTTTCTCCACAAACATATACATAATACCAATTTATTGACTATAACTTATGAAAATCATTTTAACATCACTAGTATGCAATATAAAGCCACATAACAACAACAATTCATGCTTACACAAAGATTCTACAGAGAATTTGGGAAGATAAAACTAAACTTTTTAAAACTAAAAGAAATAGGAGAATACCTTGATAGTAAGATGATATGGCTATTCTTTTCTACTCTCAAGCCTCTCCTTCTCCAATCTCTAGCCTTCCTCTCTCTTTTCTTCTTTTCTTCTTCTTCTTCTTCTTCCTCCGAGTTTTCTTTTTCTCTCTAACCTCTCTCCTCTAACATACGCCTTAACAAATAACGATATAGATATTATATATATTAATTATATAATATAATTATAAACATAATCGATATCGCTTATGTGAATTTTGAAATCAAAAGCCATAAGGCTTGTTTGGTTACTAACTAAAAAAATAACCCATTAATCCTAACACCCTGCTTTGGTAAAACACAATTATATTAAAGACTTAATAGCATTAGGCCTTGTTTGGCAAAAACGAATTACAACTCCTTTAAGTTATTTTAATAACTCCTTTATAAAAGGTTATTTGTCACACATTAACTTAATTAAATTAATTCTAAAAACAATTTATCAAATCACTTTAACACATAAATCAATATCACAAAATTATAATTTTCTATATAATTATAACTTTATTTAATCAACTAACACATCCTTTTTAATTACAATTCCAATAAAAAGAATAGTAATTCAATTAATCAAAATTTCTAACTTAATAATTAAATTAAATTAGCAAAATAATTAATTTTCCTTAATTATTTATTTAACAAATAATTAACCACATCAATTCAAATTTGAACAATTATTTATTCAACAATAAACACATCCATTAAATATTTAAATAATTCAATAAATATTTAATATAACAATTAAAATTCTAGAATGTTACATCATCTTTGGCTTACATGGAAAGATGGACTATTGATTATTGGTTTTACAGTTGCATATCTTTGGCTTACGTGCAAAGATGAATTGTTGATTATTGGTTTTATAGTTGTATATCTTTGGCTTACGTGTATAGATGGACTGTTGATTATTGGTTTTATAATTGTATATTTTTGGCTTACGTGCAAAGATGGACATGCGTATGACATGATCATAACCACTGGTGATAATAACGAATATCCTTGGCCCGTAGTGCATGGATAATTCGATGATGTGATTGGCAGGATCACAGCCATTAGTTAACAGTTGAATATCTTTGGCCGTAGTGCACTGACAGACAATTGATTGGTATGATCATGACCATTAGTTTTATAGTTGAATATCTTTGGCCCGTAGTGCAAAGGTAGACAACTGATTGGTATGATCATTGTTATTACATTTGAATATCTTTAGCCTTTGGGAAAAGGATATTGAGTAAAGTTCTATTATGCCTTTGTGGCAAGGAGAAATTGTTTATTTACATGATTATAAAAATGAATTATGGATTTAACTATAATCTTTGGTGGTTCAGGTTAAGATAGGTGATGATAGTTCTTTTTGTCTTGGGTATGCCAAAGAACTGTTGATGAGTATTACAGGAATGAAATATTAACGATGGACTTTTAATCTAGAGGAGATAGTAGACATTATGTTCTACTTGACTCTTCTAATGGATTGCTTATTCTACTGTAGTTAAACTTGATGTTTATTGTATTTTATCAGTTTAACACTGTTGAAGGCTAAGGATAATTTATTCTGCATTATCTTAATCATAATATTTCTTACTGGGCTAGTTGAACTCACCCTTTTCTTTCACTGTTCTCTTTAGGAAATGAGAATATAGGTGGGACTGGTCGGGGAACAGATTGACGGTCCAGATGGTTGTTTTAGTAATCCTCACTATTCTTTGAAATAGTGTGATAATAATTATAATGAGGACTCCATTGAGAGTGGATATTGTCTAGAGGGCAATATTTGTGTTTAAAGTCTTAGCTATGTTTTGTCGTATTTTGCACGACAGTTGTATAATTAAGTTGTATTTGTATTTTGTCCATGTAAGTGGCGACCCAAGATGGGTGATGTATACCTGTTTTGGGGGCGTCACAATATGGATTTCAACATTAATCATAAAAGAACCTTTGAGTAAATAGTTACTGTACAATTCAATCCTTCTTCCATACAATGTCCCAATTAAATATAAGACATAAAATTACTGTCAAGTCTTATTTTATTTAATTATATATATTTCGATTCTTAAATGCACAACACCAAATAATGCAAATTAGAAACTCCTTTCTAATTTCATTCTGCCTTGGCCAAGGACTACTGGGTTGTCATTTATCGAATCACATAGAACATTTCTCTTTTTTTACTAGAAGTGGTAGATTCTTTATTGATCATTCATTATCTTCATATATAACTTATTATATCCTAACATACCCTTTGATATACCCTAAGGGTCATAAGGAATAAGTCAAAGTATAATTCATTATACACAAGATACTATGATGATCTCAAATCTAAGGATCACTTGTACTACTATTACTTCAGGAATTCCTATTGACAGGTAAGTAAAACTCCATTAGGTATTCCTTAGCGAGCCATGCTCAATGAATTATTCTCTAATAAGCACATACATACTTGCTTTAGTGTCTCCACACAAATGATCATGAGATCAGTCATTCTTATCCAATGAGTAAGCAACGTATGTACCAATCTATCCGAATTCACTAATCCCCTTTTTAGTAATCCATCAATTGGGAACATTTTATTTTTTAAGCTATCTAAGAATTTAGATCTCATTAGCATGATTCTAAAAGCATTGCTTAAAACTATAAGTCTATCACATATTATTAAAACATCACCATGTAGATAAATTAAAGCCTTTAGTAAATAAATACTTTTATTAATAAATGAATAAGATTGTTATAAAGTATATGCTTTATCATCAACAAGATTGGCTTGTGTGCATACTACTTTCAACCTCCCACTTGCACTAAAGCCAATCGTCATGGTATCTCATACCCTTACTCTCTAAGTTATGATCATCCTGTTGTTGGATAAGCTTCATTAAATGGATATATAATGTTTTTGTTGAGAGTCCACTATCTCTATAGTGATTTCCCATCTTTCAATGATTCCTCTAATCAAATAAAAGTACTGCAACCACATGTTTAGATCCAAGATGAGACTTTTGAGCTATTCCTAGTTCTATAATGAACTTTTCATCCAAACAATCAACTTGTAGCTTCATTTACAACTATATACTTTGTCTTTATCACTAAACCAATAAGTCTTTGCTGTTTGGAACCTTTCTAATTCACTGCACCTGTAACGCCCCCATATCTATACTCCCATGGTATCCGATATAGTGCTTACTATAAGTCAATGTATATAACACATTCAAATCTATACGCCCATGGTATCTGATTTTATGCTTATATTTAATTGAGTGACTATAAAATTTATAACCAGATATAATTGTAATAGATTCAAGATTCACAGTATCCCATAACAGATAATAATTCTCAAGAGAATTATTGCTGTGTTTGGATACCCTCACTTGGATATATATATATATTGTATCTGTGAATAGTATCTATCTATCCAAAATTTAGAGTATCAGTAATAACATGAACAGTCCATATTACCAATACTCTCACTCAGATGTATAGTCTATGTCATGCGAATTACACTATCGTACCGATAGTACCTATCTATCCGAAATCCAGAGTACTAACAACAACATGAACAGTCCATGTTGTCAATACCCTCACTTAGATAAATAGTTGCCAAGGATCTCAAACTATATAGAAAATTCTAATTACATCTATATATGTAAGAAAACACAGTTGCGAAAATAAAAGATGTTATATATATATATATATATTATTAAAGTTCAATTACATGATTCTTCATAAGAATTTCTTATTACAAAGTATTACATTCAACTAAACAATAATATAAACTAATCTAAGTAGGGACGCTTCCCTTTATTAACACCAGAAGTGCAAAGGTTACCATCTAATAATGCAAAGGGAATAATTTGCAAGGGTGAACTATGACATGCTCAGCAGGTTCTATATTTATAACAATATATGACTTGAAGAAGTATAACAATTCAAAATTTAACTGATAGTTACTACCATTTCTAGAAAAAAAATTTCAACCATTTCTGGACTTTTTATTTCGGTCAGTGACACAGACAGAAACTTTTTTTAGATACGAGGTATAGGATCAGCCTATTCAATATCCTAGGAGTATGCATCTCATCCTAATAGTGCTCACATGCACTAATCGTCAATATATTATTGACCAAACATCGATCCCTTTACGGGATACACAACTTCAGTATAGGATGTCTTACCAAAACGATTTGGTTTGACATAACAGTTTATGCTCAATAAAAAATATCATATAAATAAACAATTCATTTCTTAGTTATGTTGAAACAATAACAATAACTTTTCAACAATTGGCAATTCAAGTTTAGGTTTGGTATAACATATCAATAGCAATTTAAGATAGAATCTTGTTCAACGAATAAATAGGGTTTGAGAAATTTGCGTAAGTAATTAATAATTTGGGTTTAGTAAACTTCCCTGAGCGAAGACCAGTCAAGCAATGCCACTCGATTCATTAATAAACACCTAAGATGTTCATTCATATAAATCTAACACATTAGTATTGATAACAATACTCAAATACAAAATCTAAAAATGTTCGGGTTAGGTTTAATATGGTTTCGGTGTCTAAAGACTTTACCGAGTATTAAATAAGTTGATAAATCGACTAAATTTTATTTATCAGCTTTATTATATTATTAGATAATTTAAATATCCGTTATAATATAATAATTTCTAGAAGCTTATAATATTTTTTAAGTATTTATTTATCCCTTAAATAATTTCTAAATAATTTATTTTTAATTCTAAATAATGAATATTTACTTAGAATATTATAAAAATCTTGTTTATTATTTTTAAATAATTTATAACCATTTATTATGATTTTTATATCATTAATATCATTTTCAATAATTATTGATTATTTATAAGTAATTATCCTTATTACTTTATTATTAACTTTATTATTAATAATATCCAAATAAATTAAAATATTTATTAAATTTATGTAAAAATATTAAAATTTAAATATTATATTTTAAAATAATTTTAAAACTGCATTTTTTGTAATTATTTATATTTATTTATTAATTATTTCTAATTTTATTAATTAATTTATTAGAAAACATTTTCTGTCCGTCGCTAAATCTCTATAGTGACAGGAAGTGCCGCTATAGGTGTTCTTGAGTTTCTGGGTTTCAGTCGGTCATGGCCTAGGGACCACTTTGACCTTGATCTACTTTGCTACTATTAATGATTCTAGGTTTGGTCATGTATGGATGTTATAGTACTCATACAAAAGTACAACATCAGGCCAAATTCATGGTTTAACCTACATATAACAAAAAGTTATAGAGGCTCAAAGTCACTGTCAGAGCTGTTCTTGAGTTTCTGCGTAACCTAGAACAATGATCATGGTCGGTCAACGGTTTTGTAGCTTCTATATCTTTCAATCCGTGTAATAGATTTGTGTTTTGTTTGTTGTAATAGGTAGTCTATATGTCAAGGTACATATATGTAACACCGATTTGGACAAAATATTATTTTAATGTCTCGATTTGTGTTAGTAAAAGTACACCCAAAGGTTGTTCTTCATGTTCATCAGTTTTCTGGGCTGGGTAACCCAGAAAACTTGTTTATGTTTGGTCAACGACTTTTGACCATTAATTCTGGTAATCCTATGAATTGTTTAAGCAATTGAGTGTCATAGATATGTAGTAGGTATGTTAAGGTATTAATTCACTAAAAAAAGTCATTATAACAACAACCAGAAAGAGATTAAAAGGTTGGTCAAAGTAGCCGGTTCAACCTGTTTTTGAGTTTTCTGGGTAACCCAGAAAACATAACTTCATGATCGGTCAACCACTTTTGACCACCTATATCTTGCAATATATGGTTCTAATGAACCTATTTTCTTTTCCAGATTAAAGACCTTATATCATACTTCAAATAACATACAATTAACAGACCTAATTATTAACACACATGGATCTACAGGCTCTAACATTCGATTGTCAGACCTATTTTTCCAAATTTTCCAGATTGTTTAAAACCCTAATTTGAGGCATTAGATGTTATGAAAATGTTTTCTATCAACTTATCATACTTTCTAACATGTTATTACATAAATATAAACATCTAAACAACAATTTGAACATAACATCAAAGAACTAGCTATATATAAGGGTTTGCACCTTTCTTGCTTGATTTTGATTTCTGGCTACTGTATCTGATGTTGCTATCACCCAGGCTTGATTTGGTATGTTTATAAGAGTGTCTAGGCTTAGAGAATTTGTAGGTTTGGCCAGAGTATGTGTTGCTATTTATAAACTTAAGCAACTTAGAGTTTTTGGTCATTTTTACCTACTTGCCTCTCTAAATATCTGATGCTAAGTTACTTGTGCTACTTGGGGATGGTTGCCAAACCATGTGCACCCTTGGGACTTGGTTTGGTGACTCCTAACCTACTTGTGAGCTAGTTAGGTTAGATTAGTAGCTTAATTTTGCTCTAATCCTCATTAATCTTGATTAGGGTTTTGGTTTTTATGATTAGGGTTACTTAATGATGATTTTTAGTACCTAATTGAAGTTTAGTAATCATGATTAGGTATTAGGATAACCTTATTAGGGTTTAGGTTAGCTAATTAGGGTTAGGGTTTATAAATTAGGATTAGGGTTTGTAATCTAGGGTTAGAATTTGTAATATAAGGTTCCTAACTTAGATTTTCCACAAATCCTAACAAGCACGACAAAGCATTTTGTCAGTGTAAGTACGACAAAGCAACTTGTCAATACAAATATACCGAAAAGTCCATTTTTGGTAGAAAGGTTTTAAGCACGAGGTGTCAAGCACATTGATTTTTGGACAAAAATTTATTTGACCTTATTTGTTCAACAGAGTGTATATTAACACATAACACTTTCAGAACAGAGAGATTTTATTAATATAACTGAATTTACATATCCGAGTCTTATTAGGGTTTTGGGTTTGACATTCACCCCCACTAATAAGAATTTCATCCTCGAAATTACAGTACAGGTTAAGTAAATAGTTGAGGATAGTTCTCTCACATTTTATCTTCGAACTCCCATGTAGCCTCTTCAATGTTCAGATTCCTCCAAATCACTTTGACCGATGCTATCACTTTATTCCTCAGGACTTGTTCTTTACGATCAACGATCTGCACAGGTTCTTCTATATAAGAAAGATATTCTTGGATTTGGATTGGCTCATAATTTATAACGTGTTTGTAATTAGGTTTGTATAATCATAATATAGACACATGAAACACATTATGTATATGGTTTAACTCAGGAGGTAGTGCTATTTCATAAGCAACTTCACCTATCCTTCTAAAAATTTCAAAAGGTCCAATGAATCTCGAACTCAGTTTTCCTTTCTTTCCAAAACGTATCTTGCCCTTCCAAGGATATACTTTCAAGAATACATGGCTTCCTACGCTAGAGTTTCGTTGTTGATGATGTGGAACAACGTATTTCTTCTATCGATCTTATGATACTTGTAATCGTTCAAGTATAATTATGATCGTTTCAGTTGTTTGTTGGATTATTTAGGTCCTAGGATTTGCCTTTCCCCGACTTCATCCCAACATAAAGGTGTTCTATATTTCCTCCCATATAAGGCTTCATAGGGTGGTATACCTATGCTAGCATGATAACTGTTGTTATAGGCAAATTCTACCAAAGGTAATTGATCTTCCCAACTTCCTTTGAAGTCGATGATACATGTTCTCAACATATCCTCTAATGTTTGAATGGTTCTCTCATTTTGCCCATCAGTTTGAGGGTGATAAGCTATACTTAATCTTAATTGTGTTCCTAAGTGTTTCTGAAGGCTCTTCTAAAAATTTGAAGTAAAACATGGATCTCGATCTAACACTATAGAAACAGGTACTCCATGCCTAGAGATGATTTCATTAATGTATAGCTTGGCAAGTTAGTCTAAGTTATGAGTAACTTTAATAGGTAAAAAGTGAGCTGATTTGGTTAAACGGTTAAATATTACCCAAATGGCATTGTGGCCCTTCTGTGTAGCTGGAAGGCCTATAACAAAATCCATGGTTATATGTTCCCACTTCCACTCAGGAATTGGTAAGGGTTGAAGTAAACCACTAGGCTTTTAATGTTCAGCCTTAACCCTTTGACACGTGAGACATTTGCTTACCCATTCAACTATTTCTCTTTTCATATTCGACCACCAAAAGTGTCTACTTAAGTCCTTGTACATTTTGGTACTGCCAGGATATAAGACAAATTTAGAATTATGAGCTTCGTTTAAGATTTTGTCTTTTAAGGCTTGATTTAAAGGAACCTGTTGCCTCCTTTTAGTCTTAACAAAAGGACTTTAACTCATGCAATCATACATAGGTCAACAAGTAGTACAGAGTAAGAAAAGTATCGATCCACGGAGAAAGGTTTTGAATCTAAATTATCATACACCAGTCGTATCACTATTTTTTATATGCTTAAACGAATAATTCCCAATTGCAATTAATTCTAAAATCAATTAATAAATAAAAACACAATTCTAATTTAATGAAATCAAAGTTGGAAAGAATGGGATTCTAACTTCATTTCATATTTCATCTAAATATTACCATCATACAAGATTAAACATTTATCATGGAAAATTAGCCAAGAGCACAAAAGTAGACATAACCATTTTTCAATGTATTATGACCTGCTTACATAACCTCCACATGCAATAGAAATCATGTAATCGTAAATATTACAAAAATCACTATATTTATATGTGAAATTGCAGCAATAGTGAATTGAAGCACATGCTCTTATATTACTACACACGGTGAAACAATATATTTCTATCAGGTTCACGAAATATAAAGCTAAACATTTCAGCCTCATAAACGCATGCTATCATAAGTATAACCATACTTACATGTCATTTTTCAATTCCATATAAGTATACAAAATGAATGGTAATCAAACATTCATGCAATACAATCAATCATAATAGATATTCCAATGATAAACGAACAATCAAGCAATCAGACAATTAATTATAGACAACATATCAAAATCTGTTAGAATCACATAATGGAGTTTAGTTCATTTCTGAACCGCAAACCATTATGGGATTATATTAACACATAGAAAGTAAATATCACAATTGAGAGAAAATATAGAATTGATCAAACCCAATTGCAGATTTTGTTCCAAAGTGCTGTTCAAATCTCTAATAATTTCCAGCCAAATGAAATGATTAATTATTCAATCACTAAATTCAAGAGAAGATGTAGAAAAAAATTAAGTCTATGCTCAAATCCTCCCTAGAACTTGTTCAAAGCATAGAACCCTAATTCCCCTTATAAAAAAATGATAAAAACATACATAACCCACGTCTGGTACCAACCAAAATAGTATACATAAGCTCAAGCACTTCAAATTTAAAATTTAAAATTAAGTCAAATAACAACTTCAGATTACTCGCGCGGCTGTGCGAGGTCCCAGTACAAGTGCGGGTGCGCGTGTATACAATTTTAACTTCTGCAGGCTGATAGCGCGGGCGCGCGAAATCTAGCTTGTTCAGCCGCGCATCCTCGCGTCTTCTATGTTCTGCATACTTGTTTTGTTGCTGTTGTTGGTCCTTCATCAATGCTCAGTTCTTTGTCTACGCATGTTCCACTTTCCATGCCTTTGCTAGTCCCATACCACCTTGCCAATGCCGAACTATGCCATTTCCTTCATTTCCATACCATAGGAGTTCTAATTACGAGTAATGCAAAATAAACATAAAATGCAACTAAAAACATACTAAAATCTACTTGAGATGACCATAATTCTCGTGAATTGATGTCCAATAAGTAGGTATAAAACCTACTTATCAAATACCCCCAAACTTGAACTATTGCTTGCCCTCAAGCAATGCATACGACATTAAACAATGAAATGCAACTACATGCCAAGCAACTAGATTACGATGCAAATGAGTCCCATATTTTTCCAGCTAGAATAGAATTCCAGTTCAATATGCCTCAACGAATTATCCATATTCAAGAATAAAAATTAAACTAAGCTATAGACAGAATATTATACACTGAAATAACCCATATTTACTATAAAGATGTTGTGTGTGTGTGTGTTGTGTTCACCAAAACTGGACTAAAGCAAAGAATACACATGCTAAATTGCTCAAAACATAATATTACAGTCTAAATCATGATCCATGTATACTAATGCAACAAAGACTACTCTAACATATCAAAACAAAGTAAGGTTCAACAATGGGTTTAAACAGCTTTATTTTTACTCACGAGGAAGATTTTCACTCTTTCTCGCGGTGTTTATTGCTATATTTTTTTTATACAACGAGTGCATTTTACGCTCCATCTCGCCCCTTCCAAGGAGTCAATAATTCAGCTCAAGAAGGTTTCAAGATAGATTTCTTCTTTTTTTTTAATATAATAAGCATACCCATGTGTTCCCAAAGCTTGTTTATCAATGTTTTCATCGTCTAAGTCCATTTTCCACACAATTCTATTTTTAAAAACCACATTTCCTATCAAGCAATACAACACATAACTCTTATGCCTACAAGCATTTGTGAACACGTCAGTGCAAATCGAAAGCATCTAAATAGCATCCATGGATTACATCATGTAAAACATTATATCTAAGCTCATGTTATCCATTATACTCAACAATCCTTTAAAATTCAATTTCATCATTGGCTAGACTTAAACTCCACTAAGCTAGAAATGCGAGACATGCAACTAAACATATAATGCAACTAAACATATACTAACACATATAATAATGACTAAAAAAGAAAAAATTTCTATAATTATTAACTAACACATAAACATGCAAAATTTAAACTAACATGCAACTACCCTACTACCCAATACCCCCAAACTTAAAATATTTGTTGTCCCAATGAATGAAGCTATAGGGTTAGAAGAACTCCCCTACGGATCAACTGCACCACCCTCTTTGGGTGGTGAATTCGGTGGTGGAAATGGCACGGCTGTCCCAAATTGTGGCCATTCGAGCATAGTCCCTTGCTGCGTAAACGCCTCTGCTAGCGACCTTGTCAAACCTGTAGCAAATGCTACAAAATTGTCGTATATAGCGTCAACCTTCCACTCTAACCTTCGAAGCTGTCGATCTCCAATAGCAGCAGTAGCTTGAGTTGATGTTCCTACTTCATCCGTTTTGGAGGGCTGCAATGATGGCGTAGATGATGCGGGACGAAGGATGAAACCCTTTCCTCTTGGGTGCAGAGTACCCCTTTGCCAATCTTTGAATCTTGCTATTGTGGCATGAGTAATGTCTTGGCTTGGGTACTGCAACTTCTCATCCGTCCACCTAACGCCTACCTTAGCACACAAATGAGTAATGATCGATGCATGTGGTATATTTCTCGTAGTACTTCCCCGCATGTATCTCATCATATTCTGATTAATTAAGTGTCCAACGTCGATATCTTTTCCTACAATAATTCCCCATAATATAATTGCTCTTTCAACTGTAACATCGTGCTGATGATATAATGGCATGAGTTTGGCACACACAAATAGATTCCAAGCCTTTGCATAGCGATTGAGCGTTGAAGCTGGAAAGGTCTTGGGTTGATTAGTGCCCGAAGTGCATGTCCACTGAGTCCCTGGAATACATAAGTCAGTGATAACAACGTCCAAGTCGGTCTCCATACGTTCTGCCTCCACCCAATTTGTTCGTCCAGCCGGAGGGTCGGGTAAATTGAACACTCCACAAATAGCTCTCAGTCTATAATCCACTTGAATCCCCCGAATGAAAGAAAAACCATTCATTGTCTCCCGTGCATTAGCATAAAACTCCCGCACAATGGCCATAGGTGCAGCCAGTGGCATAGAGCACACGTCATGCCAACACTTTTCCTTAATCATTTGCACTAACTGCCCATCCTGCGCATCTGGCTTGAATCCTCTCTCCCGAACAAATGACTTTCCCACAATGCGATAGTATTCTATTTGAGCATCCAAGTTAACAAACTTAGAAAAATTAACATTATCACCGCTTTCGCTACTTGTAGATGATGATTCAGGAGTGCGAGAGCGAGCACGCTTTGGACCCATCTGTATTTGATGAAGAAGAATAGAAACTTGCTTGATGGAATCGTGATATCTGGTGAAAAGAGAACCCCCAAACTTGTAATACTCCAACCCACTGAAAACCCTAGTTTTATCAATAAAGATGTTGAACGTGGGTAGGAGAACTGATGCTATAAACAATTAGTGGGATGAGACGTTACACCTTCGAATTTGGAATAGTTTAGGAAGGAAGAGTCGTGCATATTATGGAGAAGAATGATATACACACTCTGCTATTTCAAAAGATGGGAGATATGGAGGAAGACACGTCTTTAAAATTCTAAAAAAATTTCAAAACCTAACGCGTGCGGTAGCGATAGCGCGTGTTTTGAATCGGGATATTCATGGCGCGTTGGAGCCATTTACTCTTTCTGCACAGACTTTGCAACGTGGGTGCGAGGTTTTTCAAGGCTTTCATGGCATAGCCGCGCGTCCCTGCATCCTGCAATATCAATCTGCATCTTTAATACATCAAAATAGTGATGAATCCATTCCAATACACCTGCACAAACACCAATTAATAATATCAAATCATGAACTACTGAATAAACAAGAATGACTATCATAACACCATACTTTCTATGCTATTCTCAAACATAGTCATATGCAAATTCAGCTACCATAGTGCAAAACTAATCAAACTATCAAAACTAAGTATGAAAATGAACTATCAAAAATAATGTAAACATAATAAATAAAAAGTAAAGATAGAAATAATGGGTTGCCTCCCATCAAGCGCTAAGTTATTGTCAAATAGCTTGCTATCTCTGACATTTCATGTTGACAAAAGAATTGAGGTTACTTTTTGTATGTCAACCTCGCCACCAAAATAATGCTTTAGCCGCTGTCCATTCACTTTGAACGGCTTGTCTGGGAACTTGTCGAACACTTCTACTGCACCATGTCAAAAAACTATCTTCACTGTGAATTGCCTTGACCACCTTAATTTGAGCTTCCCAGGAAAAAGTTTAAGTCTGGAATTGAACAGCAAAACTCTTTGTCCCGGCTCAAATACTCTCTCTATGATCTTGGGATCATGCCATTTCTTTACCTTTTCCTTGTATAGCTTTAAGTTTTCATACGCCTGTAATCTGAATTCGCCCAACTCATTGAGTTGGAGTAGGCATTTTTCTCCTGCAGCCTTCAAATCAAAATTGAGCTTCCTAATTGCCCAATATGCCTTATGCTCAAGCTCCATAAGAAGGTGACATGTTTTGCCATAAACCAGCTAAAAAGGTGACATGCCCAATGGAGTTTTATAAGCAGTCCTATATGCCCATACAATATCGTCAAGCTTTAATGACCAATCATTTCTTGTGGGGTTCACAACTTTCTCCAGAATTCTCTTAACTTCACGATTTGAAACCTCTGTTTGGCCATTAGTTTGAGGATGATAAGCTGTAGCAATGTGATGATTCACCCCATACTTAGCCAACAGAGCTGTGAACTGCCTATTATAAAAATAATTGCCATCATCACTAATGATAGCCCTTGGAGTTCCAAACCTCGTGAAAATACTCCTCTGTAAAAATCTTAGGACCACTTTGGCATCATTCGTTGGAAGAGCTACCACTTCCACCCACTTTGACACATAATCAACTACTAACAAGATGTATAGATTTCCACACAAAGAAACGAAAGGGCCCATGAAATCTATCTCCCACACATCAAAATTTTCCACCTCGAGGATTGTGTTCAATGGCCTTTCATTCTTTTTTGAAATATTCCCAACTCTTTGACATCTGTCACATCTCTGGACAAAACTGTAAGCATCCTTAAAAATTGTCGGCCAGTAAAATCCTGCTTGTAATACTCTAGCCGCTGTTCGCTCTCCATCATAGTGACCACCATATAAAGAAGCATGACAATCCTATAAAATCCCCTCTGTCTCACTATATGGGATACATCTCCTTATCATCTGATCAACACATTGTTTGAACAAATATAGTTCATCCTATATAAACCACTTAACATCATGTAAGAATATTTTCTTTTGATGACCAACCAAATCAGAAAGGATCATCCTACTCACCAAGTAGTTCGCATAGTCTGCAAACTATGACACTTCTCCTTTTACCACAAACAACTGTTCATCTGGAAAGGATTCATTAATCGCAATCTTGTCATCTGCCTTCCTTCCCGGATTCTCTAGTCGAGATAAGTGGTTCGCCATTTAGTTCTCAGTTCCCTTTCTGTCCTTGATCTCTAAATTAAATTCTTGCAATAGTAGTATCCATCTGATCAAACGAGGCTTTGCATCCTTCTTTTCCACTAAGTGTTGAATTGCCGCATGATCTGTGTACACTATCACCCTCGTACCAATCAGATACGCTCGGAACTTATCAAACGCATACACAACTGCCAATAATTCTTTCTCTGTGGTGGTATAATTCAACTGCGCATCAGTAAGGGTCTTTCTTGCATAGTATATCACATGAAAAATCTTTCCTTTCATTCATTAAAAAATTTCACAAAGATAATCATCGGCATCAAACATTCATCCGAATGGTAGGTCCCAATCCACTGCTGTAATGACTGGTGCTGAAGTTAACCTTCTCTTCAAATGCTCAAATGCATTCACATAATCCTCATCAAACTTGAACTGTGCATCCTTCTCCAATAAACTGCAAAGTGGTTTAGTTATCTTGGAGAAGTCTTTTATGAATCTGCGGTAAAAGCCTAGATGTCCTAGTAAACTTCGAACACCTTTTACTGAAGTTAGTGGCAGCAAATTTTCAATAGTCTTTAATTTAGCTCTATCCACCTCAAGTCCCTTCTTCGATACCTTATGTCCTAGAATTATTCCTTCTTGTACCATAAAATGGAACTTTTCCCAATTCAATACCAAGTTCGTTTCAACACATCTTCTCAAAACCATCACCAAATTATCATGACATAAATCAAAAGAATCCCCAAATACTGAGAAATCATCCATAAACACCTCCACATTCTGCTCCACCATATCCGAAAAAATAGCCAATATACATCTCTGAAAGGTGGCTGGGGCATTGCATAACCCAAAAGACATCCTTCTGAAAGCAAAAGTACCATACGAACATGTAAAGGTTATCTTTTCTTGGTCCTCTAGAGCTATAACAATCTAATTGTAGCCTGAATATTCATCCAGAAGGCAATAAAACTCATGACCCGCTAGTCTATCCAACATTTGATCGATAAATGGCAGTGGGAAGTGATCTTTCCTTGTAACTTTGTTAAGCCTGCGGTAGTCCATGTAGACTCTCCACCCCGTCACTGTTCTTGTTTGAATCAACTCATTGTTCTCATTAGAAACCTCGGTCATACCACCTTTTTTTGGTACACATTGTAATAAGCTCACCCATGAACTATCTGAAATCGTATAAATTATGCCTGCATCCAGCCATTTCAATACTTCCTTCTTGACCACTTCCTTCATGATTGGATTAAGTCTTCTTTATTGTTCCATCGAAGGCTTGCTATCATATTCTAATAGGATCTTATGCATACAGAAAGATGGGTTGATCCCTTTTATATATGCTATAGTCCATCCAATAGCTGACTTAAACTCTCTAAGAACTCTTAGCGGTTTTTGTTCCTGAAAAGATGTTAGTGCAGAAGAAATAATCACAGGTAATTTTGAATTTTCATTTAAAAACGCATACCTCAAATGGTCTGGAAGTGGTTTTAACTCAAGTTCTGGAGGTGTCTCAAGAGGTGTCTCAAAAATTCACAAATCTTGGCAAGTGTAATTGCTTGACATTGTTCCTTCCCTTCTATTCTTGGATTGGCCTATGTGGTACTTGGGAATGAATCCTTTGGTCTGTTGTGAAGCATGCTTGCCATCTGACCCATTTGAGTTTCTAGATTTTTGATAGCCACTGCTTGGCTTTTAATCATCACTTTCATATTTGCCATGTACTTCATCATCATCATCTTCTCCATCTCTGATTTCTTTTCTTGCTGAGGTGCAGGTGGTGTATGGTGTTGTTGTTGAGAAAATCTAGGTGGATAAGGTGGTCTTGGTGCAAACTATTGCTGAGCTGACTGTGACTGAAATTGGTTATATGGTTGAAACTGACTTTGTTGATTGCTTTGATTATTTGACCAACTGAAATTTGGATGGTTGCGGTTGTTGGAGTTGTATATGTTCTGAAATTGACCTTGATCCTTTCGATAGTTGCTCACATATTGTACTGACTCCGAACTGATAACACATTGGTCAGTTGAATGTGACCCTACACATATCTCACACACAATTGTTCTCTTTCAACGAATCAATTTTCTTCGCCATGGATGCCATCTGTGCTGACAATTGAGTGATAACACCCACTTCTAACAAACCTGCAACTTTGGGCTGTGGCATCCTGGCTGTAGGATTTTAAAAATCATTTGCTGCCATCGTCTTAATGAGATTATAGGCCTCTTCATAGCTCTTCGCCCATAAAGCTCCTCCTGCAGCTGCATCTACAATAGGCCTTGACTGTCATCCCAATCCGTTATAAAATGTGTTAATAACTATCCAATCCGGCATGCCATGGTGTGGACACTTGCTTAGCATTTCCTTATATCTCTCCCATGCTTCATATAAAGATTAACCCTGTTGTTGCTCAAACTGGGAAATTGATGTCCTCATCTTTGCAGTCTTAGCCATTGGAAAAACCTTGGCTATGAATTTTTGTGTTAGGTCCTCCCATGTGGTGATAGATCCCGAAGGTAAAGAGTGAAGCCAACTTCTAGCTTTATCCCGTAATGAAAATGGAAATAGCATAAGTCTGATTGCATCATCTATCACCCCATTGTATCTGAAAGTGTCACATATTTCAATGAATCTCAATAAATGCTCATTAGGATCATCTATAACAGCACCCCTAAACTGTACCGAATTATGCACCATTTGAATAGTGCCCGATTTTATCTCAAAGGTATTGGCTGCTATCGCTGGCCTGACTATACTTGACTGCAATCCATTAATATTCGGCTTCGAATAATCTCTCAAAGCTATGTTCTCCTCTCTTTGCTCTTCTGCCGCCATATTAGATGTCGTGGTCTCTAAAGTTGCTTGAAAATTTCTACGCACTCTTGTTTTCCAACCTCTTCCGTTAATGTTATCCTAAGCAGGTGTCAACTCGAAATTGGATGACCACGTGTGCATAAAAATATATACAAGTACCTGAAATACAAACAAAGACAAAAATAGAAATGAGACAAGATTAGATTTGTCTAAGTCATACAATTTAGCTTAAAACTGATGATAATAATAATAAAATTAAACGCCTTTCCCTGGCAACGGTGCCAAAAACTTGTTGCCTCCTTTTTAGTCTTAACAAAAGGACTCTAACTCATGCAAGCATACATGGGTCAACAAGTAGTACAAAGTAAGAAAAGTATCGATCCACAAAGAAAGGTTTTAAATCTAAATTATCATACACCAATCGTATCACTATTTTTTATATGCTTAAACGAATAATTCCCAATTGCAATTAATTCTAAAATCAATTAATAAATAAAAACACAATTCTAATTTAATGAAATCAAAGTTGTAAAGAATGTGATTCTAACTTCATTTCATATTTTATCTAAATATTACCATCATACAAGATTATACATTTATCATGAAAAATTAGCCAAGAGCACAAAAGTAGACATAACCATTTGTCAATGTATTATGACCTACTTACATAACCTCCACATGCAATAGAAATCATGTAGTCGTCAATATTACCAAAATCACTATATTTCTATATGAAATTGCAGCAATAGTGAATTGATGCACATGCTCTTATATTACTACACACGATGAAACAGAATATTTCTATCAGGTTCACGAAATATAAAGCTAAACATTTTAACCTCATAAACGCATGCTATAATGATTACAACCATACTCACATGTCATTTTTCAATTCCATATAAGTATATAAAATGAATGGTGATCAAACATTCATGCAATACAATCAATCATAATAGATATTCCAATGATAAACGAACAATCAAGCAATCAGGCAATTAATTTTAGACTACATATCAAAATCTGTTAGAATCCCATAATGGAGTTTAGTTTATTTCTGAACCGCAAACCATTATGGGATTATATAACACATGGAAAGTAAATATCACAATTGAGAGAAAATATAGAATTGATCAAACCCAATTGCAGATTTTGTTCCAAAGTGTTGTTCTAATCTCCAATAATTTACAGCAAAATGAAATGATTAGTTATTCAATGACTAAATTTAAGAGAAGATGTAGAAAAAATTAAGTCTATGCTCAAATCCTCCCTAGAACTAGTTCAAAGCTTAGAATCCTAATTCCCCTTATGAAAAAATGATAAAAACATACATAACCCACGTCTGGTACAAACCAGAATAGTATAGATAAGCTCAACCGCTTCAAATTTCAAATTTAAAATTAAGTCAAATAACAGCTTCAGATGACGCGCGCGGCCGCGCGAGGTCCTAGTACAAAATGGGTGTGGGCTTGTGTGTGTGTGCGATTTTAGCTTCTGCAGGCTAATGGCGTGGGCGCGCAAAATCTAGCTTGTTCAGCCGCGCGGCTTCTGTGTTCTGTTGCTGTTGTTGGTCATTCATCAATGTTCAGTTCTTTGTCTACGCACATTCCACTTTCCATGCCTTTGTTAGTCCCATACAAACTTGCCAATGCCGAACTATGCCATTTTCTACATTTCCATACCATAGGAGTTCTAATTATGAGTAATGCAAAATAAACATAAAATGAAACTAAAAACATACTAAAATCTACTTGAGATGAGCATAATTCTCGTGAATTGATATCCAATAAGTAGGTATAAAACCTACTTATCAGAACCCAAATTCTATCTTCATATCTAATTATTCCATACTTGTCTATTCTGAATTTGTTATTCTTAATGTGAGTTATATTAGACTTACATTTTTGACAATCTTCATCCTTTTCCTGCATTTCTTTAATTTTATCAAGTAGAGACGAAACTCCCTCTAATATGAATAAATTTTGGGTAGAGGTAGTTGGACATTCCACCTCAATTTCTAGTTTTTCAAAATCTTTTATTAACTTATCATTGGTGGTTAATACGTTCAACTTTTCTTGATTCTTTCTACTTAATGCATCAGCTACGACATTACCTCTACCGGGATGATATAAGATTTCACAATCAAAATCCTTTATCAGTTCTAACCATCTTCTCTACCTTAAGTTCAGTTGCTTTTGTGTAAAAATATATTTCAGACTTTTGTGATCTGTATATATCTCGCACTTCTCCCCGTAAAAGTAATGCCTCTAAATTTTGAAGGCAAAAACTACCGCGGCTAACTCTAGGTCATGAGTAGGATACCTCTTCTCATAATCTTTGAGTTGTCGTGGTGCATAAGCAATCACTTTCCCATGTTGCATCAACACACAACCTAAACCTCCGTGTGACACATCACTAAATACTACAAGGCCTCCTGTTTCATCTAATAAGGACAACATTGGAGCCATGCTCATTCGCTTCTTCAACTCTTGAAAGCTCTCTTCACATTTATATGTCTAGATGTATTTCACCGTCTTTCAAGTCAAATTGGTTAGTGGGGTTGCTATTTTTGAAATATCTTTTATAAACCGTCTATAATAACCCGCTAAACCGAGAAAACTTCTTACTTCTGTTGCAATTGTTGGTTGGTCCCAATTCAAAACCGCTTAAATCTTAGTTGGATCTACTAATATTCTATTTTTGTCAATTATATGACCTAAAAATTGAACTCTTTTTAACCAGAATTCACACTTGGAGAACTTTGCATAAAGTTGTTCCTTTCGTAATATTTCCAAAATAACTCTCAAGTGTTAAGCATGCTCTTCCCGTGTTTTTGAGTATACCAAATGACATTACAAGAAACTCATAATGTCCACAGCGTGTCCTAAATGCTGTCTTCGGCACATCTTCCTTTCTTACCTTTAACTGATGATAACATGTCCTAAGGTCAATCTTTGAAAAGTGTTCGGCCCCCTTTAATTGGTTAAACAAATCATCAATCCTTGGTAAAGGATATTTATTCTTAATGGTTAATTTATTTAATTCTCTATAATCTATACATAACCTCATGGTTCCATCCTTCTTATTTATAAACAATACTGGTGCTCCCCAAGGTAAAACACTAGGTTGTATGTACTTTTTATCTAAGAGTTCCTGTAGTTGTACTAGTAACTCTTTCAGTTCTATAGGTGCCATTCTATATGGTGCCTTTGAAACTGGTGCCGGTCCCGGTGTAAGATCTGACAAATTCAATTTCCCTATCTGAAGGTAAACCTGGTAAGTCATCTGAAAACACATCAGGAAAATCCTTAACTATAGATATTTGATCTAGTTTTACTCCTTCCTGTCGAGTATCAACTATATAGGCCAAATATCCTGAACAACCTTTTGTAAGTAACCTTTCTGCCTAAGTTATGGTCAAACATCGAGATTGCTTAGGTGAACAACCTCCGTTGAACACTACCTTTGACTTCGACTTAGTCAAAAGGTTTATACATTTTTTATAAAAATCGATCATCGCGTTATGGTTAACTAACCAATCTATTCCTACGATTACATCAAATTCTCCCAACTAAATTGGAATAAGATCTACCAGAAAATTATGTCCCTTTATCTCCACACTACAGTCCCTATAATGGTCTTAACCGGTATCTTTTCATTATTTGCAATTTCTACACAAAATGATTTGTCTAAATTTTCACATGGTATATTCAGATTTTTAGAAAAACTATTAGACACAAAGGAACAAGTAACACTAGAATCGAATAACACATATGCATTTAAAGTGTTGATAGGGATGATACCTGTCACCACGACCTATGAAGCAATAACATCCCTCACCGACATATTAAATGTTCTCGCGGTTGGTTGATTTTGAGCTCCAACTGCAGCTACTGTTGCCTGATTATTGTTATTCTCCGGTATTCTATTTCCCTTTCCTCCCTAGTTCTTGGGTTTGGGACAGTTCCTTGCGAAATGTTCCAACGAACCATAATTGAAACATTTATTTTTATAAGGGAGAGGACACTGTGGAGAAAGGTGTCTCATTTGTTCACAATTATAACATTTATTTATACTTTTAAAACATACCCCTTTATTTTTTCCTCCACAGGTAGGACAAAGTTTAATATTATTATTACTAAAGTTATTTTTATTATTACTTACCTTCTTCCCCGGGTTATTAGAAAAATTAGAATCCCATTTTTGCTTATTATTAAACCCACCTGAACTGGTTTTGGTCTTAGGTTTCCCCTTTTCATTTTGACTCTTCTTTTCCTTATGAAATTTAATGAGATTCTCGTTTTCACTTTCAGCTATGGAAGCTTTCTCGAGTATTTTAGAATAAGTCTTTAGTTGGAAAATGAATTACTTACTTTGTATCTGAGATTTAAAACCTTCCTGATACCTCCGAGTCTTTCTAAGTTCAGTATTGACTTGGTGAGGAGCAAACATGGACAGTTCGTTAAAGTTGGTCGTATATCGAGATACAGTCAGATGTCCTTATTTTAATTCTAGCAATCGTACTTCCATATGATCTTTCAAAGATTGGGAAAAATAGTTTTCAAAGAACAATTCTTTGAATCTATCCCAAGGTACAACTTTAGTTTCTACCCGACCCTTAATTGATTACCACTAGTAATTAGCCTCACCTTTCAAGAAAAAGGTTGTAAAAGTTGTCTTTTGATTATTATTGACATTGGTTTCTATGAATTTTTTTTCTATTTTAGTAATCCAGATTTGTGCATCGATAGGTTCAGATGTACCTTTGAACTCGGGTGGACCAACTAATTTAAAATCTTTAAAGGAGGTGTTTTGGGTTGTGGGTCTATTCATAGCACCTAACAAAAGTTCTACTAAATTTTGGGTAAGATTATCATCATTATCTATCTTTCGTTGGGGTCTTCTGGTTGGTGGCATGATTCTATATAAGATAACAACAAAAATCCACATAAGAATTTGAATAATACAACATATATTTTATTCATATATTACAAGATTCATACAAAACAACTTAATAGTTTACACATACTACTAGTTATATTACAAACTTTAAATGCTCCTTTATTCATACTATTATAGAGCATTTAAACTTCTATACTACCCTCTAAAACTCATTAACATCATCGAAGGAATCCTGGATCATGTGGCATACCACAGATCGATCTATCGGATAGGAAGTTTTCTTCTCCTCCACCGGATATCGAACTACTCGGCGATGTAAATCATGGAAAACATCTCAAGTACCCAGAGCAGATTTGAGTAACCTCGACTGTATTTCCTTTATGCCCCTTTGTGCATGGTGCAGTTGTACTTTTAGTCGATTATTGGTTCAACTTTCATACTCTAATATTCCCTTAGCTAAGTGTGCCCTAAACTGTATTTTATTATTCTCATATTCAGAAGTCTTCATTAGTGATGTCATAGCTTCATCATGTTCATTGTAGACACTCGAAATTTTTTGCACACCTATTACTGACATTGCAGGAGGGCAGATTCGTCTTTCGGAGATAACCATAGAAGATAGCTCACATCCATTCTGGATACTATCGAAAGTTCAGTTTCAAACCCGGACACACACCGGGAGCATCATTTCCAACCTTGAAGATAACCCCGAGTTTCATCCTTGGAGATAACCCCAAGGAATACTGCTGCAGTTCCAATAATAACTCCGGAAATGTTTGTTTCAAATGCATGCGATGAACTTCAAATGCAGACCTCCCGTCAAGGCACTCATACCTAAGACCCGGAGCTAACACCAGAAAGACAGGAACACTTACAGATGACCATGCAGAATTCAAAAACTTGCAGCAGTCCAATCACAGATGTAACCCTTAACAACGTCTGCTATCAGCCCAAACCGGAGATAACCCTGGTGAGGAGCAAAAACATCATCTTGCCACCTCAACCCCAATGTACCGTCTCAACATTTCATACATACATTTCAACACAACAATGTCCTACAAGAGCCAAGGAGTTCTAATCCCGAGTGACTATTACGCGTGGCAGCACACCGGATAGAATTTGAAGCTTGAAGACCATGGGCATGGTCCCCTCTTCCTGACTTCGTAAAACCTCTAATCCCATGTCATTGCGTAACTCTCGACAAAAGCAGTCCGAAGATGGTCTTTTACACCTCATTCGGATGCTCGGATTGAAGTTCTAAAAGTTCGAGCGGACATCACATCGCCTGAGTGTGTAAAATTATTACAAGTTGTACATGACTAATTGAATTAAATCGCCTGATGTATTAGGGTTCCATGACCGACCTCATTAGGTTTCCTGACCTCATTAAATGTGCAAATTAGGTTCGCGTAACCTAATAAAATAAAAGGCGAAAAAGTCGAGAAATAAAATATTAGACACAGGAGAAGCCTCCACGTGTCCGGCGCGGAAGACTCGTGGGCGGCTCGATTTGGGAATTGATTGAGGATTGGATTGGTGGCTAGAAGGACGAGGGCAATATGGGCATTATTACAATGACTAAAAGGTATTTTGAATTTTTCACGAAGGCATGTGCCTTGCACATGACTACTTTCGAAAAACCTATAAATACCCCTTCCATTTCCATTTGGAAGGGACTTTCTCTTGAGACTCAAGACTGGACTCTCGGAAGATAAAAGAGACCCTTTTGGTGACTTAAAGGCTTGGAGATTCCACTAAAAGCACGAAAGGGGTTTGGACATTCTCTAAACTCGAAGGACACTCGAAGAAGGCTCTTGGAATCCCAATAACCCTAACACGGTTCCGGATTCTAGGGGTTACGCCGCGCGTCATTGAAGTAATAGCCCACTGTCGTTCTCCCTCTTGATCAACGATCAATAAAAGTGCTCTTTGTGGATTTCTCTCCTCCTCGCCAACACGAAACCACAACCTAGCAAGTGCGATTTCCTTGCCCACATTTATTTGGCGACTCTGCTTTGGGGAGGTGTAGAATTCGTGAAGGTATGCCCTGACTTCGAAGTGGGAGAACTACGGGAAGAGCTACTTCACCAACAAACAACATTACCTCACCGGATCCGGTTCAAGGCAAGCCACTCAAGCTTTCCAAGGCTGAACTTGGATTTTGACCAACCACTTATTGAAGGCGCTTGGAAGGAAGTTCAACATCACCACATATGGCGATCAACAACACCTGGCCGAGGAAGGCAAAGGCGAGGATCGGTGGAGACCAGCGAATCTTTGTGCAAGCTGGAAATGCTCAAGGCATTGAAGAAAGCACGAGAAGGGCAAGGAATGATGATGGCCATGATCTTTGGAAATCTGAGAGGAAGCAAGAGGAGATGGGAATTTCCGCCGGCGATTGATCTGATTCCCACTTTCGAGGCCATGTTCGGGGAAGTTCGCGCATGGGGAACAAGCGGTGTGGAAGACAACAATAATGGTAGCATGACAACAAAGAGGCAGTTGTACCTCCATTAGCGGAAAGTCGATCGGTTCAATAATCAACTTGGAAGCCCGAGCGGTGGTGGCGTGCCTGACCTAGGATGGAAGCAAGCCCGACCTCGGGCAAACATCATCTCATTCTTATTCCATCATTTTCACGGTGCAAATGCCAATCATTCAAGCGATATCCGGTGAATGAGCAACAACTTCCACGAGTGCATTTATTCATGATCTGAAGTGTTCATCGACCAATTTCTCTACCATATACACCGTGCGATGCAACAATATATCACAACACCCGGAGAGTTCATCTACAAGCCCGTATGTGACGAAGGATGATATGATTGGCGTGATCAATCAACCAGCGAACAGACATCTCGACCCTCGGAGTTGGACTTTACTCCTCCTTACCCTGCACACATTCGGAGCAACCTTACCCACTGACGGGGTATATTGAGCACCCATGCAATTTCCAAATACAATGGGGAGAAAGAAATGCTAGGGAACATATTTGCGGGTTTGTAGAGTCGATGTCTCTCCGTGGCTCGGATATGATGAAGTGAACAACCACCAACTTGTTGATCTGGGAATTCAACAAGACTTTGTGGATAGTGCCTTTAGTTGGTACTACAATTTGGAGAAGAATCGATCCATGATTGGGATGACTTAAAATTACAATTTTCAAGAAATTTTTCTATAATGCGAAGCAGGTAACCATTGTGGAGCTTATGCGGTTCAAGCGAAGCCGAATGAGGTTGTCGGATTATGTTGTGAGTTGGGGCCGAACGCGAAGTGTCATGAGCCGATTGAAGAAAAGAACTTAGTCGGCATTTGCAACAATGGTGCCTTGGATTCTTTCAAACCCCACCTCATCACCAAGGCTTGTGATTCCTTGGCGACCCTCTCATCTTTTACTGAGGACTTGGGAGGAATCGTGACATTGCCCACTAACCATGCGGCGGTTACATGGAAAGGCAAGAGGGCGACAAGCTGTGGCTTTGGTGACTCTCGATCAAAACCCCTGAGAAGAAAGAAGGAGAAGCACGAGAAAAATTTTGGCCAAAAGCGGAGGAAAGCACGGAGACAAATATCTGAAAACCCGATCCGGAAGCTATCACATGTAGTGAGAAAGCATTGAGGGGTTTGTATGAACAATGGGTTGAACATGGGTAGTGAAACCCCAAGGCCTAGATTTGCGGTGCGGAAGAAATAAAGAAGACCGGACTTACATGTGTATTCCACCAATCGCGGGACACTCAGCGATGGATTATTTATAGCTGCGGAGGATATTCCACGAGAAGGTGGCAAATGGGAGATTGAACTTGGAAAGGAAAGTAGTGTTCATGACAAGCCATTGCCCGAACCACAAAGGGAAGAAGCGTCTGACAACTTTGTTATTCACGGCCTGAAGCCCGAAGTGGAGATGATGATGGAAGAAAAGGAGAGTGTGATCCGAACTGCGGTGATGGCATTGATGAGCGGAGCCAAGTTGAAATTTTTTGATCGGATAGGATTGGCGAGGAAGCGAGATTGAAATGACGGGGCAATTATCAAAGCTCTTTGAGGGCTTGGGAGACTTGTATGGCCATGAGTAAAGATTTGTGAAGGCGATGGAGGAAGAAGAAAATAAGATATCTTTCTCAAAAGGTGATAGAGAGATAAGATACCCGCACTGATGACGGTATTTATATGTGTGTGATAATAATCAATGGCATCGAGGTGCGGAGGGCATTCATTGATAATGGAGCATCTGTAAATATCATGCCCTACACCGTGTTCAAGCAGTTGAGGCACTTTGGGAGAAAGAAGATTGTGAAGGAACAAGCGAACATTACGGGATTAAGCCATGACCAAAGCACAAGAACCACAGGACACATTAAGGTGGACATGCGAGTTGGGAAGATTCGAGGGGCTGTAATGTTCCATGTTATTTAGAGGTGGATGCATCATATCATGTCTTGCTAGGAAGGGCTTGGCAAAATGACTATGGGGTAGTACCCTCGGTCTTTCATGATGATTGCCTTAAAGCTATTTGGAAAGGAGAGAAGTAAAGGTACCAATGACTCGGAATCCTTTTGGACGGAGGAGGCACGCATCAAAGCAACTTTCTTTGATGATGTCATTTGAAGAGGAGAGAACAGTTACGAGGCCTAATTCTCTAAGACTAGTAAAGGTGGGAGGAAGTGCGAGGAAGATAAGTTCGTACTGCTGAGAAAAAAGAAGAAGAAGACCTCGGAACACGGAGAATGTTCCAAAAATAAAAGCCCGTGGTAGTAGACTTAGAGAAAGAAGGAAGAAGAAGAAAAGAAAAGGCCGGTGAGACCAGAAGATGCGGAAATATAATAAATGCCAAGCGGATGGCAAATCGAGGATGGCGAGGAAGACAAAATGGGAGAGGGTTGTTAAACTTGCGAAGCGGAAAATGGTGTTTCGATTGTGACGATCTGAGGGAAGAGCCCTTGGGCGTGTGAACCAATGGCTCGGGAGGTGTCCCCACTCCAGCAATAATAAAGAAGAAGAAGTTGTACAACGAGAAGGTAGAACCGACTCGAGAATGTTTTGAGGATAGGCGAAACCTCAACAAAATGAATTAGAGGAAGTTAATTTGGCAAGAGAGGAAGGAATCCAAGACCAACTTATGTCGACAAGAATTTGGATGTTAAAGAAGAAGGAGGAGCTTGTACAATTATTGCGAGAATATAGGGATGTCTTTGCTTGGAATTCTGACGAGATGCGGAATTGACAAGGATCTTGTGGAGCACAATCTAAACATAAGTCAGGGAATGAAACCCGATAAAAGCAAGCACCTCGCATAACTATGCACCGAAGTAGAAACTCAAATAAAGGAAGAGATCGAGAAGTTCTTTGGAAGTAGGGTTCATCAAGCCGATTCAACATCGATATGGCTATCGACATTGTCTGCAGGTAAAGAAGTCGAATGGAATGATTCTGAATATGTGTGGATTTGAGAGATTTGAACAAGGCATGCCCAAAGGACATGTACCCATTACCCAACATAGACACTTTGGTAGATCTGACGGCTAATCATGAGATGATGTCATTCATGGGCCGGGTTTGTGGGTTCTGATCGGATAAAGATGTCAAGTAGAAGATCACGAGTTAATGACCTTTTCGTACCCGTTTGGAAATTTCTACTATGTAGTAATGCCATTCGGGTTGAAGAATGCGGGGCAACTTATCAAAAAGGCGCAATGCGCGCCATATTTCATGACATGATTCATGATATAGTGGAGGACTATGTAGATGACATAGTAGTGAAATCAAGAAAGCGATAACTCGTATGGTGGAGGACTGAGGAAAGTGTTGAGCGGTCTTAGAAGGTATAAGTTGAGGATGAATCAGAAGAAGTGCGCCTTTGGGATGGCCAATTTGGAAAGTTCTTGGGCTCTTGGGTGCCAATAGAGGCTTAGAGGTGGACCCAAGCAAGGCGAAAGCAATCAGAGATGCCCCCACCAAAAGCGAGAAGCAGTTAAAAGAGCTTTACAGGAAAGTTTCATACATGAGAAGATTCATGCGGCATTAAGCGAAGTCACAGAACCTTTTGGCAAATTGCTAAAAAGGAAAGGCACAATGGAATTTGGGGGCAAGACCAACAACGAGCGTTTGAGAAGGTGAAAAGAATTTTGGCTTGCCTGAAACAATGGTAGTGCCACAAAGAGGAATGTCGTTGCGGTTGTACATCACATCTACCAAGAAGTCCATAGGTGGATTGATCACCACGAGGAGGTGGATGGAGAAGAAAACCGTATATTACATTAGCCGGATAATCGAGGGAATAGGAAACCGGTATTCACGGTGGAGAGGCATTGCCTAGCATTGGTATTCATTGTAAAAAAAATGCGGCATTATTTTTTAGCACCACGAAGTAAAGCTTGCAACAAAAAGCGATCGATCAAATACCTATTAACTAAGCCCGACATTAGTAGGAAGACACGCGGATGGATGATGATTCTTTGAGTCACGACATCAAGTGTGTAACAAGAAAGCGATCCGATGTCAAGCCTTGGCGGAACCTCTTTGGCTCGATTTCAAATGGAGAATATGAACCCCCTTACGAAGATCTTAGGGTGAAGAAGTAGAATCAATCGAGTTGATGAATGAGACCCGAGAATGGTGGAGTTTGGCTTTTGATGGATCATCTGCGAGAAGGTAAAGGTGGGCGGGAGTGGTGTTGACCACTAAAGAAGGAAATGAAGTGGCCTTGTCATACAAATTGGATTTCCTTGCACAAACAATGAAGCGAGAATATGAGGCGTTTCATACTAGGGTTGTTGGCGGCTCGAAATTAGGAGCCAAACATCTTAAAGTAAAGGAGATTCAAACCTCATAGTGCAACAAATAAGAGGCCAATTCGGAGTGAAGGAACCTATCTTGGCGCCATATTCGAGCTATAGCACAAAAGGTGATGGAGGCTTTCAAGAAGGTGGTGATTGAATATGTGCGAGAGGACGGAATAAACAACTTTGATGCACTATAGCGATGGCGTCTCGAGTCTATGTCAAGGTGAGGATTTGGATGTAAAGGTAATGAAGAGAACCCTCCCAACCACGGTGCTAAATTTGTTCCCCAAAGATATGATAGATGATTGGCGTCGACATCTCCCATCGATTACAAACAAACAAGGAGGAACAATACCTCTTGTGAAATTCTGAAATACAACATCATCAAAGGTGTCTTGTATCACAAAAAAGCGAGGCGGTGTGTTGACCACGATGCTTAGGGGGCGGAGAAGCGGATAGAGTATTACAGCAGGTGCATGGCGAAGCTGCGGATTAGCGAACGTAAGAAGCTTATATCGTGAGGCTGCTGGCGTCGAGGTATTATTGGCTGAAATGAAGAAGGAAGCGGATGCCCTCTGGCCTTGATGTGTTTCATGCCAAGAATACCACAGGGAGGATGAATCGCCTTCATTGAAGACATAGTGGATTGGCGAATCCCCTTATGTGGAGTTCTTACAAAGCGGGACTCTTAGGCCAGAGAAAGAAGGGCCTTGATTATAATCGAGAGGAAGTCAGCGTTTCTTCTTGCGAGCGAAGAATTGTTTAGAAGGGATTGATGGCAAGCCCTACGATTATGCGGAACTAGGTGAAGCCAAAGATTTGGTTTACCAAATGCTGAGGATGAACACGAGGGGAGCGAGTTGTCTGAAACAACTTATCGATCATAGTTACTCTTGGCCGAAGATGGAGGAGATTGTCTAGAATTTGTTAAAAAGTGCCACATTTGTCGAATACATGGAAACTTGATCCATGCTCCCCATAGTGGATTTGCGAACCTTAGCAACACCATGGCCCTTTCATACATGGGGAATGGATCTTATAGGTCTATTCACCCTAATTCAAGGGTAACATATGGATTTTAAGCGCCCATAGAGATGTACACAAAGTGGGTGGAAGGCAATACCCTTGAAAAGGCCACGGGACGGCGGTGGCCAATTTTATCAAGGAGCACATCATTTGCCCGTTCGGGATCCGAAGATAATTTTGTCGGATAATGGAACCCCTTCATGATAGGGACGTCAAAAATCGATGGAAAGATCGGGGTGAAACATTACAAATCATCGCCCTACTTACCAAAAAAAGCGGATGACAAGAGAGGCTACAAACAAAACCTTGATAAAAATTTTATCAAAAACCCTGAGCGATCATCCAGAAGACATGGGCGAGAACAATTACCGATAGCGTTATGGGCATATCGAACTTCAAAAAGGAAGCCTCTGGTGAGACCCATATCTTTGGTTTATGGTGAAGAAATTTATTTTGCCCATTTGAAATAGAAATACCTTGGCTCGAATGAGACTTGAAGCTTAGTCGAGGAAGAAAAGCCGACCAATGACCACAGAGGCCTTAGTTGAATTTCGAGATAAGGCTAAAGAAAAGCTTGAGCAGTACCATGAAAGGCTGCGACGACAATACAATCATGATAGTACCACGATGCCAATTACGGTGGGGGACTGGTACTCAAAAGCAGCAACTCAAGTCGTGAGGGGACCCTGACCACTAAATTTTACCCCAAATGGGAAGGCAGTATAGAGTCTGAGAGATCTCGAAAGCGGGTATTGCAAGATATCTCGTGTGGGATCGGATCTTTATCTCGGGCCCATTGAACTTGAAGTGGGTAAAGAAATATTACACATGAGAAGAGCATCACAAAAAGTTATACTTTCGACTTCAAAAAGTAATCAAGGCACTGACTAAGTCTGACCCTTGGAAGTTACACTTTCAAACTTCAAAAGTGATCGAGGAACTGATTAACGACCCTCGTGAGTTACACTTTCAACTTCAAAAAGTGGTAGAGGCACTGAGTATAAGCCCTCGACCCGAAAGTTACACTTTATCTTTAAAAGTGGCAAGCGTTATGCTTTATTCGACAAAAGCAAGAAAGTTACACTTTACCTCTAAAAGTAGCAATCGTTATGCTTTCTTCGACAAAAGCAAGATTTCTTAATGAAGCGTTATGCTTTTCGTTAAAAGCAATTTTATTATCAATAAATTTACAAACTTTCACTTATACTTGAATGTTATTTTTAAATTTCTTTAAAAAAAAAGGAGTATAAAGTCAAGTTTTGGTTTGTGAAAACTATATATACATATTTTTGATAAAATTCATATTTACTTGTGGTTGTCTTGTAATATTAATTTGAATAACTTGAGATTGATGATAAATATTGAATTTTAAGGAATCATTCAAATTAAAAGCAATCAACAAGGTTGAAGAAACTACATTTTGATAAATGAAACATGTGTAAATGAGTTTACGAAGCGAAATCGAAAAAAAAAAAAAAAACTACTACAACAAGTTATGATCTAAAGGCGAAGACATATCAAAATGAAGTGGAGGCACAACTAAAGCTTCTAAATCGACAGCAGCGGCATCTCGAATCTTAAGATTTGCGACTTTCGGTTCCACAACTTGTTGGGTAGTTGACTCTAAATCCGTCATTTGGCTCCTACCTCGAAAAGTATTTACCCCCTCTAAATCTTGAGAATGAATCTTCAATTTGTTGGCGGCTTCATCAAGCTCGAGAAAATTTTACTTTGAAAAGGATTCATCTTCACACTTACGTCACAATGACCTCACGAGCGTAATGAAACAAGATCAAAATTTGACTTTGAAGAGTCGATCTATCATCACGAAGCGGAGACATGTCAACACCTATGGTACGTAAGGTCGTCTACTTTATCATTAAACTTCTTGAGTCCTCGACTACATGAAAGAATATAAAAAAAGAGTGTGCAATCTACAAATAAGGCTGCTGGTGATCTAGGAAGAAGGTTTGGGTGGAAGTCTCCTTAATAATTAACTTAGGTCAAATGTCTGCGGGAGGCAAGAGCTAGGAGGCGCTCGGACTTTCCCGACTAGAAGATGATATCTGGAAACCCCTCAAGAAATAAGATCCCATTTTGGATTGAAGGAAGCTCGGTGGTGACTACTTTAGAAGCCACCATTGAATTTATGTCGAGTCGAGGGTGGAGGAGTAGGAAAGATCTTTGTATGGTGAGGATTCTTGAAACCTTGGTCACTGGAGGATAACCAAGGTCACTATATGGCGAGTGGGAAACATCGGATGGAGAGCATCAAATAAAGCGAGTGCCTCAGCAAGAAAAGGCAAGTCTTTCATCTTACCAAGCTCTGAAAAAACAAAATGTCAAAACACAATATATTAAAAACAAAGAAAGAAAGGAAATTCAAGACAAATCACATGTTGATTAAAGAAGGATACTCACAATATAGTCGATGGAAAAGGAGTCGGGAGATGCCACGAGAAAGGGAATGTTATTGACCCACCGAGAATGTTATCAACAACGCCTCCAGAGCAATCACAAACTTCGGTAGAATCATACAGGGAGGATGAGCATCACCAATAATTTGGAAGGATTCCCCTCGGGGAAGTAAAGCCTCATCAACATCTTCACACTCATCATGAGGAAGCGATCCGGGGAGGTGTGAAGAAATATTTATATCACCCAAAGCGGGACTCGAGCTCACATCGGATAAGGTATCCTTAGCATCGGGCTAACCTGATCATCACGAGGAGTAGGCGACTCATATATCAACAAGTACTGAGGTTGGGAAGGCTCACGACTAGTGGAAACCCACCATGACCGCCTCATTGGCGATACTACAAATAAGCCCAGAGAGGAGCGTCATCATCATCATCATCTTCATCGACCACGGTAACTAAAAAAAAAAAAAAAAAAAAAAAAAAAACCCAATCAATTACTTAACGATGTGTGAAAGTAGTAATCTGAGGATGAAAGAAAAATGAGAATAGTACAAAAAAAAAAAAAAAATTATTATTAAATTTCTCGGCGTTTCTTGGTTGGATCCTCAATTTCTTAGGCATATTAGAATCAACCTTATCGAGAGGCGTTTTGCCGATGGCTTTATGATAAGCCTAATAGAGGAAGGCGCAATTTGGAACCCACAATGAAGCAATAGGAGAAGCTACTTGAGAATCGATAGTAGTAATATGGCTCTCGTTTTAGAGCGAGTAACTCTCATTGCCTCGGCATCAAAGGATCCACAGGGAGGGCTGGAGGAGACACGAAATGGGCCGTGGTGGAAGACTCGTGGAAGTAGTGGGAGCTTGTACATGAAAAGTATTCGGATCACCTCGAGGAGGAATGTACGCTAAATGAGGAAGAAGACTTAGGCATCAAGACCTCGTGCTCAACCAATCGACTTCTTGGTGGCCAAAGTGTTGGACGGATATTAGTCTTAGGAGAGCATAGCGATCGGCACCATTGGAGCGTTTTGGAATAGAAAGCGGCAATGAACAAATCAAGGTATCATCCTCCCATCTTTTAAGATTGATTTGCCGATAATTACGTTCATGCCAAGTAGTATATCGTCCGATTCAAGAATTATACGGTATTACAAAAGGAAGGGATCTATGAGGATCACTTTGTAGCCTCGGAAATGCCCATGTAAAAAGGGGAGAATGCAGGAGACGAAATTGAGAAAAGCGACCTCATAACTTCCTCGGCGGTGTGACCGAAAAGGCGTTCTGGTCATATCAAGAATTGTCTCATGACGGTGAGGAGAATACGATCTGATGCAAAACTATTATTCTCGAGGAAGTAAGGAAGCTACGTAGGCCAGAAGAAAAGCGAACCAAGATAGTGCAGAACCACTCAAAATTTGGTTACTGTTGAGGAAACAGTATGTCTGAAATTGGCGCTTATAAAAAGTGAGGTAGATGGCGTAACCCTCTGAAACAATGGTATAGGGGCCAGGCGGTGAACAAAGTATAATCATCAAGAAAAGGCCGCAAATCCGCATTATCGAGTCTAAGTCGGTGATCAATCCAGCGTGCCATGCGAGGAATTACGTTGGGTGATGAAAAAATAGGAGACTTCTTCTTGCTTAGAGGAATAATAGAAAAGCGTTCAAAAGAAAAATCGAAGAAAGGAGCATGGAATGAAACAATTGACATCATACACAGAAGGAATAAAAAAAAAATCAAATAAGAAAAAGGTTAAAGGAAAATAAGTGCGGTTGGGAAGACAAATATATATATATATATATATAGGAAAGTGATTACCTCCCAATGATTCTTTCATGGCAAAGATTGTTTAAATCTGGCGACGATATAAGGACCCTAGGAAGAGAGAAGCGAGGGAATCTACGAGCCTCGGGATAATACTATTTTTGAAATTTGAATACAGGCGGAAAGGACCGTCATGGGAGATCGGGGAAGATGAAGCGGGGCGACCACATAGCGGATAAAATTTGCCGGAGGAAAGGACAAGTCTCTCCACGAAAGGCGAGGACAGATTTGTCATGAATAAAGTACATCCCATTGGTTGGTCTTATAGTCACGGAAGAAGTAAGCGTACCAGGATAACCAAGAATTTTTTACTGCCATTGGAAGTCTCGAAGTCGGAAAGAGTGTATCTCATGAAGCGGGAGATGAAGCGGGAAGATTGCTTGAAGGCTTCCATCAAGTAAGCAACACATTCGTTATCTCTAGTGGACATGTTAGAAGGCGCGAGGAGTTTGAAGCAACAACGGGAAGGCTACAAGATGAGATTTAAAATAAATATATATGTTTGAGGAAAAATGAGAATGAATGAAAGGAATAAAAAAGAGAACTTCTTGATAAGAGGCATAGACATCCTCTACAGAGTAGGGGTGAATTCCCCAGGCGGTGTGAATGTGCAAGTAGAGGAACACCATCGTGAGATCAACACGGAAGAAGCGTTATGGTCATGGTGGATCGTGGGTCTCTGCAGTTGAACACTGACGAAAGATGCTTGCGTTTTTAGTATTTCCACGTATTGACATTTCAAGGATTTCGTCGGTCGATCCGCCATCCTTGAAAGGCGACATTAGATGAATCGGATAGGAAGAAGAGAGAGGTGAAAGGGTATTCTTTCTTCTCTATGCATAGGCGGGGAATGCAATTAGCGAGGAAGTCATCCCGACCTCTAAAAGGTGGGGCATCTGAAATAGGCCTTCTTTCTCGGTGAAGGAAAAGTTATGCGGTCGTAGTCCTTAACTCTATCCCGGAAGGTGTCGGAAGGGCCAGAAGAGGAGCCCTTCCCCAATCGGTGATGAAGGGGACTCCGAGTGGTTTTTAGTTCTGCGGAGCATTCGGGTGAAAGGGCCTACAAGCGAGGAAAGTTCATCATAAAATTCTAAAAAAAAAAATGCTGATGAAAGGATGTCGAAGGGAAAGAAATGCTCACCATGACAAAGATGAAGGTTTGATATGTAACCTCAAAGACTTTGAAAAAGAAGAAAGAAAAGATGTCAAAAGGAGTCTAGACATTGATTTCTCGAGTTGACCCCCCCTAGGTTGACCCCCACAGGGTTTGCCCCTAGTATTCGGTCCTCAAGGTTCGGCCGATTGGAATAATTTTGCTTGCATCTGAGAGAATTTTGCTTTCTTTCTTTGGTTTTCGTCAAAAAAAAAAAAAAAAAAAAAAATTAATGATGGTCTTTCTCCCGGGTGGTGATTCTAAGGATTCAAATGATTCATCGTCTTATTATTCGGATATAGGCGTCTTTCAAGTTCTTTAATGGTATTTCACCGACCATGGATTTTTCGACTTGGAGGCCTAGACCTTAACAACAACAATTTCCTAGAATATTTCACTCTTCAAGAAATCTGACTTGAGGTTATAATTTATAAAATCAAACACTATGGTCAGTTAATTTCTTCATTTGGGGAAATGATTTCAACATCATCAACTTCTTGTTTTGGTATAGATCCAATAGGGAATTCTTTTGGTACTAATAATTTGATGGGGTTCAATTTTCCTTTATCATCTTCTTCTGTACTTAAACATGATAATGGAAATGGAGCAGGAGGAATATTCCTTCAAGATCACAATAATAACAACAATCTCGCCTCTTGATTGAGTCATTGAGTTCAATCAACCAAGATTTGCCTTTGGAAATTACAACAAGAAAGATTGGCTATCTTTATTTGATGATCAAAACCGGGCTCCTCAAAAAAAAAAAAAAAAATAAAATAAAAATGCCAATCTTTCTTTATTATCCGAGGGAAAAAACCGAGATATAATCAAGGTAATGGGGCTCGGAAAACAAAAGAAAGAAAAAGCATTTCTTTTTTTTCTTTTTTTTTCATGGTTCGTTGAAAAAAAAAAAAAAAAAAAGGGGGGTTGGCACCTCTCCTACTGTGGGTTGGCTAATATTCAAGAAAAAAAATAATAATAAAATATCTTGAATCCAAATTTCCTTGCCCATTTCATGAATCATGCCATCAAATGCTGGGAGGATGTAGAAATGCTGTGTGGGCCAGGCATGATATAGTTGGAAATTAAATGTGGGCACATTTTTTTATCAAATGTGGAAACACAAAAATATGGCACGGGTCCTCCCAAATTCGGTGGTTGACATATTTCAATTGATGGGTACTATGAAGAAGAAACATGGAGGCTGCCATGGGGTTATACATAGAAAGGATAATCAAAGACCTTGAACCTGATTGATTGATATTGCATTATTATCTAGGAAGCGAGCCTTGTTACCTGTGAAGAAACGGAGGAATCCTTTGATTTTAAATAGCAAGTTGCATATTGCCTTGTATGGTTTTACTGTCTTTGAAGTGGTAGGGTCTGATGAAGTTGAAGGGTCCTTTATTATGAAAAAGAAGAAGCACCCAATAAAATGTCATGCACGACAATGGATTTTCTACTTCAAATTGGATGCAAGATATGGTGGAAAGACAAAAAGAAATTGCAACTCCGCCACTCTTCAAAAAAAAAAAAAATAAGAAAGATAAGTAAATTGTAATCATTTCTTTCTCTTTTATATATATATATATATATATATATATATATATATATATATATGATCTAGGCATACACACTTAAGATGGAGTATGTCTTAGTGATGTTACATATCTCGTGTGTTTTAATTCCCATCTTCAGACCCTTCTACATATCCTATTTTTCTAACCACACTTGCATCAATCTGAGACCTATTTGTTGAGGTATATACGATCATTAAAAAAAAAAAAAAAAAATTAGGCAACCATTTTTTGTATAGGGTTGACCGGGGAAAAATAAAAGTTAGATTCTTGGTTGGTTGATATAAACCCAATAGCCAAAAAAGGAGTTTGTTTATTACCATTTCCTTGAATCGAGAAAATTGAGGAAAGATGGATATGACAGGACTTTGGCGTGAATAGAAAAGAGACTATATGGCTATCATGCATAATCATATGATTTTATTTTATTTCATATGATTTAATGTTTTTGATTTGATTTTAAAAAAAAAATCTCTCTCTTTTCAAATTAAGAAAAATTTAATTTGATTTTCCAAAGTAAAGGAAGATTTAATTTTCAGAATAAAATCAAATCTTATAAAATTAAGATTTGATTTTGGAAATAAAAAATCAAGATTTGATTTGATTTTATTTTATTTTAAAAAATCTCTTTTCAAATTAAGAAAGATTTGATTTGATTTTCCAAAATAAAGGAAGATTTAATTTTCAGAATAAAATCAAATCTTATAAAATTAAGATTTGATTTTTGAAATAAAAATCTAGATTTTATTTATTTTATTTTATTTTATTTTATTTTATTTCCAAAATAAAATTAAATCTTAATTTTATTTCCAAAATAAATTATTATTATTAAAACAAATATCCTAAATTTTTTATTAGGAATATTTTATTTATTTCCTGGGATTATGTTCATTTTGTTTTCATGATTTTTTTTACTTGAATTACTTGTTGTCATGTCCCTAGCAGCAAAGCACATACAGGGAATACTTAAAACTAAAAGGCAAATATGAGTCTCTACAACAATCTCAAAGGCACCTTCTCGGGGAAGACCTGGGGCCGCTAAATATAAAAGACCTTGAGCATTTGGAGCTTCGACTAAATTCATCCTTGAAGCATATTAGGCCTACAAAAGAAATAAATATTGGGCAAGATACATAAAAATTTCAGAAGATTTTTCAATATGTCCAAAGAAGAGCCCTTGCTAGGTCTTGCCTTCCTAGGGTTTAACTCTAAGGGTTTGGCTCCCTAGGGGTTCCTCTTCTAGGACCATTGTCTTCAAGACCTGTAAAGTGAAGTCCATAAAATCGTTCGAAAGGCTTGCACTTTTCTTGCGACGATCGTCTATTTGGAAATGCGACTCTCGCGCAGGGGGCAAATGTGGGCCCTAGTGTAAAATTAGGGTTCACATGACCTAATTGAATTAAATGCACGATTAGGTTTCCACAGCCTCATTAAATGTGCAAATCAAGGTTCGCATGACCTAATGGAGTGAAGACGAAAAAGTCAGAAATAAATATGTTAGACCCGGGAGAAGCCTTCACGTGTCCCGAGGCAGAAGACTCGTGGAGGCGGCTCAATTTGGGAATTGATTGAGGGATTGGATTGGTGGCTAGAAGGACAGGGCAATATGGGCATTATTCTAATGACTAAAAGGGTATTTCTGGAATTTCTCTGAAGGCATGTGCCTTTACATGACTACTTTTCGAGAAAACCTATAAATACCCCTTCAGTTCCATTTGGAAGGGGACTTTCTCTTCAGACTCAAGACTCAGACTCTCAGAAGATAAAAGAGACCCTTTTTGGTGACTTAAAGGCTTGGAGATTCCACCTAAAAGCACCAAAGGGGTTTGGACATTTCTCTAAACTCGAAGGACACTCAAGAAGGCTCTTGGAATCCCAATAACCCTAACACGGTTCCCGGATTCTAGGGGGTTCTGCCACGCGTCATTGAAGTAATAGCCCACCTGTCGTTTCTCCCTCTTGAATCAACCAATCAATTCGTGCTCTTTGTGGATTTCTCTCCTCCTCACCAACACGAAACTCTAACCCCTAGCAAAGTACGATTTCCTTATATAATTATATTATAAATAAATAAATATATAAATATTAATATTATTTTTAATATTAATATATTAAAAATAAATATAATAAATATATAATTATACAAGATATATAATTATATTATTAATAATTATGCAAGATGTAATAAAGATGTAAATATTATTAATATAAAAATAAATATAATTATATTACATCTTTATATAAATAAATATAATTATATAAATATTAATATTATTATGCAAGATATATAATTATATTATTAATAATATATGCAAGATATATAATTATATTATTATAATTATGCAAGATAATTATATTTATTTTTATATTAATAATATTTACATCTTTATTACATCTTGCATAATTATTAATAATATAATTATATATTTATTATATTTATTTTAATATGTTAATATTAAAAATAATATTAATATTATATATTTATTTATTTATAATACAATTATATTTATTTTATATTAATAATATTTATTTTTAACATTATATTTGTAAGTCAAAATAAATTTTGTGCAATCTCTTTATATTTGATTAAAAAGTGATAAAGCATGAATGTGTTAAAAAAAAAAAGTAAGTAGGCAACAACGAAACAAATTAAATACCGACCGAAATATTTTTAAATATTTTAATATTTTGTGCAATCTCTTTAGATTTGATTAAAAATTGATAAAGCATCAATGCAGCGTAAAAAAAAGTAGTACATAACTTAACTTATTTACTTTAGGATTTTAATATTAAATATTTATTTTGTTTAACTATACCGATAATATGTTAAAATGTGGGCCCTCTTATTTAAATAGAAACCTAAAGTAGAGCTTGTCACCATTGGTATTAATATATCCCAATCTCACCTTCAAATAAGTTGATCAATGATCCAAAAAGGGGTGTTGGGATGATTCTCATAGCAACCGTTTTGCCATGGAAGGATCCCATATATATATATATATATAAACTGTTGTCGAACATATCCAGGATGAGCATGGGTTTTACATCCGATATGCGTTTATATATATATATATATATATATATATATATATATATATATATATATATATATATATATATATATACATTTCTATCGAGCACGGAGTTTACTTGAGGCCTTTTATTGCTTTATTTACATTTAGTCCTCTTCGGAGTTTACTTACTGTGGCGGTTGATAAATCTTCTGACTTTTATTTACATTTTCGATCCCCAATGCGGGTGCTTCGTGGTGGTTGATCATGTCCATATATATATATATATCGCTTTTATATATTTACATTTTTCGATCCCCCATGGAGGTGTTTCATGGTGGTTTATCATATATATATATATATATATATATATATATATATAATTGCTTACTATTTTTCATATAAACTGCGGCATCATGTGAGCCTAGGAATCATGTGATCACAGATTCAGTCTACTGAATCTAGATTCGGTTCTCGTGATGGACATTTTTCAGCTATAAGTAGCTTGTACATTATTTACAGTGTTTGAATTTCCTTAGATGGCTGTCATGCCCATGAGGAGTTCGACACTGCTGTATATTATTTTCTCGAAGATGCTTCGCATCTCGAAAATAAAAGCAAACAAGCCGAACATTTAACTATAAAATGGAATTATGAAAAGGTCTCAATTACTATTGAGCACAGGGTTTGAAAAAACCTCTTTTTACAAAACTTCACTGCTATATCATGTTTAAAACTGAATTTTTTGACAAATTCAAACCCTTTGAATCAAGCCCCCGAACTTACTTCCAAATAAAATTCACATTGATCCATACACACACACACACACATTCATATAACAGTTTCTTGAAAAGTGGCGGTCACCGTGGCAACACGGATGTCGAGGGGTGCCTAACACCTTCCCTCCACATAATCAAGCCCCCGAACCTAAATGAATCTCGGTTTCACAGACCCGTTTAGCAGTGTCAAATCACTGGGTCAATGTGCAAACCTTTTTGCAACCAGTTAAAAACACCAACTGGCGACTCTTACAGTCAAATCGTCGACATTACACATGTCAGACCTTTTTTCACTTATTTTTTTCAAACAAATCTCACATAACATGAGAACACCAAAGAACAAGTAATGAAAAAGGGACAAATAAAAATTCCGACGTCGACATGTATCGACTCTGCTGGGGACTACAATAAGAGGGCTTAAGCCGCTACTACAAGCTTTTCAAAACTGTTATATGCTTGTGTGTGAATATTGCATTTATATTTATGAGGAATGCGTACGGATGCATTTCACTTACTGCACTGAAATATATCTATATGTGATATTAGTGCTTCACACATGTCATCATTTTCATAAACAGTGAGACACGTTGTATGTGAATGTATGTTGTGTGGTTCCTCTACCAGGAGGCTATCCTGTCAGTGTTTGATTACTAGACTAGTAGGGAGACTAATTCCAACGAGGCTTAGGAAAGGCACCACCCAGATTCACTCCAGTTGAAAGACTGGATTAACTTCCCGTCAAGTAGATTGTGATGATCTGGGGACCTTCATGCCAAAAAGCCGCGAGAGTAACCCTAAGATAGGTCAGCCTCTGATAAACCAAACACAGAGGAAGGTCTCTTCATGATTTCCATTTTCAATTACTTGTAAAATCATTTACTTGTAATTTTATTTCATATCCATCTTTATGTAATGCAAAATATGAAGAATATTTGTGCATATATGACATGTTATCAAATAACAACCATTTTTGCAGGACAATATTCCTAAAATGGATCAATTATGATAGCATTTATATTATCCCTAAGACTAAACTACATAAGTCTTTTATAGGGAAACAATTGGGCCTGTTACCCGCTCAAAATCTAAAAAGGCCACGAGCCTACAGCCAATCATGTCTTCTTTTGACCAGTCTAATCCTGTTTCTCGTGAAGAATTTGAAGGATTAAATAAACAAATTACAGATTTGGATGTCCTGCTTAAGGAACTACATCAGTCTACTTAGGGCTCAAAAATACCTATATATATATAATCCTCTACACAAGGAGGAACACAAGGTTTGGATAAAACAAATCCAGAACCTCAGTTGGATACGACCAACAAAGACCCTGAAAACACCCATCTCAAAGGAGATCCAGACACCAGTGATATCAAGAAGAAGGTCCTTCAAATGGAAGAAACTATCCATGTTCTCAAAGGGATTGGAACACATGGAAGTGTTTCATATGCTGACCTTTGCATATTCCCTGGTGTTCATTATCCAGAGAAATTCAAAACCCTTGACTTTGAAAAGTATGACGGATTAGGGGATCCTTGCACATATTTGAAGGTGTTCATTGGAGAACTTGGATCTTATACGGAAAACGAGAAGCTCAGAATGCAGCTGTTCCAAAAGAGTCTGACTGGAGAAGCCCGTTCATGGTATACCAGATTAGACAACTTAAATATCCATAACTGGGAAGAGCTAGCTCACGCCTTCCTCACTCAATATATTTTCAATCTTAGATGGCTCCTGACTGGTACAAGATTACCAAGGTCAAGAAATAGTCTAATGAGTCATTCAGAGAGTATGCTCAAAGGTGGAGGCGCCTTGCTGCTCAAGTTATTCCTTCCATGATGGATTCAGAAATGGTCATGACTTTCATAGACATACAAGAAGCTCTTTTCTATGAGAGAGTCTTAGCTGGTATTGGCAAACCATTTTTTGAAATGATCAAACACGGAGAGATGGCTGAGATGGGATTGAAGTCCGGTAAGATTCAAGACCTAGCCGCTCTTAAAGCAGTTTAGATCTTATGGAAACAACCTCTGGAGGGTCCATAAAAAGAAAGAGGAGGATGTTTCCTTGATACTACAAGGTCAAAAAGGCAATCAGAGCATGCCTATACAGAGGAGAAACTACTCCCCTTTTTAAGCACAATCTTCCAACCCTCCATTACCTAAAGGTGGAGATGCAAAGCGCCCTCGAACGTTCACACCCTTAGGGGACTCGCTCGAGGATATTCTTGCTCTTTTGACTAGTTAGAAGAAAATCACGCATCTTCTTCCACCAGCCAACCCTAATGGGAGGGGTTTCAATGCTACTCAGAGGTGTGCTTATCATGCCAGAGCACCTGGACATGTTACTCAAGATTGTTGGGCCTTGAAACATAAGATCCAAGATTTAATAGACAATGGTGAGGTCATGGTTACCAAACCAGATCAACCTCATGTGCAAGACAACCCTCTTCCTCAACACAAAGAAGAAGAGGTCAACATTGTTAGTTCCCGGAGGCACAATAGATATCTAGAAGGGGGGGGGGGGTTGAATAGATAATTAAAAAAAATTTCTTTTAAACTAGTTAGTATGATGGTAATTAATGCATAGCGAAATGAGTATTTGATAAACCATCTTTTAGATATCTTGAATTAATGAGAGTGAGGCAGTTATGACAGTTATAGCAGTTATAGCAGTTATAATGGACACAACAGTTTTAAGTGGTTTTGAGCACTTAAAGCTCCTAATCCACTCTTTTACTCCCCGAGTAGGAAATCCACTAAGGATGTCAGTTACATTACTTGAATCTCATAGATTCCTTCTAGACCAGCAGTCTAGGCACTTCTTAGTTCACTCTTGAACTCTTCAAGTCCAGCAGACTTGATTCTTCACAGTTCACTTAGAACTCTTCAAGTCCTTCAGACTTGGAACTCTTACTTCAGTTGATTGGTTGTTTTTGAGATCATGATTGGTGCTACTCAGTTGCTATTAAGCACTTGTTCGAAAGAACTGAGTAGCTGAGCAAGCTTTCTCTTTCTCTTTTTCTCATATCATAGAGTTTAATGTTAAGTGTTTTTGTGCATTTTTGTTCAATGCTTGCATACTTATTTAATCTGTCTGTGTTTTGTATATATGTGATCTTTTTAAATCTATCCGTTGAAGTCATCTGATGAGGCATTAAATGCGTTTGACATTTCTGAGCTTTGATGGAGACTTTTTTGCACATCTTCTGAATTGCAATCTGGCCCACTGACATAGCAGACTGCTTTCTCACCTAACCCCTAAAAAGGTGTTTTCCTCTGCCCAATGGTCCTTTTCTTAGCTTCTTGAATACGTTCCTTTTGATCAATACTTAGGATATCTTTTGTATCGTTGGGACTGGAGAGTGCTTTAACGTCAAAACCCATTCCACATTTGTTGGAATTTGTTTCCAAACAAAAGATAGGGCTCGATGCTTCTGACATACGATAGATGATACTCTACGATGCATATCGTGGTGTCTTGTCATATTTGTGCTTGGTCTAGATAGAACACTACGATTTCTTTCAAGGGTTTTCAAGCTACGATCTTTCCATACTACGATATTTGCTTGCTCGTCTTGCAGACTCTACATTTTTGAGAGCACACTATAATCTCTGAGTTAGCTTCGGCAAACGTTTGGACCACTCTACGATTTTTGGAGAGGCCCTTCAAGGCAGATACACTACGATCATCACAGCTCTACGATCCTGCCTTAGCTTCTGCATTCTGTTGATCAACTGGATAAACTACGATTCTCTTCAAGGCTTATCTATTTCTTTCTAGTTATAGATTAACCTAACATTTTTGATCTCTTTATCTATACAAGTGAACATTAAAGGCTAAGATCAACCTAACAATTTTGATCCATCACTAAGTCCTTGTACATATATTCCTTGAAGGACTTTACATATAATCATGAGCATTTACTTTAAACATAAAATCAAAATATGCATTCTTCCAAAAATCTCCCCCTATTTGATGTTGACATAACTAAGGAGATTTGTTGTCATGATTATTAAATTTTATATGCAGTTGCAGCAAAGTAAACATGACTTAATATTTCAGTGAGCAGCTGAAATTTCTAGATAATAATCATGAATTTATTGATGTATGAAGACAGATATTACATTTAAGTTTGACTACATCAATACGACTTAAAATTCAACTTATCTCTATTTCTTCGGCCTTTTGCTTCTTGGAGGATTTGCATATTCCTCATCTCTCCTTTTTTTTGCTTGCTTCATCTTTTCTGGCTAAATCTTCCAGCTCACTTGGGCTTATTCTAGGATTGTGATCATGCCTATTCATGAATGCAGGATCTCTAATTGGCATTCTTAGGCCTATTGTTGTCACCTCATGAGAGCTGGTAGTTGGCCCTAGACTCTTTAATGGTTGAGCCATTAAAACTTCCTGCTAATTAGCTCGTTGGGTCTGATGGCTGGATCGTGGAGTCTGCTGGTGGATTTTCCTTGCAGGAGGATTCCTCAAAGATTGAGATTGAGTTTGGAATTGACCTCTGCCTTTGCCCTTGGTTCCCTTATCTCCTTTCCCTTTATTCTCCCCCTTTATGTTAGCATCAAGGGTTCGAATATCTTCGGAGAGGCGAGTGACTCCTTGAACAAGCTCGTTGAGTTGACTCTGAGTTTGAGCAATGTCCTCACGATTCTCTTTGATTAAAGTATCAGAACGAGTTTCACGTCGTTGAAGAATGTTTAGGACAATTTTAGTCTGCTGCATTTGACCCATGGAGAAGTCTTGAAATTCCTTTACTGCAGTTTGAATACTTTTGATGCTCTTTATCATTAGATCGTTCTGAGATTCTTGAGTCTTCTGTAAGATCAAGACAGTATCCCGATGCTTTTTAGCTGCGAGAAATTGAATGTCATCCTTGTCTTTTATGCTTTGAAGCATTTCTTTGATGATCTCTTTAAGTGTTTTAGAGAGCTCAGAGCTGAGGGAGCTGGGAAGATTAGTTGCAGCATTGATCATTGATGTTAATCTCAGCTGAATAAAGGCAGTGTGATCTTCAAGACTCTCATCGAGTGCCTTGATCACTTGCGCAGACATTGCTGACAAATCAGCCTTTGTGGACAACTCTAAGAGAATTTCATCCAGTTGGGGAATTTGTGAAGGAGGTGGTGTGTTCTTGAATTAATCTTGCAATGAATAGAGGGCGAGATCAAGACTGACGTATTCGTTGCTGGATGAGGAGGGAATATCTGATGGAGGGGCCTGGGTTTGGATGTTTAAGTTTGGTGGCTCTACGATTTGAGGTGGAGACTCTACAATGGGGCTAGAGTCAGTGATCGTAGAGATGATAGGATGTGGGAACATTATGAAGTTGATCTTATTTGGTTCCTCAGTTACAGAATTTTTGGATTTTGCAACTTGAAATTGCTTTAGTGGATGAAGAATTACTTCCAACCATCGTGGGAATTCATAAAATGGATTAAATGAGGATGATGACAAGTGATTAACTCTAAAGAGGGCTGGGATAGACAGTACCTCGGGTTTATTCTTTGAGGAAGAGTTGTTTGTGAGTAACTTCTTGGCAAAGTTGAATCTTCCTGGGAATCCATTAGCTAACACTAAGATGGCCAGATACTCTTTGAAGCTCTAAAACATGTGACTCCAAGAGTTTAGAATTTGAGCTTGATGGAAAGGCATCATAGGTAGATATGCAAATAGTTGCTCATAGTTGGCTCTTCTGTACCCATCAATGCCTACAACTATAATCTCGACTTCGTCCCCTTCATCCTCTTCTCTGTTTTCGTTGGAGGATTCCATTATCTCAATGGCCTCATGATGTTCTTGCCTAGTTCTTCTTTATTTCTTGTAGGGACCTTTTCTTCTGCCATGGAGATGTCAGGAGCCTCCCCCTCAACTTGATCATCTTCTTGTAAGATCAATGGCTCTCCCTCAACTGGAGCACCTTCTAGGATGGGAGTTTCAGGTATCTCCCCCTCAGCAGGTGTATTCTTTATTATCAGAGCTTCAGGTGTCTCCCCCTCAGTTTGAGCTTTGACTTTTTGGCTTTCATTTGCTGGTTTCTTTTTAGCAGCCAATTCTTTGTCTTCCCTTTTTAGTACTTCTTCATTGACAAGAATATATTTCTTGACCAATTTTCTTCTTGATTTTCTAGGCTGAGCCACAGCCTTAGGACTTTCTTGAACTTCAGTTTTGTCCTGCTGATCACACTATAAGAAATCACACATTTTATGATGAAATTTTTGCCACGCACAAATTTTTGTCACAATTTGTTAATTAATAATTACGAAATTCATAATCGTCACTAAAACTTTTGCTTTTGTGACGACTTTTACTTTTGTAACTATTAATCATTTATATCGTCACTAATTTACACATTTGATGACAATTAACAAAATTTCGTCACAAGTTATTTTGGAGGTAGAATTTCGTACCAAAATTTTGGAGGGAAACCTTTTAGTGACATTTTGTAATAATTGATGACAGTATTTATTGTCACCAAATATTTCTTTCGATGACAACATAATAATTTGTCATTAATTATTTATAAAATTTAGTGACAATGTGCTTTCGTCACTAATGTTCACATTTAGTGACGCCAAATACAAATTCATCACAATTTTATTTGGAGGCAAATTTTTTTTGAAAAATATAATAATTTATGAAAATTTGTATTGTCATAATTATCAAATTTATATGACGAGATAATAGTTTGTCACTAATTAGATGACTGGATAAGTGACGAAAATGGATCGTCATAAATTCTTATAGTTAGTGACAAAGTACGTAGTATCGTCATAATTTTATTTGGAGGCAAAAATTTTCTGAAAACTTTTGGAGGAAAATTTATTTAAGACAAAAAAAATAATAATTTATGACAATTTGTATTGTCAAAAATACCAATTTTATATGACGAGATAATAGTGCGTCACTAATTAAATGCATGGATAAGTGACAAAAATGGTTCGTCATAAATTCTTATATTTAGTGTCACAGTACGTAATATCGTCACAATTTAATTTGGAGGCAAAAAATTTTAAGAAATATTTGAGGCAAAATTTGTAAAGACGAAAAATTAATAAATTATGACAATTTTTATTGTCATAAATACCAATTTTATATAACGAGATAATAGTGCGTCACTAATTAGATAAGTGGATAAGTGACAAAACTGGTTCGTCATAAATCCTTATATTTAGTGACAAATACTACAAGAAATTATGGATATTGTGACGCCTCAAAAATAGGTATACATTACCCATTCTGAGTCGCCAAATACATGGTACCGAATTTAAATACAAACTTCTTTTATACAATACGACAAAAGCGTAGCTGAGAGTTTTTACACAAATATTGTCTTCTAGACAATATTCAAACTCAAATGGAGTCCTTATTACATTTATTATCACACTATTTCATAAAATAGTGAGGACTACTATAGCCACCATCCCGGACCATCACTCTGTTCCCCGACTAGTCCGTGCTACGTTCTCATTTCCTGAAGAGAACAATGAAAGTAAAATGGTGAGCTCAACTAGTCCAGTAAGAAATATTATGACTAAGAAATATTTTTAGTAATACTTTATAAGTAACTTACAATATCGACTATTTCCTTAAGCGAAGTAAATAAATTTACAATAATTTAAACTTTAACATTTCATACATTGGCCATGAAATATTTTTTTTAAAAAAAAAATGAGGCTCTTCTGTGGAATAGACCACAAATGTTAAAAAAAATTACCCATCTATCCTGTAAAAAGACTTAAGTTTGAGTTTATTCTTAGTTAATCTATGGTGTCCTACAATTCAAATTGTAATGTAATTAATTTTTTAAAGGAGAATTTTATTCTTAATAATATTTTTGAAATTGTTTATAATATTAAATTTTTTATTAATTAAAATATTAAATTACAATAATTTAAATTTTAAAATATTATAAATTGAGAATAAAAAAAAATTATAATAATTAAGACTCTTTTGTAGAACAGATCACAAATATATAAATTATTATTTTTTGGTTCCACAAAAGAAGTATATATATTTCAATTTACAATATTACTTTTTAAAGAGTGTACAATATTAGTTGTTTTTATAAGTTAAAATCAAACTCTTTGTTTTGAAACAGAGTCCCTAATTTAATTAAAAGCTATGTACTTGCTCTCTGCAGTCTGCCATAACCCAATGCCAAAACCCCAAATTACGTCTCTCTGTCTGCCCTAACCTAAAACCCCAAATCGCATCTCCGTCTCCGAAACCTCATTTTACTAGATAGTTACGGGTAACATTAGAAAAGGGAAAACTTGCTATAATTTCAACTTGTATGATTGCCGTTCTTTGACCACATAATTAATCATGCTCATCAATTGATTCTCCAATATTTTTTTCCTCAATAAGCCATTCTTCAATCATCGTGCAATTGCTGGTGTAGGTTTCATTGCAATGTATGCCACTCTTTCCAGCCGTGATGTGGATTTGTGTTTGATTCCGGAGTCACCATTCTATCTTGAAGGAGAAGGTGGACTTTTTGAGTATGTGGAGAAAAGACTTATAGAAGATGGACACATGGTTATCGTTATAGTTGAAGGAGCGGGTCGGGAGCTTCTTTCAAAGAGCTTGGAATCCGTAAATGAGCAAGATGCTTCAGGGAACAAGCTACTGCAAGATGTTCGGTTGTGGATTTCTCAAAAGATTAAGGTATTACTATGTACATGTTCAGTTTTGGGCTTCTGAAAACACATTCTTATTATCCTTGTCCATGTGTATACAAACTTGTGTGTTTTTTTCTAGATTTAAATCCAATTCACTTTTCATTAATGAAATGAAATTCCTTTTAGTTCATCAGTTTGTCTGGATACTGGAGCCTATGGTCCTGCTATCTCTTATAACAAAAATTTGCATTAATTATTATAAGTGATTGAGGAATATAGAATACTTCTTCGGGGATAAGCAATCCAATTAGAGGCTCAGTGTGAATGATTTCTATTTTCCTAACTTACATTGGACTAGCACAACAAAATCCCAAAAATATTTTTATAACTGAGACCGATAGTTAAAGCTTGGAGTCCTACATAGTAATCTTTTCCTCAACCAGTGCAAAGTTGCTAGATGAACTTTTTCCCCCTTCAATTTTATGCTATGATAGTATGACTCTGGTGGGTGACAGATTTGCTTTTTCCTTCTCTTGAAGGATCATTTTACGAGACATAAGTTGTCTATTATTCTTAAATATATAGGTCAGTAAATTTCTTTACCTTTCTTTAAAAATTACAGCTACTAAGGACATAAGAACTTATGTAATACAATTGGATTTAATCTTCTTGTCTGGCAGATCCTACGTACATGATCTGTGTTATTCCAGGTAATGCATCTTATAATGTGTACTACACGATCCTTGCTCAAAGTTGTGTTCATGGAGCGATGGCCGGCTACATAGGCTACACAAGTGGGCTAGTTAATGGGAGACAGACATACATTCCTTTCGATGTAAGTACGTCCTGATTTAAGACCAGATTTTTGCTTTTGATTAATGTTGATATTAGATTCAATGATGCACCTTAGCTACCACGTATCTCTTGAATCATTCTTACAACTCAATATGAACTAAAGTCCCCTAAGTAGACTTGATAAAATTTATGTACGCATACTCATGTCTACTTTTAAATGCCCTGCATAAACCATTGTTGGTTTCCTATGACGCATTCAGTTGATATGAAAGAAGTGCACATACATTTCTTGGTTCTTTGAATTTGAAGCGAGGTACTTTCGTTCTCAACACTGTTAAAGATGTTTTGAGGTTGAAACCCAAGCATTGGTTGTGCAGCATGGCCTCCTCTACGACCATGTTTATCCGTAATATTACTATTGAAGTATGACTTTGCACATGATGTGTTCAGAGTTCCGAAGGGTAGCATTATAACCACTGACCACTGGTTTATCTTCTTCTCTTCCTCCCTTTGAGGTTTGGAAGAGAGTAGAATATCAAGACGGGCTTGTTTAGATTCACTCCTGAATTTTATTTAATTACATTACTATGATTATTAAACATTAATTTGATTTTGTGGTTGCTGAAAAATCTTCAAAATTGATTAATTTTATTTTATCCCTCACTCTCTATTCTTCCCTTTGAATATCATTTGTTTGCTTCTTAGTTAGAGGAAGGAAATAAAGAAGAAACAATTATTTCTTAGAACTTTTTTTTTCTTTCGGCCATTTAATCACTGTTAATTGGATATTCTGTTTGTAGCGCATCATTGAATGGTAGGATAAGGTCGTGATAATGGACAGGATGTGGGCAAGGCTTTTTTCATCAACCAATCAGCCGAGCTTCTTGGGCGTAGAAGTAGTCAATGAAGTGAAAAATCCTATCTAGTTCTTCTAGAAATGAAAATGGAATTGGAATAGATATTACTTAACTTATTCATTAAAGCTTTGTAAGCAGCAGCAGCATTCAGGCAAAACAAATTCTTCCTTTTTATTTAAACTTAGTTTTTTTTGGTATAAAATTTAAAATACATTTTTCATGGCCTCGAATAAATAGTAAAAAAGACTAAATTTTTCCTTACTTTTAATCACGGTTTCTTGGAGAGGGCCAGTGATGACATGATGGATGAAAGTGCAGTGCTCACAAACATATTAATAGCTCTTTATGTGACGAGTTCTATCGTCACTATAAGTATTCAATTAGTGACAGAGAAAAATGTGTCATAGAAATTAACTCTTTGGTGACAAATTATATCGTCACTGTTATATATTCATTTAGTCGCAACAACTAATTTTGTCATTATTAGTAACTTATTTTGTGACGAGATGTATCGTCATCATAAGTATTCAATTAGTGACATTGAAAAATTTGTCCCAAAAAATAACTCTTTGGTGACAAATTATTTTGTAATATTATTTAAAATATGAAATGACGATGACATAATTGTCATATTAAATATATTATTAGGTGACGAATTGTTCTGTCGTCATTTATTTTCTTATTTTTGGTGACGATAAACACAATAACATGACGAAAGAATAATCATAAATATGACAATATTGTCGTTATTAAAATTAGATGATTTAAATAGAGTAACATATTTTCGTCACTCAAACAATATCATTTAATGACAAAAAATGATTTTTGTCATTTAATGCACCAAGTTTTGATGACAAAACATAATATAGAGTGATGTTTCCTTCAAATAGTGACGCTATTAACGTCACTAAAAGTAATTAATTATAGTGACAATGATGTAGATCATCACCATAAGTTAAAACATTTAGTGACGATGTCAAATAGTGTCAAATATACCTAATACCACGCTCATACGGTGACGGTCTCTGTGATGATTAACAATCGTCACCAAATGTTTTAGTGACGAAAACTGAATTTTATGTGACAAATTTTAACGTCATTTTTTGTGAGATTTCTTATAGTATTAGCCAGAATGTTTGATTCAGCTACTTCCTTACTTGATGTGTTTGGTCTGATCTCTGCGATCGGTAGAGACTCTACGATCGAAGAGATTGATGGCCTTTTGGACTTGTGGCTGATTTTATTCTTCTTCAACAACTGAGATATGGTGGTTCTATCTTCTTCTGCCTTAGCTTGCTGTTGCTTCCTTCTTAGGATCCTTAGAGTCTCAATGTTTGAGGACTCTACGGGCTTATCGGTAATGGATCCTTAAGGCTCTTCTGTAGTTCTGGCTTTCAGCTTTCTTTTGCCCTTACTTTTTCTGATCAAAGCAATGTGTTCTTCCTTATTAGCTTCTTCTTCTTTTTCTTCAGTTTCTCTGATAATTGACATATTTCATGGCACACCTGATTCCTTTATTTCACCAGTTCTTCCACTAGATTCAGACATCATCCGCATATTTTCAGCTGGATTCCTTTTCCAGTTTTTGAATAGTTATTGGGTTATTCACATATTTGGATTAATGGCTTCTCCTTCGTCTTCCTCAATCTTTTCACCCAAAGTAGCTTGTAGGATGATGCTTATAAATCGCCCATAGAGCATCTTTTGAGAGCTCTTTGTCTTCTTTGAGCTGATTAGCGACTTCCCAATCCATTCAAGCAATAGAGCCCCATAGTTAAGTTGTATTTTATAACATATGGCAGTCATGAGCTTGAGTTGCACCTCATTTATAGAGTCATGACCAGAGCTCTTGCAACATATACATTTTCCAACAATATCAGCTAGAAATTCATACCTTTGTGGAAACTCCTTCTTCTTGTACCCTTTGACAGATGGTGATTTCTTGTGATTCATCTTTTTGAGTCCCTTATGGAAGTCTATGCCATCTATGGACGGATACCCTTCAGGTTTGAGACCTAGGGCTAGATTGATGTCCTCAGCCTTTAATCTGATTTCTACGTTCCTAACTTTAGCAGTGATGGTGTTGTTTTCAAATACACCATTATTGTAGAATTTTTTTACCAGCTTCGGCTAGATCAATGTGTCTGTACCCAAAGCTTCTTTGAGACTCGCCTTCTTTAGTAATGACAAAGTCTTGTGAAATTGGGGTTCAACTTTCTTGAACTTGTTAAAGCAGAGTCTGTAGCCAGAGATAACGTTGGAGGTTACCATTGATTTCTTTCCAGAGTGTATGATTGATTGAGCATGATAGTTTAGGGTTTCTTTTTGCAGAGATAAGGAGATAGATAATCTTTTGAACTTTTGATTTTCAAAAAGGCGCTTTTAAATGGTACAAGTAACTTCCCTCTCTCCATTTTGCTTAGTGGGACAGGTGTCGAATTCTACTTGGCTCTACGAATTTGACTGAGAAGGATTGTACTGAATTGCCCTTGACTATTTTTGGGCTAATATGTTCTTCGGGAGGACTACGATCGTTGAGATGGTCCTTGGAGTCGTCGAGTCTATTCTACCATCGTTGAGTCTTTTTAGCAGTTTTCATGTCTGAGCTTCGATCGTTGAGTCTGACCGGTGATCGTTGAGTCTGAATGTCAATCGTCGAGTCTGACCGAGTCCTTGTGATGAATCTTTTGACTTAGCATTCTTCTTGGTTTAAGATAGCTCAGGAAGGGCCAACCTTATTGAATGAATCAAGGGTTAGGTTTATCCCTGAGACTCTTATAAGAGAGATTGCTTTGTTTTGTACTTGATCATCATAGGGTGCTCCTTTGGTTTTGTTGATGAAGCTCTCCTATCGTTGAGTCTATACTGCAATCGTTCTCTTATGACATTTCAGCTCTACGATCATGGACTTCCTTTCATCAAGTCTATGATTTTGAATATAGCCTTTAAATCTGTATGGTTAACACAAACTAGAGCACATTTCATGGTTATAAGTTAAGCATGCCTAGCTCACTTATTAACTTGTTAAATCTGGATTCATTAGAGGTTTTGTAAAGACATCAGCAAGTTGATTTTTAGTAGGGATATATTGTAAAGATATAGTTCCATTTTGCACATGATCCCTAATGAAGTGATACCTTATTTCTATATGCTTAGTCCTAGAATGCATGACAGGATTATGAGTTATAGCAATTGCACTTGTGTTATCACAGTGAATAGGTATGGATTTAAATTCAAACCCATAATCTGCTAGTTGATTTTTCATCCATAAGATTTGAGCACAGCAACTGCCAGCAGCAATGTATTCAGCTTCTGCGGTTGAAGTAGATACTGAATTTTGCTTCTTGCTAAACTAGGACACACGACTGTTTCCTAGCAATTGACAGGTGCCACTTGTACTTTTTCTATTAATTTTGCAGCCTACAAAATCAGCATCTGTGTATCCTATTAGCTCAAATGAGGTCTCCTTGGGATACCAAAGCCCCAAGTGGGGTGTACCTTTGAGATACCTAAAAATCCTCTTTACAGTAGTTAAATGAGATTCTTTAGGACTAGCCTGAAATCTAGCACAAATGCATGTTGCAAACATTATATCCGGTCTACTAGCAATTAGATATAAAAGAGAGCCTATCATACCTCTGTATTAAGTTATATAAATACTTTATCCTTTTTCATCTTTGTCAAGCTTGGTTGCAGGAGCAATTGGGGATTTCATGGGAAATGCTGACTCCATGCCATACTTCTTAAGTAAGTTTTTAATGTACTTGGCATGGTTGATGAAGATTCCTTCATCAGTCTGCTTTACTTGCAGGCCAAGGAAGAAGTTCAGCTCACCCATCATGCTGATTTCAAACTTGTTCTTCATAAGCTTGGAGAATCTCTTGCATAACTTTTCATCAGTAGATCAACATATATTTGAACTAATAGGACTTTGTCTTTATGCTTTCTAAGAAATAGTGTGGTATCTACTCTACCTCTAATGAATCCATTTTCAATGAGAAAGTTAGTTAGTGTTTCATACCATGCTCTAGGTGCTTGTTTAAGACCATATAAGGCTTTGTCTAATCTAAAGACATAATTAGAAAGAGATGGATTGATGAAACACGGAGGTCGTTTCTACATGACTTCTTCTTGAAGTTCACCATTCAAGAATGCACTTTTGACATCCATCCGAAAGACCACGAATTTCATGTGAGTAAAGAAAGGCAAGAAATATTCGATGGCTTCTAGTCCCGCAAACAGTTCAAATGTCTCATCGTAGTCAATGCCTTCTTCCTGAGAGTAACCTTTGGCCACCAGTCTAGCCTTATTCCTGGTTATCACTCCATCTTTATCCATCTTGTTTCTGAAGACCCACTTAGTTCCAATGACAGGATGGTTCTTTGGTCTTGGAACCAATCTCCAAACTTTGCTTCTTTCGAACTGATTAAGTTCTTCCTGCATGGCCTCTATCCAGCTGGAGTCTTCCATAGCATCCTCAATTTTCTTTGGTTCCATTTGTGATAGGAAGCTTATGTGACACCCCCAAATCCGGGTTACCTGACCCCCGAGTTTGGTGTTCACGATCCACAATATAATACCATCTAACTACCCATTTTAATATAAATAGGAATACATAACTCATTAACATAGATTGTTAATACATAAGTCCCAGGTCTACTAACCTTAACATTACAGACATACCCCTTTAGATATACAAAAAGGGTTTACAATACGACATAATTATAATAAAGTTCATCATAACTAATTTATTACTATGCCTTTTCCCTTGTTCTTCTTCGCCCTTCTGCAACTTCGTCCCTAGCTGAAAAGTTTTATTTATAGCAAGGGTGAGCAACAAGTTTGCTCCGCAAGTTAAGAGATACAATAAAGATATAGAAATCGATATCAAACCTTCTCACATTTTACGCAACAATAATTCGATAATGAAAGAGTACAATGCTTTCAAGGTTTTCTACGATATTCAAATGAATAATCAAGAATTAATTCTACGAAATAGCAAAGTGGAATGTTTTCCAGATTTATCTTTGAAGCGATCCATTGGATCTTGAACTTCTCTTCTCGAGTAACTATCAAAGTTAAACTTTGATATACCTGTGTATCAGATAACCATAAAGATTAAATCATACCCCTCTGCAAGTATATAAAGTGATCAGCTTTAGTATACCCTATATTATGCATAATACTTAATCATACAGAAGGTAGTAATACTAAACCGATAAAATATTCCCTTTATATAAAAGGTTGTTCTTCTCAGTCTTAGAATCAAGATTTTGATTTTATAACGAAATACTTTGATTTCAAATTCTATTTACTTCTCGATCTAGCCGAAATAATTGGCATCGATCTGTCAATAACAATTGAATTCTCTTCTCGAACCTATCAAGTTCTAACAAATATTCGTCTAACCAGAATAATTGGCTAAAACATTTCTCAACATAATTCGACAATAAACAGAAATTATTTGTACTGTCAATTCTAGCTTCTACGGATATGTATATCCAACAACAGTTATTCTACGAATGTATATATATTCCGAATCAGTAATTCATTTATTAAACATGCACTAACTGCGAATAATCAATAATAAATCCCTGGACGTGGTCTAATTAGCAATAATTAACCACCAATAATAATTAAACAATATTAACTCAAGGTTGAGTTAGGGAACTTGCCTCTTCCGCTGAGTACAGCTACACAATAAACTTAACTGCTTTCGAAAGACCTATAGCCAATAATATCGGTCTAACAATTAGTACAATTATTTATAACACATAACACTTTAATTCACAGTCAAACTTCTCCTAGGCACATTACCACATAGCCACATCAGTGTTTATAACCTAGATAAACACTTATCAAGTCTAACTATTTCGGTCTGGTTTGACTTCGGTCCATTCTCGGTGATCTGGTCACCCTATCCGATAATTAACACAACTATTGTCAATTAAACTTGGTCTCTAAGCTTCAATATTATTTTAGATAAGTCAAATATCATTTATAATATTTTTCGAAAGCTTTTAATAATTTATAAGCAATTATTATAATTTATAATAATTTTTCAAACATGGGAATCATTTTTAAATGATTTAATTATCAAATAATCTTATTATTATTAATATTTAATAATATAAAAATATTAATAACATACTTGTCAAAATATTAAAGTTATTTTAATAACTTAAAATATTTTAAATCATCAATATTCTACTTAAATGATTTTTAAAGTAATTAAAATCATTTTAAATCATCACCATTAATAATCAAATATTAATGAAATTATCATCAAAATATTAAAAGTCATTAATTATAACTTAAAGTATTTTTAAATCATTCTTCTCTTTTTAAATGATTTTTAAATTAATAAAATCATTTTTAATTCATTTATTTAATATAATAATTAAATAAATCTAATATCATTAATATTAAATTATTAATGAAAATTCTTTAAAAATATTAAAAATTACACTTTATAACTCAAAATATTTTTAAACACATTAATCTTATTTAAAATAATTTTTCATAATATTAAATCATTTTTCTCTAATTTATTTAATACACTAATTAAATAAATTAAATACCTTTAATATTTAAATAATTATAAATATTAAAGAAAAATATTCAGATAGTCGTAAATTATTTTTCATAATTTAAAAATAATTTTTAAAACCATTTTTGGTAATTTCTATAATTTATTTTTATTTTTAATTATTTTCGGAAAAATAGAAAATAAAAATAAATTGCAACCGTCGCTAAAGCCTTTAGTGACACATAACTGTTGCCTTTGGTGTTCTTGGCTCAAGAACACTGACAATCTCAGTGTTCGAGGGGCAAGGTTTGAGTGGCTTTTAATCTCAGACAAAATGGTTTCTGGGCAAACTTAAAGTTCCAAAACGTAGTACACATGTAATACTACTCATATCAATCAACATTTTAGTCATAACACCACATTATATAACGATCTGGGCTTTCAAAGATGATGTCAGACCAAATCTGGGTTTCTCCAGAAACCCAGAAACTCAACCAGTCACTTTCAAGCTCAATTTTATATACAATCTGGTCATGGTTTATGTGATCTTAAGGTTCAAACATGTAGCCCATGTGTCAATAAACATTACTAAAACCACAGACTGGTCGAACTACAAATCAATAACCAGATTAAGATCGGTCAAAACCCTGTCAGAAAATTGGTTCTACCGTTTCTGGGTTTTTCCCATAAACTACTATCATGATCAACCAGCCAAGTTTGATCGTTCATTACAACAAATCTGTTTACATTTTACGACACCTAGAAGCATGGATCTATAGTAAACATAACCAGCTACAAGTATAATACAACAACAACATCATAACAACCTAAAACCTGCCAGATCCGGCCTTGTAAAAAGTTGTCAGACACGGTTTTGAACATTCTGGGTTTTCCCAGAATTCACCCGGTCAACATCGGTCAACGATGTTTGACCATGAATAAAAAGAAATATAGACATCCAACAACTATGATTCCACTTCTAGATGAAAGACCATATGGCAAAGAAAAAGTCTAAGGGGACATTGCTTGGCGACCGGTCCAAAATATTTATTTATTTATTTATTTTAAATATCTCCCAAATAATTTATAAGATTTATTGGAACTGAAATTTTTACAGAATAAGTGTTTTGGATGTCATTTGGATACATGTAGAAAATATGCCTGCACAGTCTGTACAGACATATTTTTTACATGTATCCAAATGACATCCAAAACACTTTATTCTGTAAAAATTCCAGTTCCAATAAATCTTATAAATTATTTAAGAGACATTTTTTTTAAAAATAAAATAAATAATAATACTTTGCCCGGTCGCTGGACAGGTCGCCAAGACCCGGTCAGCGTAGAAGAACTCTATGGCAAACTATAGATCTAAACAATAAAACAACAAGAATCATAAATACACAAAGATCTAGAGTGACTAACATTTGATTGTCAGACCTCTTAACTATTCTTGGGCAGTTTTTTAAAAGCTCCATTTTAAAGCCTTTTGATGTTATGGATCCACAATGGATCATCATAGATCAACTAAAAACAATTTTTAACATAAATATAAACACATAAACATAAAATTTTTCTTAGCAACAAAGATCAAAAATCAATTTGGGTTTATACCTTCTAGCTTTCCAATCCTTGATCTATACTCTCCAATTTGTTATTTGTTGATCTAGGGGCTGTATTTAGGACTGGTCTACCTTAAAATTTTGGAGGTATGAGAGAGAATAAGAGTTGGTGAGAGCAAAGTTGAAAATGAGCAAGTTTTATAGACTTTCTCTCTCTAGATCTCTTATATGATAGATACAATGAATCTAAGTGTGCAAGTTGGCAAGATATGGATAAGATTTGGGCTGATTTCTAGCACACGGGATAATCTCAAGTGATGACTCACTAGATCTTGCAAATCTTCTAACTAAATATGTAAGTAAAGGGGAATTTTGGACTTTGTACATGAAATTTTAATGGCATACATGGGATTTACCAAACCCTTAGGGTTTAACCCTAAGGCTCTAACCCTAAAGTTTTATAACTTTAGCTTCTAGGATTTTCTAAATTAGGATCTATAAAATAAAAAATTAAGATGTTCAAAAATATAATTAGTGTTCCCTAATTATATTAAAGGTTACTAATCACATTAAAGTATACTAATCACTTTAGAGCTTACTAATTAGGATTAGGGTTTCTTAATTAGGGTTTAGGATTCTCGAATTAAAAATTAGGGTTTCCCGGCTTTCGATTAGGGTTCCTAACTATGCGTTAGGGTTTCAAATCTTGAGATTAGAGTTTACAATCCCTTATTAGGGTTTACAAATTTTGTACCCTACCCGACCAATCATTGATCAACATTCTATACTGTAGTCATCAGTATAATTATTTCAATTATATTTTTAATCGTCCCTATCCGGACTTAGGGTTAGGGTTTCTATTCTCAGTTAAGCACAACTCTACTCTAATTTCTCAGCCAATCCACAAATTCACTACTTCTCGATACTCGTATCACAGATACATAGTACAATATTAATAGTCAATGTCAATATTAAATAAATAAAAAAAAATTATTCATGAAATTTGGATTATTCAAAATCCTGGGTTATCACAGCTTAGATAAAAGCATTCATTTTGGGTGGCAGCTCTTGTTTTGACTCTTGCACTCGGATCTCCAATTATTAGATATTGAGTGTGATCTCTTGCCCATCTGCTTCCTATTGGGACATCTTTTCTTATGCCTTCTTGTCTTAGATCTTCAAGATCTATTTCTTCTTCTTGGTGTGGAGGTTCGTCGTCTGGCATACGTCTCTCTATGATCTCATTTCCTTGCTCAACGATTTCACTGTCTGGTACTACGATCGTAGTGTTGAGCTCGACGACCTCATTTGTAGCGTCTGAACTATTAGTCGTAGTGCCTTGGTACACTTTTTTGTCTAAGTTTGTCTCATCAAAGATGATGTGAATCGAGATTTCAACACTCAGTGTCTTCTTGTTGAATACTCTGTAGGCCTTACTGTCTGTGGCATATCCAAGAAAGATTCCTTCGTCTGACTTTGGTTGAAACTTTGTCAAGTACTGCTTTCCATTGTTAAGAATGTAGCATGCATAGTCGAAGACATGAAAGTAGCTGACACTTGGCTTTCTTCCTTTCCACAGTTCATAAGGAGTCTTTTTAATCGTAGAGTGTATGAGTGATCTATTCTGAGTGTAGCATGCAGTGTTGACAGCTTATGCGTAGAAGTATTCAGGCAGATTACCTCCTACTAGCAGAGTTCTTCCAGCTTCTATCAATGTTTTGTTCTTTCTATCAGCTACTCCATTTTGTTGGGGATTTCGTGGAGCTGAGAAGTTGTGACTAATGCCATTGTCTGTGCAGAACTGATCCATATATGAGAAATCGAATTCTCTGCCATGATCACTTCTTATGGCCTTGATTTTCTCTCCTTTCTCGTTTATCACCAGTTTGAACATCTTGATCAGTTGGGAGCTTGTTTCATCCTTTGAGGTTAGAAAGAACACCATGTAAATCTGGTGTATAAGTCGCCGCTACAACCGTGAGAGTATCTCTTTCCCCCAAGGCTCGTCGTTGGAATTGGCCCAAAAAGATCCATATGTATCAATTGCAGAGGCTTGTCAATTGAGTTGATGGTTTTGCTCTTGAATGAGCTTCTGGTCTGCTTTCCAAGTTAACAGGCATTGGACGACCTTTCTTTAATGAAGTTAAACTTGGGTAAGCCTGCAACTAGATCTTTTGAAGCTAATTTGGACATGCTTTTGAAGTTGAGATGAGATAATCTTCGATGCCATAGCCAGCTCATTTCTTCGGATGCTTTAGCCAAAAAAACATATAGTCTCGTCTGAGCTTAGTTTTCCAAGGTTTACTGTGTAGACATTTCCTTCTCTTGTTCCTATTAACTTTACAGCAGATGTCTTCAGGTCTCGGACTTGACATTGATTGTTGAGAAATGTTACTTGATGACCCTTGTCACAGAGTTGGCTAATGCTTAGAAGGTTGTGTTGTAGTCCTTCCACACAGGCCACTTTGCTGAAGGATACTGCACCATTTCCATCTAAGCCATAGTCTTTTGTCTTGCTAGAGCCGTTGTCTCCAAAGATGACCGAGGGACCCTCCTTCTCTATGTAGTCAGACAGAAGGGCTTTGTTCCCTGTCATGTTCCCTGAGCATCCACTGTCCAGATACCAGGTTGTGATCGTGGAGCTCTTTTCCTGTAATAACATTAAACCTTTATTTTGGTACCCATACTTGCATGAGTCCTACATTGTTAGTGCCATTGGGGACCCAAATCTGCTTGATTTTGGGTCTCACATGCAGGGAATTGTAATAACATTTTGCGCCCTTATGGTTGGGATTCAGAAGACACAAAACATTTGATATGATGCATGTTTGTATGTGTGTGAAAGTTCTTCCTCCATTTGGACTTTTTTGGGTTATTAGTCATCCTCCTATTAAGCTAATATTTCTTCTTCCATGTGTTCTTGTGTTTCATGATTTATGAGGAGTATGTCTTACTTATACTGTACCTTCCAGGTTGGTTCGTAGAGTTGATCTCATTGAACTCTACGATCCTTCGAGGTTGGTGAGTAGCAGCTAGGTTACTCTTCTCTTTTCGAAACCTGCATCGGCATATGAGATCCCTTGCTCTCGAATATGAATGAATGAACCGAAAGCGGGGTTTGACCGCTCAACCTTTTGTGAGGATTTCACAAATATAATGCCCCTACTAAAACCTGAGGCATTACTAGTGTTAATTTCCTTTGCTTTTTCCACACATGACTTTGGGGTAGATTCCCTAAAGCCTAGCTCTGTTCTATTAGAGACACTTCTCTGGTTAGACATTAAGGAGTCCATGGATGAAGAGGATTTATTCCATGTAGAGATTGTCTTTTCTAAATCCTCAATCTTAGAGGTTAGACTTGACTCTCTCTTTGCACAAAGCTCATTTGTTTGTCTCAAGAGATTATTCTCAGCCTCAAACTTGGAGAAAGAATTGGTACTGAGAAAGGCTGTTTCCAGTTCTTCTTGAACCTTTTCTTTCTCCTTTTGAAGAAGTGAATAATCCTTAGACAGAACTCTAAACTACTTCATGTATTGATGCAGATCAGATGTTATACCATGCAGTGCAGTTCTTAGGTCATCAATATCTACATCAGGAGAGTTGAATTCAAATACCTCATCGATACTTACTTCATGTATGTTGGAGTTCTGTTTGTCCCTTGCATTTTTGGCCATCAGGCAAAGATTTGCCATTTGAGGATCTTCATCATCTCCTGATTCTGGAGTTGAGTCATTGTCTGAGTCACTCCACGATCCTCTAGCTACAAGGCCTTTGTCTTTCTTCTGAGGCCTCTTATTGCCTTTGTATTCCTTCTTTGCTTGTGATTTCTTCTTGAGTTTTTCTCTGAGAGGTTGTTGCAATTAGCAATGAAGTGACAAGGTTTCTTGCAATTGTAGTATAGGTCATTCATTTGCTCCTGGCTGCTGTAGTTGCTGACTTTCTTTGGCTTGCTTGTTTTGCCTTGTCGCATGAATCTTCTTAGTCTTTTCACCAATATTGCAAGGTCCTCGTTGTCATCTTTATCGTAGTCAGAATCAACTTCAGTGCTGACTTTAGAGGTGTTTTCAGTTTCTTTGAGAGCAACACCTTTATCCTTCTTTCTTCCTTCAGACAAGGTTTCTGTTCGTTGAGTTAGCTCCAGTTCGTACGTGAGAAGGTTACCATACAACTGTTGAACATTCATTTCATGTAAATTCTTCAACTCTCTAATTGCAGTGGTTTTGGCATCCCACTTGCTTGGTAAGGCTCTCATGAACTTTATGATTAGATCTTTGTTTGGATAGATCTTTCCATAGGCTCATACAGAGTTTAGCAGAACATTAGGTGGCAGTGGTGTTCTTTCCTTGAACGTGAGCAAACATCTCATATTGCTGAGTCAAGAGAGATTGTTTGTTTTCTCTGACGTCCTTTGCTATTTTGTTGTTGACCACATTTTCAAACAGATCATCTTTTAAGGATTGGAATAAGATATTATTGGCCTTTTTGTCGAGTTGGACAACTCTCTTGTCGTTTTCTGTCCATTCTTCTTTGACCTTGATCTGTATTCTATTTGGGTCGTCTGTAGTTGGTGCAAGCTTTGTGGGAACATACGGCCCATTCTGAACAGTTTCAAATAGATATTCATCTATTGAATCCATGTAAGCTTGCATCCTAACCTTCCAGTTAGCAAATTTATCTTTGTTGCACATAGGTGGCTTGCTACTTCCTCCAGTTTTTGATTAGCTAGGTAAGTGTGCCATTCGATCTACTCAAGCTTTGTAGGCTATCTTATAAAACCTGCTTTGATACCAATTGTTAGTTCCCGGAGGCACAATAGATATCTAGAATGGGGGTTGAATAGATAATTAAAAACTTTTCTTTTAAACTAGTTAGTATGATGGTAATTAATGCACAGCGGAATGAGTATTTGATAAACCTTCTTTTAGATATCTTGAATTAATGAGAGTGAGGCAGTTATGACAGTTATAACAGTTATAGCAGTTATAATGGACACAACAGTTTTAAGTGGTTTATAGCACTTAAAGCTCCTAATTCACTCTTCTACTCCTCGACTAGGAAATCCACTAAGGATGTCAGTTACACTTCTTGAATCTCACAGATTCTTTCTAGACCAACAGTCTAGGAACTTCTTAGTTCACTCTTAAACTCTTCAAGTCCAACAGACTTGGTTCTTCACAGTTCACTTAGAACTCTTCAAGTCCTTCAGACTTGGAACTCTTACTTCAGTTGATTGGTTGTTGTTGAGATCATGATTAGTGCTACTCTGTTGCTATTAAGCACTTGTTCGAAAGAACTGAGTAGCTGAGCAAGCTTTCTCTTTTTCTCAGATCGTAGAGTTCAGCGTTGAGTTTTCTTGTGCGTTTTTGTTCAATGCTTGCCTACTTCTTTCATTTGTCTGTGTTATGTATATATGTGATCTTTTTAAATCTATGCGTTGAAGTCATCTGATGAGGCATTAAATGCATTTGACATTTTTGAGCTTTGATGGAGACTTTTCTGCACATCTTCTGAAATACAATCTGGCCCACTGACACAGCAGACTGCTTTCTCACCTAACACCTGAAAAGGTGTTTTCCTCTACCCAATGGTCCTTTTCTTAGCTTCTTGAATACGTTTCTTTTGATCAATACTAAGGATATCTTTTGTAGCATTGGGACTGGTGAGTGCTCAACGTTCAAAACCCATTCCACATTTGTTGGAATTTGTTTCCAAACAAAAGATAGGGTTCGATGCTTCTGACATACGACAGATGATACTCTACGATGCATATCGTGGTGTCTTGTCATATTTGTGCTTGGTCTGGATAGAACACTACGATTTCTTTCAAGGGTTTTCAAGCTACGATCTTTCCACACTACGATCTTTGCTTGCTCGTCTTGCAGACTCTAGGTTTTCGAGAGCACACTACGATCTATGAGTTAGCTTTGGCAAACGTCTGGACCACTCTATGATTTCTGCAGAGGCCCTTCAAGGCAGATACACTATGATCATCTCAAATTTCACGATCCCCGCTTTTAGCTTCGTGATTCTCGTTGATCAGCTAGATAGACTACGATTCTCTTCAAGGCATATCTATTTCTTTCTAGTCATAGATCAACCTTACATTTTTGATCTCTTTATCTATACAAGTGAACATTAAAGGCTACGATCAACCTAACAATTTTGATCTATCACTAAGTCCTTGTACATATATTCCTTGAAGGACTTTACATATAATCATGAGCATTTACTTTAAACATCAAATCAAAATATGCATTTTTCCAACAAACATGATTAGTTGGAGAGCTGGACAAAGTTCCAATTTCAACAGTGAATCATCCCAATCCATCAAAGACGGTGTTAAAAAATGGGATTACGCAAAGTTTCAATTTGCTATGGAACGAAAGATGAAAGCTCTTTGTAAGCAAATTAAACAATTGGTAGAACTGGTGACCTATCAGCATCAAGTCACACGCCAGTTAGTCAGCCAGGAGCATGCTTATCTCCTTCCTTTTGTTATGAATGATCCACCATCACCTTCAGAAAGCGAAGCTGTGGAAGATAAAGTTGCAAAGAGAGCAAATGCTAAAGTCCATCAGGATTTTGCCAATCAAAGGGAATTTACATACCTGGGCCAACCTATGGAGGAGATATTTCAGATGCTAATCAACGAAGGAAGAATCACCTCCCTTCTACCTCTAATTAATCCCCGTTCAAGACGGTTCAACTTCGATGGAGTTTGTCAATATCATTCACATTCTCGCGGTCACAGCACATAAGAATGTTGGGCACTTTGCCACCTTATGCAAAATCTAATTGACAGAGGTGTCCTGCAACTGGCAGACGAGGACAATATGCTACTCGAGAGTGGGAATACTTATCCTACCAAATGGAAGGGATTAGTAGCAGTAATATCCGTTGAGGCTGATGATACTGTCAAACCATTTCCCATATAAGCAATTCAACTCAAAGGAGTTGACAATCCTTTGAAAGTGGTTGCACCAAAGCCAATTTCTTTATCCTTCAGACATCAGTATCTTGTTGTCAGCTTACATAAACTCCCATGGAATTATGAAGAAGCTGAAGGATCCACATCTCATACTATTGCTACAGTGTCGAAGGAAAATCTACTATATCTTCCTCAGCGGGTTATGAAGCCCACCTTCAAAGCAAAGGGGAAAATTCCCATGGAGAAGATTGAAAAATTCCTCCGCACTATGGGTCATAATGAAACCAACATTACCTCCATAGTCACACCATCTCATATCCTGTGTGGATCCTCTCAAATATGTGTTCAGTAAGCCCATACTAAATTGTCGACTGTCCAGATGGCAGTTGATCCTACAACAATTTGATATCCTCTCATACGACGCAAAAAATCATCACAGTCAAGGAATTACGGATCAATTGGCCGTCAGACTTTTCTGTGGGATTAAAACCCTTGAAACATACTTTCTCGATGAAGGGTAATGGTAGTTCAAGAACACCATCGAGACGATGCATGCCGACGCGTGGAAAATGTATTTTGATGGAGTCATAACACGTAAGGTTCGGGAGTGGGAGCGGTTCTAGTATCCAAAGACGGGAGCGATATCCGTCGCCGTCAAATTGCAGTTTATCAGCACCAACAACACAGCTGAGTATGAAGGTTGTATCATGGGGCTAAAACTTGCCTGTTCAATGGACATCAAGCGGTTAACTGTCTTTGGGGATTCAGAGTTGGTAATCAAATAATCCACAAGAATCTATCAAACCAAAGAATTACATTTGCTGCCTTACCATCGGCAAGTTTTACAGATGGCTTTGGAGTTCGAAGAAATCTCTTTTTCATACATTCCTCGTAATAGGAATGATTTTGCGGATGCATTAGCAACGTTGGCCTCCTTGATTCACATACCTGACAATAAAAACATGTCAAGCATCATATTTTCCCTGCAAAAGGCCCCAGCCTATGGGAACTATGTTGGAGAAGTATCGGATGAGCTACCTCCCATCCACAACCCTTGGTATCATCATATCAAGGAGTATCTACGAGATGGATCTATACCCGCTGAGGCGAGCCTGACTGAAAAGAGGCAGATCCATCGACTTGATATGAAATTCTACCTGAGTAGGGATGCACTCTACAAAAGAGATGCAGGATTAGGTCTCCTCAGATGTCTGGACAAAGAACAAGCTCAGAGGCTCATGGATGAGATCCATGGTGGAGTATGTGGCCCACACATGAGCGAACCCATACTTGTTAAGAAGATCCTCAGAACAGGACATTATTGGCTTACCCTCAAAGCTGACTGTGATCACGTCAAGAGGTGCTATCAATGCCAGATTCATGGAAATGTTATCCACGCCCCCTCCAAGGGAACTCCACAATATGAGTTCACCACGACCCTTCTCAATTTGGGAAATGGACGTGATCGGGCCCATCAAGCCCAAAGCCAGTAACGGACATCGATTCATATTCACCATGATCGACTACTTCACCAAATGGGTTGCTTTCATCAGAAACAATATCGTCTGTCGATATGGACAACAAGAGGTAATTGTGTCAGACAATGCTAAGAACCTCAACAACAAAATGATGGAGGAGTTATGCAGTAAATTCCACATCAAACACCTTAACTCCGTCATCTACCGTCCAAAGATGAATGGTGCTGTTGAAGCGGCTAATAAAAACATCAAGAAGATCATGCAGAAAATGTTCACCAATCACAAAGGATGGCCTGACTTCTTGCCTCTGACCTTATTAACCTACAGAACTTTAATGCGTACTTCCACTTGGGCAACCCCCTACTCATTAGCCTATGGGATGGAAGCAGTGCTCCCCATAGAGGTGGAAGTGGAATCCCTCAGAGTATTGATGGATGCTCAGTTGGATGAAGACCAATGGGTACAAGACAAGAATCACCAATTGTCTCTAATAGACGAAAGGCGAACCGCGGCTATCTTCCATGGTCAGTTATATCAACAAAGGATCACAAGATCCTACAACAGGAAAGTCCGACTACGAAAATTCAAATAACACGACTTGGTTTTGAAGAGCATCATTGACAACCAAGATCAATCTAAGGGAAAATTCGCTCCTAACTGGGAAGGCCCGTTTGTTGTCAAGGAGGTATCGGCGGTGAGGTATTATCGATTCTGAAATTGATGGCGATGAATTTCCACAGCTTATCAACTCGGACACCGTGAAACGGTACTATGTCTGAGGATATCATCAAGTAAACATCCTAGTTTGTATCATCAGATCACCAGACATTCCAATTTTCTAACCCTTTTTACATACTCTTTTGCCCCTCAGGGAAACATACACTTCAAACCAGCAGCCTGGTTTCACTTTATTTTAAAACTTTTTACACAATTTCGGTTATCCTAAAGACGAAATTGAACCTTTCACACCTCCAGTTTATCATGAAGACGGGATTAAACTTTTCTACGCTTGCAGTTTGTCCCGAAGACGGGATCAAACTTTTTCCACACCTGCAGTTTATCCCAATCATGGGATTAAACTTTCTTCTCCCCGCAGTATAGCCTGCACATGGGATTCATACTTCTCTTTGGCTGCGATTCGTCCTAAAGGGCGAACTATGTCGACCTGATCTCCCTGATACCCGGGAGTACGTTGGCAACCATATTCTATATGGACCGGTCGCAATAAATAAAAAACAATAAAAACATTTCTACCTTTTCTCTACAAAAAAAAACCACAAACACAATTCCACACCCTTCTTTATCAATAAAGCTTCTACACCCATCTGCCATTCAAATTCAGCGTTGAACCTCTTACACCAGGTTTGAACTACGTAGACCTGATCTCCTCTTCAGTAGGAGTATGTAGGCAGCCATTTATGGTTCGGTCTAACCCCCTACAAGAATAAAAATACTTATCACACAGTACTAGGATCAAATTTCAATCCACCACATTTTCATTGGCTTCAGACCAAAGGGATGGAATTACCAAACCTCTCCTCGCCAATAGGAGATTTGGCGACCATCTAAGCTATGGTTGTGCCTCAAAGAGAAACACCAATCCATAAGAAATGGAATTAACTAGGCTTCTCACAAATAGAAGTAATGGCGACCATCTGTGGTGCAGTCAATCTCATAGAGGAAAAGCCACACTCCTCACAACAATTCCATATAGATACCTGTCCCAAGACACCAAAGATGGTAGGGATATACACATATCAATGATCCATTCTGAGAGATCTTATGATGTCTCAATGTCCACACATCAAGGATAAGTTCAGAATACATCAATATCACAACCCTGAAGAAACACGCAAATATTAAGCATGTATCAAGGCACAATTGAAAGGGAAGTGAATCAAAATATATTTCCCTACCATATATAATACTGTTTAATATATACATATGTGTTGTACATAACAAAATGGCTAAGCTAGTCTGTGCAGGAAAATACAAGTCTATATACAGATCTGTGTGTATGCAGACTATCAGATCTAACATAGCATCCTTCTCTGAAGAAGGAGGTAACGCTACAAGCTCCTGCCCAATGGTATCTACACGAGCTAACAGATCCAAGGCTAACTGCATGGTGGCATGATGCGCATCGATTTATGCACTCATATCGGCAAGGATGCCAGTCGTGAGGGATCTCACTGAAGTACTATCTGTGACAACCACATCCTGGGCAGATAGGACAACATCCCACTCCACAATCAATGCAACTCTGGCTGATCTAGCCTTGTTTCTCTCTAATAGAGCTGCATCTCTCCCATCAAGAGCTATCAACATCAAGGCCCTAGCCTGATCTCTCTCATAGGTCATCAGATGTAGGCTCTGCTCCAAATACTGCCCTGAATGCTAAATGACAGTAGCACTCATAATGGGAGAATCCATCAAAAATGCTGGCAACCCGGCAGTCAAATCCTCCTCGATGGGAATATCAGCCTCCTCCATAGGCTCCTCATCGTCGAAATCAATCCCCTCTACTGTGAATACTACCATATCTGATGTAGTCTCTATCTCCATCCATGCGGAATACTCTACAAAATAACCCGGATGGCTGATGGAAAACATAGCTAGCTCTCGCTTATCTTATCAGGCATACAACCTGGATCTGTCCTTTGCTGGTAAATGCCGAGAAGTGAAGCGCTAACTTGATGACCCCTCAAAAGGATGGAAGTCCTGGAACTTGTCAAACTGACACATCACGGCTAGTGGGTTGTAAGTAATCATGCCTCTAAAACCAGCTAAAGGAAGATAATCCATGCCCTGAGCATGAGTAATGAAGTTGTAAGGCGAGCTAAGCCCTGAATACGATAATATATCAAACGGAGCTCCGATCTCTGCTAAGAAAGTTGACCAGGATGCAGCATCTATACACTCCGCAGGCTGAAAGGAGTATGACATGGCTACATTATGGGTAAAACAATGCCCATGCCATCTGAAAGTGCCAATCAGTCTCAAGTGTGACATAAACCACACGTACAACATGACCGAACTTCCTGTAAACACTCCTGCCAGATAAGTGCAACAATATGTACCCGACCTCAGAGTCTCGACGATGATCATAGGTATAATGGTGTGACCCTCCCTGAGAGCTCTCACTGCCATAATGATGCCAATGTCCAACTTATCCATATATCGTGGCATGTAGACATACGACAGTACGCACAGTAGAAGTATATCCACTATAGCAGATGCCAATGATCCTCCGGTGTGGTGAAATTCCTGAAATGTCGTGCATAACTATCCTCAGAGCTAAATCTGTCAAACAGAAAATGCTGGGATATAACATGGCCAAATGTGATCTCATCCTGCACCACTCTACGCCTTAAGCTAGTGAGGGTCATGAACTGCCTACTCATGTCTCTGATCGCCATATGCACGCAAGGTCTGTCTAGTGGCAGCATCATCAAACGTGCATACTCCTCCAATGTAGGAGTCAACTCATGGGTCCCAAATTAGAAAACCTTCCTCTCCGATACCCAGTGCTCTAGCATGCCCTCCACGAATCATGTGGGAACCTGAAACATCAACAAGGTCATAGTATGCTGCAACAAATGATCTACAGTCATCCTGTCTGATGATGACATGCTATCATACCACGATCGCATACCAGATGCCACCAAAAATGGTGAGGTATGATCAATACGGCTAACTGTTGAAGAAGACATCTGTACGGGCCATGTCATAAGAACATCCAGGGGTCAATGATGAATATCTCTGGACATACATACATATGCATAACATAATAACATGCATGATACAATAGATGGCAATATGATATAGGGAATGAAAAATTGTGCATACATTCCTAAGTATATCATCATCGAGTACATCTCTGTACAACTAAAATACAAGGAAATGGGAAAAAACTACCCTACATCTAACAAAGGCCTATCAAAAGAGATAAATGGTATCAATGTCTACAACATCAATCCTGTCCACCTGATGTAACTCATCCTGAGTCACCAGATCTCTATCTACAGGGATGTCAGGCCTAAACAAGGCAGGATCTGCACCGGCAAAACCATATGGGTCACCTGAGGGGCCAGCACCAGCATTGGAAGGATCAAAAGTATCCGCCTTTGAAGGATTTCTACCCAAATGCCGGATAAAGAAATATGTCAGGTTTAACTGCCGGGTTAAACTATTAATCTGTGTCAAATGAGTCGGATCTCGGACACATGCTAGGTAATTCATCATCATCATAAATCCTGGAACCATATCCCCCATGAACTGAGTGGCGCAGGTCTGGGCTCCAATGGTACGAGAGAACCACCAATGCTGGAACATCTCCTGAGTGTAGGGACCATCTGATAATGTGAAACCATCAATCCCCAACAATAGGATATCAATGATGGGTGACTGCGAAATAGGCCAATAACGCCTGGCAGGAGGCAAGATCGGCATGCGAATCTCTCCTATAGTGCTCCTGATAACACGTTCTCATAAATAGAGCTCTCATCCTCCATCAATGAAGAGAGTAATCCTACGGGAGGAAATCACATGCTCAACACCAGTCGGGTACCCATCCTCAAATCCAATGCTCAAATGCTCCCCAGAATACGGAACCCACGTGATAACATCCGCTGTCAACAACTCCAGCTGTAGGTGGCAATTAGTGAAACCGTCAGCAACAGGGACCTCCACCAGTATGAAACCGTCGCTCTATAGTCATCGTGCAAAGACTGATATATAGAGTGGATGCTGAACCAGTTCCCTCAAGGCTGTGCAAAGCCAGGAACCTACATCAAATGCAAATCAACATCAGAATCCTCTACTCCTCATCAATAGGAAAAAGGATGATTAAGATCTAACTTTATACCTTGTTTGCGTGTAGGTAGACTGAAGGATGTCGACTCAAGTCTCCCAGAAGCTCGAGGTTCTCCACTTGAATACCTGGAAAATCCCTATGGGGAACACATGCAGCAGGAGCAGGAACCTCAACCGGTACATCTTCCTCCTCGTCCTCGACATCCGATACTTCAACCTAGATAAGACGTATCACCGCCTCCACCAAACGATGAGGCTGTCTAACATAACGGGGTCGAGGTACTTCAGAAGCTCTCCTCCGTACACCAGAAGTGGTCCTATGAGAACTACTCGGATGATCCGGATCCATAATATCTGGACAACATGTCTCCAAATAACCTTAGAAAGGGTGTGGTAATGTTTAACCTGGAGCTTTTCAAATTATATTTTTCATGACTACATGCATGCATGCATTATTTTAACATACGTCTACAGTAGAGTTAAAATGCATGACTACCCAATGCCTACGTTTTGGGAAATTTTGCCATAGTCCCCTTTATAAATAGGACTATCCACATGCACATAAGCATGACTAGGTGGCCATTCAGTAGCACACCTTCCCACAGTTATATACATCCTACATGCATTTATACATCATAATAAAAAATCCATAAGTGTAGTCTAATTACCAAGATTATTTTGCTTTTCTACCTTTACTCATTTATCCTCAAATAGGATAAGAAATGACAGTAAAAGGTGACAATTTGACTGTTTCAAAAGTCAAATTTTTTCACATTATTTTGTTTAGCATGGTTTAATATGAACATTTGCTATGTTGAATATTTTTTATCAAGTCATATCAGCATACATATTCACTATTATGTGTCTAAATGCATTTCATGTGATAAATCATTTTACAACGGATAGAAACTGGAAAAGAATACATGCATATGTTACCAGGAACGACGAGGCTATCTAACCGAACGGGGTCGAGGCACTTCAAAAGCCCTCCTCCGTATACCAGAAGTTGTCCTATGAGAACTACTCGGCTGATCCGGATCCATAATATCTAGACAACATGTCTCCAAATCACCTCAGAAAGGGTGTGGTAATGTTTAACCTGGAGCTTTTCAAAATATATTTTTCATGACTACATACATGCATACATTATTTTAACATACGTCTATAGTAGAGTTAAAATGCTTGATTACCCAATGCCTACGTTTTGGAAAATTTTGCCATAGTCCCCTTTGTAAATAGGACTATCCACATACACATAGGCATGACTAGGTGGCCATTAAGTAACACACCTGCCCACAGTCATATACATCCTACATGCATTAATACATCACAATAAAAAATCTGTAAGTGTAGTCTAATTACTAAGATTATTTTGCTTTTCTACCTTTACTCATTTATCCTCAAATAGGATAAGAAATGACAGTAAAAGGTGTCAATTTGACTGTCTCAAAAGTCAAATTTTTTCACATCATTATTTTTAGCATGGTTTAATACTAACATTGCTATGTTGAATATTTTTTATCAAGTCATATCAGCATACATATTCACTACTATGTGTCTAAATGCATTTCATGTGATAAATCATTTTCCAACGGATAGAAACTGGAAAAGAATACATGCATATGTTATCAGGACAGTGAAGAACACTTGTACGGTGGCAGAATGTGCAGAAAGTTTTCCGAACTCAGCAGGTCTGAAGAAGAGCTCTCAGATTTCCTTCGCGGCGCTACTTAAAAGTGACTTATGAAAGCAACATACAACCTTTACATAGTCACGGTTGGCCACAGGTCCACCTGTGGCTGTCACAGGTGTACCTGTGACACCCCTACTTGGGTCCCATACCTCCGGCTCAGTTCAGTTCGAGTTGCAAAGGAGGTCTCACAAGCTGAAAAGGCCAAATCAGGAATAAAAATGCTACGCGATTGAGCGAAATAACCTGGAATCCTGGTTTTCACGGGCCAAACTTTTGCTCGACACATCACTCATTAGTATTCTCCTGAATGTAGGGTATACTATACTGATTAGCTTAGCTTTTGCAAATCATGCTTGACAATACCTTACACAGGTCCGATGCCGCTAAAAGTGTCCCTAGCGGGGGTCACAACGCCATAGTTATAAATTGATAAAGTGTCCCGGTGGGGGTCACAACGCCAAAGTTATAAATTGATAAAGTGTCCCCGACGAGGGTCACAACGCCGAAGTTATAAATTGATAAAGTGTCCTCGGTGGGGGTCATAACATCGAAGTCAAATGTTGATAAAGTATCCTCGATGGGGGTTACAATGTGATTCAACCTTTGATATACACGTCAATGAAGGTCAAGCAACCTTGACATGTTTCCCAGTAAGGGTCCCAACGCAAGCTAACCATTGATACACACATCAATAAAAGTCAAGCAGCCTTGATAGTTTACCCAACAGGGATCTATCCGGTGATACACACTCCAGTCTAGGATTCTTTATCCTATCCATGCCTTGCATTGCATGAATATGATAAAGAGGGGCATCTGTAGACACTCGAAATTTTTTGCACACCTGTTATTGACATTGCAGAAGGGCGGATTTATCTTTCAGAGATAACCCTGGAAGACAGCTCACATCCATTCCGGATACTATAGGAAGTTCAGTTTCAAACTCGGAACACACACCAGGAGTATGCGATCAACTTCAATCTCAGACCTCCCGTCGAGGCACTCATACCTAAGATCTGGAGCTAACACCAGGAAGGAAGACAGGCAAACTTACAAATGACCCTGTGGAATTCAAACACATGCAGCAGTCCAATCTCAGATGTAACCCTGAGCAACGTCTGCTATCAGCCCAAACCGGAGATAACCCCGGTGAGGAGAAAAAATGTTATCTTGCCACCTCAACCCCAGCGCACTGTCTCAACATTTCATACATACATTTTAACACAACAATGTCCTACAAGAGCCAAGGAGTTCCAATCCCGAGTGACTATTATGCGTGGAAGCACACCGGATAGAATTTGAAGCTTGAAGACCATGGGCATGGTTCCTTCTTCCTGACTTCGTACAACCTCTAATCCCATGTAATTGCGTAACTCTCGACAAAAGCAGTTCAAAGATGGTCTTGTACACTTCATTCGGATGCTCGGATTGAAGTTCTACAAGCTCAAGCTAACATCACAGTACATGAGTGCACGTACGTCGAGATGGTGGGACCCGCGGAGCCCAGGGCACCCCGGGCAGCCGCAGGTGCATCTACGACTATCGTAGGTATACCTGCTATATCATGTTTAAAACCGAATTTTTTTACAAATTGAAACCCTTTGTATATAGATGCGAACGAGGACTAGCACTACTTCTAAGTAAAATGCACATTGATCCACACACACACACATTCATATAACAGTTTCTTGAAAAGTGGCGATCACCGTGGCAACACGGATGTCGAGGGGTGCCTAACACCTTCCCTCCGCATAATTAAGCCCCCGAACCTAAATGAATCTCGGTTTCATAGACCCGTTTAGCAATGTCAAATCACTGGGTCAATGTGCAAACCTTTTCTTGGTTGCGTTAGTGCAACCAGTTAAAAACTCCAACTGGCGACTCTTACAGTCAAATCGTCGACATTACACATATCAGACCTTTTTTCACTTGTTTTTTTCAAACAAATCTCACATAACATGAGAACACCAAAGAACAAGTAATGAAAAAGGGACAAATAAAAATCCCGACGTCGATATTCATTAATTCTCATTAATTGTCCTGCTACTGAATCTTCCTCTTCCTCAGACTCAAAGACTGTATACTAAGATTTCTCTCCCTTATAATATCTATAGCCTTAACAGCTCTGATACCATAATTGTAACGCCCCCATATCTATAGTCCCGCGGTATTCGATATGGTGCTTACTATAAGTCAATGTATATAACACATTCAAATCTATATGCCCATGGTATCTGATTTTATGCCTATATGTAATTGAGTTACTATACAATTTATAACCAGATATAATTCCCATAGATCCAAGATTCACAGTATCCCATAACAGATAATAATTCTCAATAGAATTATTGCTGTGTTTGGATACCCTCACTTGAATATAGGAACTGTATCTATGAATAGTATCTATCTATCCAAAATTTAGAGTATCAGTAATAACATGAACAGTCCATATTAGTCTATGTCATGTGAATTACACTATCGTATCGATAGTACATATCTATCCAAAATTTGAAGTATTAACAACAACATGAACAATCCATGTTGTTAATACCCTCACTCTGATAAATAGTTCCCAAGGATCTCAAACTATATAGAAAATTCTAATTACATCTATATATATAAGAAAACACGGTTGCGGAAATAAAAGATGTTATATATATTATTAAAGTTTGATTACATGATTCTTCATAAGAATTTCTTATTACAAAGTATTACATTCAACTAGACAGTAATATAAACTAATCTAAGTAGGGATGCTTCGCTTTATTAATACCAGAAGTGCCATAGTTAACATCTAATACTGCAAAGGGAATAATTTGCAAGGGTGAGCTATGACATGCTCAACAGGTTCTATATTTATAATAATATATGATTTAAAGAAGTATAACAATTCAAAATTTAACTGATAGTTGCTACCATTTCTAGAATTTCTTTTTCAACAATTTATGGACTTTTTATTTCTGTCAGTCATATAGACTTAGAAACTTTATTTAGATATGAGGTAGGGGATTAACCTATTCAATATCCTAGGAGTATGCATCTCATCCTAATAGTGCTCACATGCACTAATCGTCAATATATTATTGCCCAAACATCGGTCCCTTTACGGGATATACAACTTCAGTATAGGATGTCTTACCAAAATAATTTAGTTTGACATAACAATTTATGCTCAATAAACAATATCATATGAATAAACAATTTATTTCTTAGTTATGCTGAAGCAATAGATATAACTTTTCAACAATTGGCAATTCAAGTTTAGGTTTGGTATAACATATCAATAGCAATTCAAGATAGAATCTTGTTCAATGAATAAATAGGGTTTGAGAAATTTGCGTAAGTAATTAATAATTTGGGTTTAGTAAACTTGCCTGAGTGAAGACTAGTCAAGCAATGCTAGTCGATTCGTTAATTAACACCTAAAATGTTAATTCATATAAATCTAACACATTAGTATTGATAACAATACTCAAATACAAAATCTACAAATGTTCGGGTTAGGTTTAATATGGTTTCGATGTCCAAAGACTTTACCGAGTATTAAATAAGTTGATAAATCGACTAAATTTTATTTATTAGCTTTATTTTATTATTAGATAATTTAAATATTCATTATAATAATTTCTAAAAGCAAATAAAAATTTTTAAGTATATATTTATCCCTTAAATGATTTTTAACTCATTTATTTCTATTTCTATATAATTAATATTTACTTAGAATATTATAAAAATTTTGTTTACATTTTAAATAATTTATAACCATTTATTATAATTTTATATCATTAATATTATTTTTCAATAATTATTTATTATTCATAAGTAATTATTCTAATTACTTTATTATTAACTTAATTATTAATAATATCCAAATAAATTAAAATATTTATTGAATTTATGTAAAAATATTGAAAGTTAAATATTATAACTTAAAATAATTTCTAAAAGCGCTTTTGTAATTATTTATATTTATTTATTAATTATTTCTAATTTTTATTAATTAATTTATTAAAAAACATTTTACATCTCTATTTAAAGCTCTATAGTGATGGGGAAGTGTCGCCATTTATAGGTGTTCTTGAGTTTACGGGTTTGATCAAATGCATGGCCTAGGGACCACTTTGGCCTTGATCTACTTTGCTACTGTAAATGATTCTGGGTTTGGTCATGTATGGTTGTTATATTACTCATACAATAGTACAACATCAGGCCAAATTCATGCTTTAACCTACACATAACAAGAAGTTATAGAGGCTCAAAGTCACTGTCAGAGTTGTTCTTGAGTTTCTGGGTATCCCAGAACAGTGGTCATGGTCGGTCAACGATTTGTAGCTTCTATATCTTTCAATCCGTGTAATAGATTTGTGTTTTGTTTGTTGTCATAGGTAGCCTATGTAAGACCCCAAAATTTATGAAATGAAAGTATTCAATTTTATTACAATTATTATTTTATTTCGTAAATGGTTAAATTGATAAAAGGTTAAAGTTAAGGGTGATATTTGAAAATTTTGCAAAGTATGCAAGTTGTTATAAAATATTCGTTTGGTCGGGGAATATTATTTTTGTCGGGAAATATCTGTACGACGGTACAATCATTGGTGGACCCCACAACCGAAGTATTGTCGTAGTTAGAAAATGACAAAATTATCTTTTTATAAAAATAACGGCTGAAAGTGTTACCGAATTAAAATTGTTGAACTACCCGGTAGTAAAAGTACGATGTCTGGCGTGGTTGCATAGTAGTACACGGTATTGATTATTGATGCTTACGTAAGGCGTCACTCGATTATACTCAATTATTGCTATAGTAATTGCTACATCATATCTCTCGTATTATTGATTCAATTATTGTCACGAAGTATCATCATATAATATGTTATATTATTAAATCAATAATTGAGACGGAAAAAGTTATTCATATTATTATTTGCAATATTGACAATGTCTAAAAGTTACATCGAGGAGAGGTTTGGTCACCTAATTGCGGCGATAAGGAGAAATCCTTATCGGAAAGCCTCCTCCTCATCACAGGAGCGACACGGTTGTTAAATATTGTGAGTTATAATATTAATGATGAATAAGTTCGTGTTGATTAAAAATGAAATTGATAATTCCATTGTGTGGGAATTATTAGTGTTAGTGGAAATAGACATTTATTTCGATAATAATTGATGTCTGGAGGATATATTGACCAATCGGGTAATTCACCAGATAAATGAGCAATTAATTGCTATTAATTCACATGCTTATAACTATGTGTTCACATTTGTGTACTATTGATTCATATGATTTACTATTAGGGGAATTGGTGCAAGATTGATAATACTTGCATGACTAAGTTAAAAATGGAGGTATAGATGAAGGTACTATATTATAATTAATTTTTTCACATGTTTAGAACTATTAAGTCACATGATTTACTATTGATTCACATGATTTACTATTAGGGGAGGTGGTGCAAGTTTGATAATACTTTCATGACTAAATTAAAAATGAAGAAAAAGAGGAAGGTATTATATTGTAATATTTTGAGCCCCAAAACGTGCAATTATCGAAACTATATTTTCCTATAAATAGAAGCTCATTCTTCCTTCATTTCTCACCAATTCACTAAAGCTATAGAGCAATTATTATAGAGAGAAATTATAGAGAGAAAGAAGAAGAGAAGTCTGCTACCTCACTATTCCAGTATCCAGTTTCTTCTAAGGTAAGGGATATTATTTCTTTCGTATTCATGAAGAGAATTATTTTCTTTCAATACTAGTAAGGGGTATTATTCTTTCATATTCATAAAGAGAGTTATTTTCTTTCAATACTCGTAAGGATTTTTATTCCATTCTTTATTATTATGTTGGAATAACCTGTGTATGTGAAGTACCGCATACATGATGAAATTCTTCTGTTGTTCCATTCTTTATTATTACATTGGAATAACTCGCATCTGTGGTAATTACATCATGCTGGTGAATTCTGTTGTTATTCCATTCTTTATTATTACGTTGAATATATCATGCGCGTGTGGATTACGATGACCTAGTTTCGTTCTTTATTATTACATTGGAATATCCTATGTCATGCGGATTATGCATGACTGGTTCCATTCTTTATTATTCTTTTGGAATATCACATGCATGCGGATTACTCATGACTGGTTCTATTCTTTATTATTACATTGGAATAACTTTGCCATAAATGATCTATCGCATGCTGGTGAATTCTTTTGTTATTCCATTCTTTATTCTTCTGTTAGAATAACCTGTCTGTGTGGACTACAACATGCATGGTGAAATATCCTGCGTATTAATTCCTTATTAAATTGTGGAAATGATGCATCTCACGTGGATTACCGCATTAATGGGTGAAAATCCATTTGCGATTTAAGTATATTCTATTATACTAATCCCGAGATATCATTTCTTTTGTACTCGTCATGAAATATCATTTTCTTTGGTATTTTTTTACGAGTTACTATTCATGGGTTATTATTCACCCGGTTACTATTTACTCTAGTATTATTCACTAGGGTATTTGGGGTACTTTTCGTGCTGGAGTATTATTCACGAGATACTATGCACCTAATTACTATTCACTCTAGTATCATTCACTCGGGTATTCGGGACACTTTTCATGTCGGGGTACTATTCACGGGGTACTATTCCCGAAGTACTATTCACGGGGTACTATTCACCCAAAAAATGTATTTCTTTTCTGTCCAAATTATTTTTGGTACGTGAATATTATTCTTGAATTTTACTCTACAAAGTGGTATCATGTTGACAATTTGGACGTTATTGATTTCGGGATAAATTAAATTATAAATCTTTATAATTTATCCTTGAACTTGTTTTATTGAATTATTATGTCATTGTCATCATCCTTATGCTTATATTGTGATTAAAGTCATCTTTGGCTTACGTGCATAGATGGACTTGGTATGATTATGACCAGGGATTATTCGGTATAATCATGACCATAATGTGACGAATGATGTGGTAAAAGTCCTCATTGGCCTGTAGTTCATTGATGGATGAGTTGTTGGTATGATTATGACCGAGGATTATTCGGTATAATCATGACCATTGATGATTACATGAATATCCTTGGTCGTGGTGCAAGGATGATTCGATTTTATTTATTTGTCGAGTCTCAAATGATAAAGTTGATGAAAAACTTTTTAAATCATAGAAGATAGTAGATTTTATGCTCTACTTGACTCTTCTAATGGATTGTTTATTTTCGCTGTAGTTGTTGATCTAAAACATGTTTTTTATTGTATTCTATCAGTTGTTATACTGTTGAAGGCTAAGGATAATTTATTCTACATTATCTTAGTCATAATATTTCTTACTGGGCTAGTTGAGCTCACCCTTTCTTTCATTGTTCTCTTCAGGAAATGAGAATATAAGTGGGACGAGTAGGGGAATGGAGTGATGGTCCACGATATATAAATGGCTTTAGTAGTCCTCACTATTCTATGAAATAATGTGATAATAATTGTAATGAGGACACCATTGAGTGTGGATATTGTCTAGATGAGAATATTCTTGTTTAAACTCTCAGCTATGTTTTGTCGTATTTTACACGACTGTTGTATAATTAAGTTGTATTTTAATTTATATACCATGTATCTGGCGACTCAAGATGGGTGATGTATACATGTTTTGGGGGTGTCACAGCCAATATGTCAAGGTACATATATGTAACACTGATTTGGACCAAGTATGATTTTAAGGTCTCGATCTATGTTGGTAGAAGTACAGCCAAAGGCTGTTCTTCATGTTCATCAGTTTTCTAGGTAAACCAGAAAACTTATTTATGATCGGTCAACGACTTTTGACAATTAATTCTGGTAATCCTATGAATTGTTTAAGCAATTGAGTGTCATAGATATGTAGTAGGTATGTCAAGGTATTGATTCATTATAAAAAGTCATTATAACAACAACCAGAAAGCGATTAAAAGGTTGGTCAAAGTAGCCAGTTCAACCTATTCTTGAGTTTTCTGGGTAACCCGAAAAACAGAACTTTGTGATCGGTCAACCACTTTTGACCACCTATATCTTACAATATATGGTTCTAATGAACCTGTTTTCTTTTCCATATTAAAGACCTTATGTCATACTACAAATAACATACAATTAACATACATAATTATTCACACACATGGATCTAAACACTAATTTGAGGCATCTAGATGTTATGAAAACGTGTTCTATCAACTTAGCATACTTTTTAACATGTTATTACATAAATCTAAACATCTAAACAACAATTTGAACATAGCATCAAAGATCCAGCTATATATTAGAGTTTGCACCTTTCTTGCTTGATTTTGATTTTTGGCTACTGAATGTGATGTTGCTATCACCCAGGCTTGATTTGGTATGTTTATAAGAGTGTCTAAGCTTAAAGAATTCGTAGGTTTGGCCAGATGATGTGTTGTTATTTATACACTTAACCAAGTTAGATTTTTTGGTCATTTTTATCTACTTGCCTCTCTAAATATCTGATGCTAAGTTACTTGTGCTGCTTGGGGATGGTTGCCAGACCATGTGCACCCTTGGGACTTGGTTTGGTGACTCCTAACCTACTTGTGAGCTAGTTAGGTTAGATTAGTAGCTTAATTTTGCCCTAATACTCTTTAATCTTGATTAGGGTTTTGGTTTTTATGATCAGGGTTACTTAATGATGTTTATTAGTACCTAATTGAAGTTTAGTAATCATGATTAGGTGTTAGGATAACCTAATTAGGGTTTAGTTTAGCTAATTAGGGTTAAGATTTACAAATTAAGGTTAAGGTTTGTAATCTAGGGTTCCTAACTTAGATTTTCCACAAATCCTAACAAGCACGACAAAACATTTTGTCAGTGTAAGCACGACAAAGAAACTTGTCAAAACTAATATACCGAAAAGTCCATTTTCGGAAGAAATTTTTTAAGCAAGAGGTGTCAAGCATGTCAATTTTTGGATGAAAATTTATTTGACCTAATTTGTTAAACAGAGTGTATATTAACACAACACTTTCAGAACAGAGAGATTTTATTAATATAATTGAATTTACATATCCGAGTCTTATTAGGGTTTTGGGTTTTACAACACCATCGTTCAAGGTAACACCTTACCCTAAAGTGGATTTTTTATTGTCTTGGTCAGTCTAAAAAAACCAAAGTCTGTTAAGCCCTCTAGTTTTAATTCAGACCCACCATTAATATGATCACATTCTTAGTGGCAGTTAAGTACTTTAAGATGTTTTTCACTGTCTTACGGTGATCTTCTCCAGAATGTGACTGATCAACATCAGATCTTGTACATTTCATTGCATACATGATGTAGACACTCAAAATTTTTCTGCACACTTGTTACTAACATTACAGGAGGGAAGATTCGTCTGTCAGACATAACCTTAGAAGACAGCTCACATCCATTCTGGATACTACTAGAAGTTCAACCTCAACCCCAGAACACACACCAGAAGGATCATTTCCAACCTCGGACATAACCCCGAGTTTCATCTTTGGCGATAACACCAAGGAATGATGTTGTAGTTCCGGCGATAACTCCGGAAATGCTTGTTTCAAATGCATGCGATCAGCTTCAATCAGACCTACCGCCGAGGCACTCATACCTCAGACCCAGAACTAACATCTGGCATACAGGCACACTTGCATATGACATTGTGGCATTCAAACAAGCAGTCTAATCTCAGATGTAACCCTGAGTAACATCTGTTTTCAACTCAAACCGGTGATAACCCTAGTGAAGAGTCACATGCCATCTTGCTACCTCAACATTTGCACGTCGTCTCAACACTTCAGACATACATACAACAATGTCCTACAAGAACCAAGGAGTTCCAATCCTGAGTGATTATTACGCGTGGCAGCATACCGGATAGAATTTGAAGCTTGAAGACCATGGGCATGGTACCCTCTTCCTGACTTCGTACAACCTCTAATCCATGTCATTGCATAACTCTCGACACAAGCAGTCCGAAGAAGGTCGTATATACCTCATTCGGATGCTCGGATTGAAGTTCTGCAAGTTCAAGCGGACATTATAGTGCACGAGTGCACGTACTTCAAGACGGCGAGACCATGAAACCCGGGGCACTTCGGGCACCATGAGTGCACTGCATGGTATCACAGAACACTACTGGACTCCGCAGTACACTTCATGATTCCCCCTACTATAAATAGAGGGCTTGGGGTAGCCATTTTGAAAAAAAAGGCAAGGAAGCCATTCCTAATTTGCTTTTTACACACCCATATTGAGTGTTTGCTCTTTTTTAAACACCTGTTAGCTCACATATAACTATACATTTACCGGCGGCAGCTGAGTATTTATCCTTATAGAGTCATAGAAATCTTCATTGGCAACCCACTGTAAGCCTTCTCATACTCTATAAAGCCGTTCTCTTCATCTTTGCACACACTATTCTACACATTGAAAGTCGTGTGGTGTGTGTATGCCTGGACTTCGGTCTGTGGTTTTCATTTCTGTCTGTATATATATACTTATATATGTATATATTTATACATGGACTAACATTATCGAGTTATACCTCGATTGAGCCTAGACTTATGTCTGGAGCGTTTACTTACTTATATATATATATATATATATATATATATATACAACTATTGCCAGACATATCTGATGAGCCTGGATTTTACATCCGGAGCGTTTATTGCTTTTATATATATTTGTATATATATATAATTGTTGTCGGACATATCCGATGAGCCTGGATTTTACATCCGGTGCGTTTACTGCTTATATATATATATTTACATATATATATATATATATATATATATATATTTTTGTCAGGCCTGAAGTTTACTTCGTGGCCTTTTACAGCTTTATTTACATTTCGTCCCGCCTAGAGTTTACATCATGGCGGTTGATCACTTTTGCAGCTTTATTTATATGTCGTACTGCCTTGAGTTTACTTCGTGGTGGTTGATCGTTTTTACAGCTTTATTTACATTTCGTCCCGCCTGGAGTTTACTTCGTGGCAGTTGATAGCATTTACTACTTTATTTACATTTTTGATCCCCCATGGAGTTGCTTCGTGGTGGTTGATCATGTCTATATATATATATTTACAACTTTTATATATATACAAATGCTTACTGCTTATATAAACTGCAGTATCATGTGAGCCTAGGAATCATGTGATCACAGATTCAGTCTACTGAATTTAGATTCGATTCCCGTGATGGAAATATTTCAAATTTATGGCGACTTATACATTATTAATAAATGTACAATTTCCTCGGATGGTCATCATGCCCATGAGAGTTCTAAGATCACAGTATATTATTTTCTCGAAGATGCCTCGCATCTCAAAAATAAAAGCAAACAAGCCGAACATTTTAATAATAAAATGGAAGTATGAAAAGGTCTCAATCCTATTAAGCACAGGGTTTGAATAACCTATTTTTTGCAAAACTTCATTGCTATATCTTGCTTAAAACTGAATTTTTCTATAAATTCAAACCCTTTGCATATAGGTGTGAACGAGGCCTTGCACTACTTTCAAATAATTGCACATTGACTCACACACACACACATTCATATAACAGTTTCTTTGAGAAGTGGCGGTCACCGTGGCAACACAGATGTCGGAGGGTGCCTAACACCTTCTCTCCGCATAATCAAGCCCCCGAACCCAAATGAATCTCGGTTTCACAAACTCGTTTAGCAGTGTCACATCACTAAGTTAATGTGCAAACCTTTTCGATTGCATTTGTGCAACCAATTAAAAACACCAACTGGCGACTCTTAAAGTCAAATCGTCGACATTACACATGTCAGACCTTTTTCACTTGTTTTTTCAAACAAATCTCACATTAACATGAGAACACCAAAGAACAAGTAAGGAAAAGGGACAACTAAAAATGCCTACGTCGACAGGTGGCGACTCTGCTGGGGATTCCAATAAGTGGGCTTAAGCCACCATTACAAGCTTTTCAAAACTGTTATATGCTTGTGTGTGTGAATGTTGCATTTACATTTATGATGAATGTGCACGAATGCATTTTCACTTACTGCACTGCTAAATATCTATCTGTGATATTAGTGCTTCGCACATGTCATCATTTTGTATAAACGGTAAGACACGTTGTATGTGAATGTATGTTGTGTGGTCCCTCCACCAGGAGGCTATTTTGTCGGTGTTTGATTACTGGACTCGTAAGAAGACTAATTCCAACGAGGCTTAGGAAAGGCACCACCCAGATTCGCTCTAGTTGAAAGACCGGACTAACTTCCCGTCAAGTAGATTGCGATGATCTGGGAACCTTCATGCCAAAAAGCCGCGAGAGTAACCCTAAGATAGGTCAACCTCTGATAAACCAAACGCGGAGGAAAGTCTCTTCATACTTTCCATTTTCAATTACTTGTAAAAGCATTTACTTGTAATTTTATTCCATGATCATTTATATGTAATGGAAAATATGAAGGATATCTGTGCATACTTGACATGTTATCAATTAACAACTGTTTTTACAGGACCATATTCCTAAAACGGGCACATCATGATAACATTTACATTATCCCTAAGACTAAACTATATAAGTCTTTTGTAGGGAAGCAATTGGGCCTGTTACCCGCTCAAAATCCAAAAAGGTCATGAGGCTACAGCCAATCATGTCTTCTTCTGACCAGTCTAATACTATTTCCCGAGAAGAATTTGACAGATTGAGTAAATTACGGATTTGGCTGTTCTGCTTAAAGAATTGCATCAATCTGCTCAGGGTGCGAAGATGCCTACACATACAGAATCCTCTTCACAAGGAGGAGCTCAAGGTTTTGAAAAAACAACTCCAGAACCTCAGTTGGATACAACCAACAAAGACCCTGAAAACACCCATCTCAAAGCAGATCCAGACACCGGTGATATTAGGAAGAAGGTCCTCCAAATGGAGGAAACTATCTATGTTCTCAAAGGGATTGGAACACATGGAAGTGTTTCATATGCTGACCTTTGAATATTTCCTGGGGTTCATTATCCAGAGAAATTTAAAACCCCTAATTTTGAAAAATATGAAGGATTAGGGGATCCTTATACACATTTGAAAGTGTTCATTGGAGAACTTGGATCTTATGCTGAAAATGAAAAGCTCAGAATGTAGTTGTTCCAAAAGAGTCTGACTGGAGAAGCCCGTTCATGGTATACCGGATTAGACAACTCAAAGATCTATAGCTGGGAAGAGCTAACTCACGCCTTCCTCACTCAATACAGTTTTTAACCCAAGGTCAAGAAACAGTCTAAGGTACCAAATTACCAAGGTCAAGAAACAGTCTAATGAGTCATTCAGAGAGTATGCTCAAAGGTTGAGGTGCCTTGCTGCTAAAGTTATTCCTTCCATGACAGAATTAGAAATGGTCATGAATTTCATAGATATACAAGAAGCTCCTTTCTATGAAAAAGTTTGAGCCGGTATCAGCAAACCATTCTCTGAAATGATTAAACACGGAGAAATGGCTGAGATGGGATTTAAGTCTGGTAAGATTAAAGACCTAACCGCTCTTAAAGTAGTTACTGAGCACATCCAATCCGGATCTTATGGAAACAACCCCTGGAGGGTCCATAAAAAGAAAGAGGAGGATGTCTCCTTGATACTACAATGACAAAAAGGCAGTCAGAATATGCCTATATAGAGGAGAAACTATTCCACTTTTGAAGCACAATCTTCAAACCCTCCATTGCCTAAGAGTGGAGAAGTAAAGCGTCCTCGAACGTTCACACCCTTAGGGGACTCGCTCGAGAATATTCTGGCTCTTCTGACTACTTAGAAGAAAATCACACGTCTTCTTCCACCAGCCAACCCTAATGGGAGGGGTTTTAATACTACTCGGAAGTGTGTTTATCATGCCGGAGCACCTGGTCATGATACTCAAGATTGTTGGGCCTTGAAACACAAGATCCAAGATTTAATAGACAACAGTGAGATCATGGTCACCAAACCAAATCAACCTCATGTGCAAGACAACCCTCTTCCTCAACACAAAGAAGAAGAGGTTAATATGATCAGTTGGAGCACTGGAGAGAGTTCCAGTTTTAACAGTGAATCATCCCCGACCATCAAAGATGGTGTTGACAAATGGGATTATACAAAGTTCCAGTTTACTATGGAATGAAAGATGAAAGCTCTTTGCAAACAAAATGAGCAATTGGCAGAACTGGAGACCCACCATCATCAAGTCACACACCAATTAATTAGACAGGAGCATGCCTATCTCCTTCCATTTGTTATCAGTGCTCCACCATCACTTTCAGAAAGTGAAGCTATAGAGGATAAAGTTGCAAAGAGAGCCAATACTAAAGCCCGTCGGGATTTTGCCAATTAGAGGGAGTTTACCTATCTGGGCCAACCTATGGAGGAAATATTTCAAATATTGATCAATGAATGAAGAATTACATCCCTTCTACCTCCAATCAATCCCCGTGCAGTACGGTTTAACTATGATGGAGTGTGTCAGTATCATTCCTATTCTCGCGGTCACAACACAGACGAATGCTGGGCACTTCGCCATCTCATTCAAAATCTTATTGATAGCGGTGTCCTGCAAATGGCAGACGATGCACTGTGCAACTTGAGGGTGGGAGTACATGTCCTACCAAATGGAAGGGGTCAGTAGTAGTTATATCCGACGAGGATTATGAAACTGTCAAAGCATTTCCCATACAAGAAATTCAACTCAAAGGAGCTGACAATCCTTTGAAAGTGGTTGCACCAGAGCCAATTTCTTTACCTTTCAGACCATAATATCCTGTTGTTAGCTTACACAATGTTCCATGGAATTATGGACAAGCTGAAGGATCCACATCTCATACTACTGCTATAGTGTCGAAGGAAAATCCACTGTATCTTCCTCAGAGGGTGATAAAGCCTACTCTCAAAGAAAAAAGGAAGATTCCCATGGAGAAGATTGAAAAATTCCTTCGCACTATGGGCCATAATAAAGCCAGGGTGGTTTTAAGCTTAAGAGAACCTCCACATAAGATATCAATACTGGACTTGGTTTTCTCTTCCGAGGATCATCGGAAGATTTTATTGAAGGTTTTGGAAGAAGCCTACTTACCAAAATTAGTGGACGTGGAAAAATTTCAACATATGGTTGATCACATTTGAAACAATAATGTGATATCTTTCACTGATGACGACATACCTCTCGAAGGGAATGGTCATTGCAAGCCATTGTACATTACAGTTTTGTCTTCCGGGTATATGCTAGCTGGAGTTTTGATAGATGGAGGTTCGTCTCTAAATATCTTTCCTTATGCCACCTTGGTGAAGATGAATGTTAATCTCAAACGGATCCAAAGCAGCCATACGGTTATCAAAGCTTTTGATGGATCCCGACAAAATTCCATCAGAAAGATTGAGTTTTCAATTGAGATTGGTCCAAATACATTCAATGTATCCTTCCCCGTCCTCAGGATAGATTCAGGATACAACCTGCTATTGGGGAGACCATGGATACATATGGCTGGAGTTGTTCCCTCCACACTACATCATCAACTCAAATACATTATCAACAACAGTCTAGTTATTGTCAATGTTGAGCTGGAATGTCCTGAACAAGGAGATCTGCCAATCATCAGCTTCAACTCAGAAGTTGAGCCGGCCAGTTTTCATACTTTGGAAGTGAGTAACATACAATACCAACCTATTGGAGCACCACTTCCTATACCCAAGATTTCTGCCGAGGTTATGTCGACCACTCAAGAAATGATGTCATTGGGTCATCAGCCTGGACAAGGGCTTAGTAAAAATCAGCAGGATATTAAGCACCCTATTCAAGTGTCCAGTCAAATTGGGACAGCCGGACTAGGCTATGCTGCCAGTTCCAGTCATAGGAATCCTCATAAGCATAAACAGGTTCCTCAAGTTTCAGCCACACGACAATTTCTTTCATCCGTACCGTATGAGATGATACAGTCTCCAATAAAGGTGCCAGTCCATGTTTTGGCTATGCTATTTCCCAAACCAGTACCATTTAAAGAAAAAGAGGTGCTGATTCCTGATCCCGAAGTGGGAGAAAAGGAGCGGAAATGTAAACATGACATCGCCTTGATGATGTCAGGCATACGCGTCATTATTCATGATGAACATACAAACAGACATACCCCAGACGAGGATTGCCCAGATGTCATGGTTATCATTCGAGAGAAGGAGGAAAATGACAATCCTTCCATCATTGCAGTCCATCTGGACTTTGCCCTCGACAATTGGAGCAGCACTCCATGCATTGGTCGACGAGGGTAAAACGGGCAGAAAATCCCTATGCCCTATAGATAACTTTAATTGCTTGATTTTCTATACAGTATTAGCAGTTATTTTATCAGTACATGCTAACACTTGTGTATGATTAAACAACCTCATATATTAAGTGAAAGAATATTTTGTTTCAGGACTCTGAATTTAGATGTGCATGTACTTGCTGATGAGGTGCCTTCTCTCCACAAGGGCTATAACTTTGATGCAAAGTTGGACTCAGACTTGATGGACATACAAGAGGATATTGAGACACCTCAGGAGATTAAGGAATGGGTCGCAGATAAGCCTAAACCCAACCTTGACCAAACCACTTCTTTCAATCTTGGAACCTTAGAAAACCCTAAGCTAATCCAAATTGGTTCAGACCTTACCCCAAACCAATGGAATGACATGGTTGCACTATTAACCCAATTCTAGGATGTGTTTGTATGGTCTCATGAAGACATGGTGGGTTTGTCCACTAACATTGTTCTTCATTGCCTTCCCATTAAAGAAGGATGCAAGCCAGTTAGGCAGAAGCTCAGGCGATTGAAACCTGAGTGGAATTTAAAAGCCAAAGAAGAAATTGTGAAACAATTTCAAGCTGGCATTATGATGGTGTCTACATATCCAGAGTGGATATCTAACATCGTTCCCGTGCCTAAACCTAGAGGGAAGGTGCGAGTTTGCATGGATTACCGGGATTTAAACAAAGCTTTCCTTAAAGATAGCTTTCTCGTGCCCTTTATCCACATTCTCATTGACAATACTGCTCAATACGACATGTACTCCTTTGCGGATTTCTTTGTGAGGTACCATCAGATTATGGTTGTTGAGGAAGACCGTGAGAAAACTACTTTCATCATGCCTTGGGGAACCTTTTGCTACAGACGGTTGTCATTCGGCCTCATCAATCCTGGGGCAACCTACCAGCGAGCTATGATGGCTCTTTTCCATGATTTAATGCATAAAGAGATAGAGATCTACATGGATGACATCATTGTCAAATCCCGAAAGGAGGAAGACCACTTAGACCATCTCAGAAAGCTATTCAACAGGTTGCGTAAGTACAACTTGAAGTTGACTCCAGCCAAGTGCGCCTTTGGTGTTAAATTAAGCAAGTTGTTAGGTTTCCTAGTCAGCCACAAAGGGATTGAACTGGATCCTACCAAAATCTAGGCCATCAAGGAAATGCCCATTCCTCAGACAGAGAAGGAAATACGAGGATTTTTGGGAAGAATTAAATTCATTAGCAGGTTTATTTCTCAACTTACAGCAACCTGTGAGCCCATCTTCAAGTTATTAAGGAAGAACTCCTCCATGAAATGGAGCGATGAGTGTTAAAAAGTCTTCCTTACCATTAAAGAGCAACTGGTTAACACTCCTGTTTTGGTACCACCCAGGGATGATGTTTCCCTATTCATGTACCTATCCATTAATGACAATGCCATGGGCTGTATGCTGGGGCAAAAAGACGATAGAGGCTAAGAACGAGCTATCTATTACCTCAGCAAAAATTTCAGCAGCAGTGAACATAAGTACACTCTAATTGAGAAGACTTGTTGTGCTTTAGTATAGGCTTGCATGATGTTATAACATTACCTCCACGGTCACACAACCCATCTCATATCCCGCGTGGATCCTCTTAAGTATGTGTTCAGTAAGCCCATACTGAATTGTCGACTGTCCAGATGGAAGTTGATCCTACAGCAATTTGACATCGTCTACTTGACGCAAAAGTCTGTCAAAGGTCAAGGGATTGCAAATCAATTGGCCGTCACACTTACAAGGGATTACAAACCTTTAGAAACATACTTCCCTGATGAAGGGGTAATGACAGTTCAGTAATACCATCACTACGATGCATGCCACACATGGAAAATGTATTTTGATGGAGCTGTTAACATAGAAGGCTCTGGAGCTGGAGTAGTTTTAATATCAGATACGGGGGAGCAATATCCCATCGCCATCAAATTACAGTTTGTCAGCACCAACAACACAGTTGAGTACGAAGGTTGTGTCATGGGGCTAAAACTTTCCCTTTCAATGGGCATCAGGCGGTTAACTCTCTTTGGGGATTCCGAATTGGTAATCAAACAATCCACTGGAATTACATTTGTTGCCTTACTATCGGAAAGTTTTACAGATGGCTTTGGAGTTCGAAGAAATCTCCTTTCTACACATTCCTCGTAATAGGAATGATTTTGCGGATGCATTAGCAACATTGGCCTTGGTATCAAAGATATCAAATTTGGATTTTTGAGAATTAAATTTATTATTTTTATTATGTGGACAAAATGAATGGATTAATCCATTATTTATGGGAGTAAGTTAAAATTCGAGGGTCAAAGTCGATTGTGATGACCTAGAAGATGTTATCAATGCCAAATTTATTAAAACGATTTTTTTGAGAATTAAAATTTTATTTTTATTATGTGGATAAAGAATTAAAGTATTTGAATTTCGAGGGTCAATGACCTCGAAATATTGAAAAAGTATTTTTGATAGAATTAAAGTGTTTGAATTTCCAAGACGAAATTAAAAACTTTCCGAGAAACTTTTTGAAAAACACTATTCACGCATTTCTGCTCGGGAATTATTTTTGAACTTCCGAGAAATACGTAATGATAGAATATCGAGGTGAAATGGAATATCTAATAATATTTCAGTTATGGCAAACGCAGTTTTTCGCCTGCAGACTTAAAACCTAACGATTAAGGAAAAAGGGAATTCCGAGAAGGAAGTTAAATGTGTAAGATGAATTAAAGCAAGGATTGTATAATACGTAAGTATTATACGAGGTAATGGATATAAATATAATATGAGGTATTATACGAGCATGTATGAATGATGGAATGGAATATATTAAATAAGCATACGAAGTTAGAATATGAGATGAATACGTAAATTTATCGTTATGAGGCTTTAAGCCAAATGTAATGGACTTATAGGATTGTGTAGAACATTGTAAAGTCCAATAAGAATTGATAAAGCCCAAGTGTAGAAATGGGTAAGTCCAATAGGAATTAATGTGTAAGCCCAATGCATGCTAATGGTAAAGCTCAAAGAATTGTTAATGCAAGCCCAAGTATAAGTTAAGCTAAAAACCCAAAGTATGAACTTATGGGTTATTGGATGGTTTAAACTCATTGGTGATCCAAAGTAATGAGAAAGTAATCAATGTGATAAGCAAGTAAAGTGCTTATGTGTGGTGATCAAGTAAAAGTTGTGATCAACAAGCAAAGGATAAGCTAGGTGATTAACAAGTAAACTTAAAGGCTAAGTTATGTGATTAGCAAGTATACTTAATGGTTAAGTATATGTGATGCCCAAGTATTGGATAGATGTTGTGATGGCTAAGCAAAGAGTGTGGAGGCCAAGTAACTTATTTGGTGAGCAAGTAAACTTAAGGTTTACGTAAAGGAATAGTATGGTGGTTTAGTAAGGAGGTGGAGTGGTCTTATGACCATTATACCCTAACCTAGCAAGTCCTATAAATAGCAAGCTTGGATTTCATTATTCCTTGTTAAAATTTCATCCAACAACTTCTTTTAGAGAGCAACTTATTGGTTAGATTGAATAAGCACTTGTAAGTCAAACTTTTATTGTGAGATTTTTAAGAAGCAAGAAGAAGAACAAAGCTTAGTCAAGTGATTATCAAGGGTAAGAACTTTAACCATGAATCTCTTTCTCTTCCATTGTTAGTGAGGTGGGTAGTGGTAGAACATGTATGCTAAGGAATGATTGATGAATGGACTTAAGTCGTATAAGTCATGAATAAGTAATTCAAACTTAATTAAGTTATAAATTTATGAAGAGTTTATATGAACTACTCATATGTTTACCTTAAGAAGTTGATATGATAAGGAGATGTGAAAAAGGTTGTTAAAAGACTTAATCTATAATAAGTCATGAGAAAGGAAGTCATAAGTAGTTATACTTTTATAAGTTACAAACTCACAAAGGATAAGTAATAACTTATCATATTTATAAGTTAATCAGGCATGTATGTCAAGATGTTAGTATGATGGATTGAATCCATTTAAACAATGAACAAATCATAAGAAATGAAGTTAAGGTGGAATTCACGATTTTAGACGATAATCGTCGAATTCGTGAAAATCTCGGAATGGAAGTCGAATTTTGATATTAAGCTTGGAAACATTGGTTTTCAATGGAGACAAGTCTTATTTGGAATTATAGAGTTGCGGACTCAAAAATGACCGAATTCTGACTTAGAACGAAGAAACGAGCGTTGAACGTTCACGAACGTTTATCGTTTTCGTTAAAATGGACTAATAGGTGAATTTTTAGCAAACAAAGTCAAATAGATAAAATTATTGCATGAACGTGTAGAGAATGTAATTTTTGAACTGTATACTTTTGAACGAGCAAATTCGGACTTATAACGAAGAAGTTATGCATCTGGGAAGTTCCCAAAATTTTAAAAGTCAGTAAATTTTTCTAATATAGAGTTGGAGCGCGCGCTGGCGCAACCCAAGGCCAAATAGTGGCACCGCATGCCAAGCACACAAATGTCATCACACTATCGCTAACTTTCATGCATGACGCGAGATAAAGAGCTAAGAGTGGCGCCACGATGCCAGTCCCAGAGTTTTGATAGACAAGAAGGTTTACAAGTATAGAAAGAAAGATAACTCATTAGTAATGAAATAAAGTGTTAATATAACATTGTTAAGGCATTGTTAGACACTTAATGTATGATGATTAAAGGTTAATAATCAATTGAAAGATGAACGTAATGAGAATAACGTAATGTGCTAAGTCGACTGTAGAAATTTGTTGACCAAGTTGATTTTGAATCCAATGGTTTGCAATACCAGTATGGATTGTGTAATTACTTAATGAACATGATAAGACCTTTACTAAATCACTATTATAGTTATGACTTTAGGAATTTAATGTTGTTTAATGAGTAGTTAAACGAAGAACGTAAAGTATAGAGAACGTGAACAGTATTCAATAATGATAATACGTGAACGTAAACGGTATGCAATAAAGTGTACTTAACCAATGACGATCGAGTTTTGATTAATAACGTAAGAATGTTAGTAAGCCGTGAAGAAGGATGACTAACTCGAAACGAGTTAGATTAATGAAGTAAATCTACGTAAGACATAGAAGAGAAAGAAGTTGGTAAGAATGATGTAAAGATAATGGCAAGCCGGAACCAATAGTAACAAATCTAATGTATGATTAGATTGAGATGAAGGGTAAGATTCATTAGGAACTATGTATGTTCATTCTTGACCTAATGTGGTATGTGATGTGGTTATGTATTGTAGAGACCTTAAAGACCTGAAAGAAAAGTTATTTTTAATGTAGTAGACATTGAAGGCAAGTTTTTCTTAAACGCTTGTCTAACCTTCGTGTTAGCCAAGTTTTCTGTGATTCATGTTATAAGATGCATGAATGATTTTAAAGAAAGGGTCGATGCCAGTTTTGACTCGGCTAGACTAATCTTGAAGATTGATTGATTTATTTACAAGTCTTTCAATATAGAATTGTTAACGCTATCCTACGCCAATTGTTTGGTACGGATTCAAGGTAAGCCTGAGTTTGAATAAACAAATTTATTTTCATCGATTATTCGATGGGCACGAGGTTGCCAAAACTTAAACGTAAACACGTTTAAAGAATGTAGTGTTGATCAACATAGAGTACTATGGGCTGATCACCCAGAAGTGCTCGTAAGATATGCCGGACTTACGGACTTAGTGTCGGGTTGTCCTTTTCAAAGAAATTATGAAATGCTCATGGTCTTGAGCCAGAATTGATGTTTTACTGAATATTGTTATTGTAAAACATTTTGAAGGAAAAGAAATGCTATTTTGAATTATTGATAGTACTTCATAACTATTATCCAGTTATTGAAGATATACGATTCCTATGTTTCAAGCATGTTGTTTAAAAGAAATTGTTGTACTTGCTGAGCTTGTTATGCTCACTTTTACTTGAACCATATGAATTTAACTAGGATCGGACGAATCGAGGGATCTGACAAGGTTAAAGGCAAGACGAAGATGAACGATTAGTTTACCTTGTAATAAACTAGTAAGTTGTATATATTATAGTGTGATGAACAAAGAATGTAATGGTTTTAGAACCTGGGAACGGGATGTAATATGGTTATTGTAATAAGAATGTCATTGAGACACACATTTTGATGTCCTTTCAATAGAGTGAATGTACAGTTATAAGTACCGTGTAGCACCATCTGTCGGGTTGGAAGACACTAGGATTTGGCGGCGTCACAGGTTGGTATCAAAGCATTAGGTTATAAAACTTAAGGGGGGGGGAGAACCTTAGGCTAATAACCTCGTTAAGGAAGAAAAGTCCGAAATAAGTAAATGTGAGTCAATGAGTTAATAAGGTATTGAGAAAACTCAGTACCGAAAGTTTTAAAAGATGGAAAGTAACCCTAAATAAATTAAATGTGATTGGTGCTTATATTATTATGTGTTATGTACTAATCAACATATGTGTTATTGTAGGATGTCAATCGATAGCTTGATGTATAGAGATATACATATGGTGAGTGAAGAAATTGTGAACAGAGTAGAGTCTGTACCCATGCTAGTGGCGGAGGTACCATTAGTGACTCTAGAGGAGATGGAGACAGTGGAGTACTTTTTTGAGGAGGACTACTCCGAGAGATATGGATATAGCTTCATATCTTAATATGATGGTCTATGAGGAGGAAGTAATGGAGATAATGTCGGTTGGTACGGTGGTACCTACCCCAGAGTCATCGCCTTCAGACGCAATGAGAGCATTATATCTGGCAGTGCTTGACAGGAATGTACAACTGAGTACAGTTGTGCAAAATCAGAATGAAGAGATTAGTGCTCTTTATGAAGCGAAGGAGTCTGCAGAAGCAGATTTTGTGTCCAAGCATGATGAGAAGATGCTCATGATAAATAAGGTTAGGGACTATATGAACGAGGTGGTATAACTTCGTAAAGAATTAGGGGAGAAGGACCAGAAGATAGCACGGATGTCTTACATCCACGAGAATGAATGATTTCAAGCTTAGAGTTGCTTGTTATTCCATAGAGTCGGGGCAGACTCGACATACTATTAGTCGGGATATTGTAGCGAAGATTGCGAATGAGAAACACAAAGACTATTCAATTATGCATTATTAGAAAGCTAGAGTTATAAATATATGTGTAGTGACGTAAAACCCTCTTTTAAATAATAGGGTAGTCTTTTAAATCCTAACTTTTGAAAAGTTCAATTCGGGATAGAAATGTAATAGCCTTTGGCTATGAAAGCAAATTGTAAATAGTTTTGACTATGAAGAAGCATATGAATATAATGAAGATTTCATTTAATATGCTTAGTGATGATATGAGTTGTTATGTGACGAATAATAAAGAAGTAAGTAATAGATAATGATGGAATTCTATTGATTTAATCAAGGAGAAGACAAAATAATTAGGAAGCGGAATTACGTAATGAAAATCAAGAGGGTCAAAACAACCCTATGCAAGAGTTCGTTAATTTATTAACGGCTGCATTTAACCAAAACTAGGGGTAGGATAATCCATGAACCTAGGTTAGTCGAATGACTACCTTTAAAGAATTTAAAAGTGTAGGTCCGCTGGAGTTCAAAGGAACGACGGACCCAATAGAGGCCCAGACATGGATAAAAGAAATAGAGAAGGCATTTGTTATTACAAACGTAGGTGAGGCGCAAAAGACTTCTTTTTGCAAAATACATAATAAAAGGGGAAACCAACTTTTGGTGGGAGGCTCACTGTGGTGGGACTAGAATAGATCTTGTAATGTTGGAACAATTCAAGAAGGTTTTTTCGAGAATTATTTCCTTACAAATATGCATGGAAGAGGAGATTAATTTCTTAGAAGTTAAGCGAGGGACATGAAGGTTCCCTCAAGACGCAAAGCAAAATTCAACGAATTAGCAAAGTTTGCTCCACATAAAGTGGATACTGAGGAGAGAGGAAGGCTCGTAGGGTTGGAGCAGGCCTCAAACCCTAGCCTATAGTAGAATTTCTATGTTTGAGAGTGTTTCTATGGAACATTCTAGAGAAAGGGATTATAGCATAGAGGTGGTAGTGAGGCGTTAAACCCAATATCACAAAGAGAGAAAAGATAAGAGCAAGGAAGAGGGAGGAACTAAGGCAGAGAATGCCAGTGGTAGTGGAAATATGCCAACAATAAAGAATTTTAACTCCAGAAATACTGGAGTGGGACAAAGGGATCCTAAGCGTAGGATTGAAGCATGTTCGACATGTGGAAAGACTCATTTCCGAGTCTGTCTAAAGGGAAATCGATTTGTTATACTTGTGGACATGAGGGTCATATGTTACCCAATTGTCCTAATCTTAAGAAAAACCATGGTTGTTTTGTATGTGGGTCGTTGGACCACATGGCAAGAAATTGCCCAAAGAAGCGGTCGGAGAAAAGTAAAGGTATTAGTAGTGGTAAGTTAGCCATGATGCGGTTGCATCAGTAGATTTAGTAGCAGGTATCATTCTGGTCAATACCATGAATGCTTATGAGCTGTTTGATTGGAGTGTTATTTTTTTTATGTGCTAAGTGATTAAGTTCATTCCCGAAAGGGGTTATAAATACCTTTATATGTTAAGGTAGAGAATGATGGGGATAAATTTCATTAATTATATTCGTGGAAATGAATAAGAAATGCAAGTAAGTATCGGTAGATAAGTACCGATAAAATTGAGAGAATTTGAAGTAATTCTCGGTATGAATGAGTTGATTAACTATAGAACTTTAATAAATTGTTAAAATAAAAGTATGAATCTTTGGTTTTCTAAAGAAACCCAAGGTAGTAAATTACGGTGATGAATCACCGAAACTTTCTTGTTGTCTAGTTATGACGCAATCTAGAAGAATGTTAAGATTAGTTTAGGTTGTGGTACAATCATAACCTTTGATGGTTGACATATGGGAGCTGAGCTAAACAATTCCTTCAGAGAGAGAAGGTATATACGAAACTGGCAACCGATCTAACTCACTGTGATGGCAGTGTAGATGAGACGAGAACTTGTTTGTTGGTTGTTTGTGGGAAACCACTCAGAGTACTATATGGACTACTAGCAGAGGAGCGATTTGTGTTGAATCCTAGAGAAGTAATAAGAAGAAGATAAGAATGTAAATCATTGAAGATGATGAGCATAGTAAGTAAGACATCTTCGTATGTCATGAAGTTGTAAGCTGGTAATGAAAATAGGTCGCGTAAACTTAGGTCGAAAGGACGTGAACCCTAAGAAGTGAAATTAAGTGAACCAATACGTAAGTCAAATATATGACAATTTGGTTAGCATATAAGAATAAATACTCATTCCCCAGGATCGATGATCTATTTTGATCAGTTAAAAAGGGGCAAAGAAATTTTTATATATTTGTTAATGGGGTATCGTTGGTTGAAAGTAAGGAAGGACGAGGTACCTAAGACGATATTTAGAAATCGTTATGGTTATTACGAGTTATGGTTATGTCATATAGGTTGACTGATGTACTAAAATTAGACTTTTCAGAAGGGTACCGAAAGCAAGTTTGGTGGAAAATTGATAGGTACCCTTGTGAGGTGCTTTGTTTGAAAGTACCATTAGCGTCACGTAAAAAAAAGTTGATATTGATCGGGGAGAAAAGTGAGATATACACGGACTCTAAGAGTCTGAAATATATCTTACACCAAAGGAGTGGAATATGCAGTAGAGAAGGACTGTGATATCTTATATCATACAAGTGAAAGAAAGCGTAGACGCCTATGCATTTTGTAGATGAGATAGAGAAAAGCTATCAATATTAGCGATTCATAATAAGTTAATAACGGAGGTGGCGAGGAAGAAGTTAGAAGTTAAATTATGGAATGAAGTAGCAAAAATGTTATTTATAAACATAGACTCAATCCACGATAATGGAACGAGTTAATTAAGTACAATTAGGTAACGAGGAGTGCAAACAAATGAAGAAGAGGATGCAGGATAAAGAGAGGATCATATATCATCTCATTTTGAAGGAGGAATTTGAGTTTTCATATAATTTGGAATTAAAAGAAGGACTAATAAGAGGGAGATAGAGTAATGTATGAGTAAAGGTTTAGCTTCCAACTCAGATTATTGATAGGAAGTGACAAGTCATGAGAATTAAGATAATACCTTCGGAAAAAGGTGAATTGAAGAAACCACAACGCCGAAGAAGCATTGTGGGAATTTGAAATTAAACTGATGGAAAAATTTTCCTCAATGGTGGATGTAGTGTTAGCGAGATTCTGGGGACAGAATCCTTATAAGGAGGGAAGAGTGTAACGCCCCAGAAAATTTGGATTTTTTTTTAGAATTAAAATTTTATTTTTATTATGTGGATTAAATGAATTTAATCCATTATTTATGGGAGTAAGCTATTCGAGGGTCGTTCTATGACCTAGAAATATCGAAACGTCGTAGTATTTAGTCTACGTGATAGAATTAAAGTGTTTGAATTTCCAAGACGAAAATAAAAACTTTCCGAGAAATTTTTCGAAAAATACTATTCACGCATTTTTGCTCGGGAATTATTTTTGAACTTCCGAGAAATATGTAATGATAGAATATCGAGGTGAAATGGAATATCTAATAATATTTCAGTTATGGCAAACGCAGTTTTTTGCCTATGGACTTAAAACCTAACGATTAAGGAAAAAGAGAATTCCGAGAAGGAAGTTAAATGCGTAGGATGAATTAAAGCAAGGATTGTATAATACGTAAGTATTATACTAGGTAATGGATATAAGTATAATATGAGGTATTATACGAGCATGTATGGATGATGGAATGACCTATATTGAATAAGCATACGTGGAGTTAGATTATGAGATGAATACGTAAATTATACGTTATGAGGCTTTAAGCCAAATGTAATGGACTTGTAGGATTGTGTAGAACATTGTAAAGTTCAATAAGAATTGATAAAGCCCAAGTGCAGAAATGAGTAACTCCAATAGGAATTAATGTGTAAGCCCAATGAAAACTAATGGTAAAGCTCAAAGAATTATTAATGCAAGCCCAAGTATAAGTTAAGCTAAAAACCTAAAGTATGAACTTATGGGTTATTGGATGGTTTAAACCCATGGGTGATCCAAAGTAATGAGCAAGTAATTAATGTGATAAGCAAGTAAAGTGCTTATGTGTGGTGATCAAGTAAAAGTTGTGATCAACAAGCAAAGGATAAGCGAGGTGATTAACAAGTAAACTTAAAGGCTAAGTTATGTGATTAGCAAGTATAATTAATGGTTAAGTATATGTGATGCCCAAGTATTGGATAGATGTTGTGATGGCTAAGCAAAGAGTTTGGAGGCCAAGTAACTTATTTGGTGAGCAAGTAAACTTAGGGTTTAAGTAAAGGAATAGTATGGATGTTTAGTAAGGAGGTGGAGTGTTCTTATGACCATTATACCCTAACCTAGCAAGTCCTATAAATAGCAAGCTTGGATTTAATTATTCCTTGTTAAAATTTCATCCAACAACTTCTCTTAGAGAGAAACTTATTGGTTAGAGAGAATAACCACTTGCAAGTCAAACTTTTATTGTGAGATTTTTAAGAAGCAAGAAGAAGAACAAAGCTTAGTCAAATGATTATCAAGGGTAAGAACTTTAACCATGAATCTCTTTCTCTTCCATTGTTAGAGAGGTGGGTAGTGGTAGAACATGTATGCTAAGGAATGATTGATGAATGGACTTAGGCCGTATAAGTCATGAATAAGTAATTCAAACTTAATTAAGTTATGAATTTATGAAGAGTTTATATGAACTACTCATATGTTTACCTTAAGAAGATGATATGATAAGGAGATGTGAAAATGGTGGTTAAAAGACTTAATCTATAATAAGTCATGAGAAGGGAAGTCATAAGTAGTTATACTTTTATAAGTTACAACTCACAAAGGATAAGTAATAACTTATGGTATTTATAAGTTAATGAGGTATGTATGTCAGGATGTTAGTATGATGCATTGAATCCATTTAAAACAATGAACAAATCATAAGAAATGAAGTTAAGGTGGAATTCACGAGTTTAGACGATAATCGTCGAATTCGTGAAAATCTCGGAATGGAAGTCGAATTTTGATATTAAGCTTGGAAACATTGGTTTTCAATGGAGACAAGTCTTATTTGGCATTATAGAGTTGCGGACTCAAAAATGACCGAATTCTGACTTAGAACGAAGAAACGAGCGTTGAACGTTCAGGAACGTTTATCGTTTTCGTTAAAATGGACTAATAGGTGAATTTTTAGCAAACGAAGTCAAGTAGATAAAATTCTTGCATGAACGTGTAGAGAATATAATTTGTGAACCGTAGGCTTTTGAACGAGCCAATTCGGACTTATAACGAAGAAGTTATGCGTCCGGGAAGTTCACAAAATTTTAAAAACTGTAAATTTTTCTAAGGCACAGAGTTAGCGCCGTGGCGCCAACCCAAGGCCAAATAGTGGCACCACAGCGCCAAGCACAGTGTCATCACCTACTGCTAACTTGCGATGCGACGCGAGATAAAGAGCTAAGAGTGGCGTCGCGACGCCAGTCCCAGAGTTTTGATAGACAAGAAGGTTTACAAGTATAGAAAGAAAGATAACTCATTAGTAATGAAATAAAGTGTTAATATAACATTGTTAGACACTTACTGTATGATGATTAAAGGTTAATAATCAATTGAAAGATGAACGTAATGAGAACAACGTAATGTACTAAGCCGACTGTAGAAATTTGTTGACCAAGTTGATTATGAATCCAATGGTTTGCAATACCAGTATAGATTATGTAATTACTTAATGAACATGATAAGACCTTTCCTAAATCACTGTTATAGTGATGACTTTAGGAATTTAATGTTGTTTAATGAGTAGTTAAACGACGAACGTAAAGTGTAGAGAACGTGAACAGTATTCAATAATGATAATACGTGAACGTAAACGGTATGCAATAAAGTGTACTTAACCAATGACAATCGAGTTTTGATTAATAACGTAAGAATGTTAGTAAGCTGTGAAGAAGGATGATTAACTCGACACGAGTTAGATTAATGAAGTAAATCTACATAAGACATAAAAGAGAAAGAAGTTTGTAAGAATGATGTAAAGATAATGGCATGCCGGAACCAATAGTAACAAATCTAATGTATGATTAGATTGAGATGAAGGGTAAGATTCATTAGGAACTATGTATGTTCATTCTTGACCTAATGTGGTATGTGATGTGGTTATGTATTATAGAGACCTTAAAGACTAGAAGGAAAAGTTATTTTTACTGTAGTAGACGCTGAAGGCAAGTTTTTCTTAAACGCTTGTCTAACCTTCGTGTTAGCCAAGTTTTCTGTGATTCATGTTATAAGATGCATGAATGATTTTAAAGAAAGGGTCGATGCCAGTTTTTACTCGGCTAGACTAATCTTGAAGATTGATTGATTTATTTACAAGTCTTTCAATAAGAATTGATTATCCTACACCAATTGTTTGGTACTTAATTCAATGAGTTCGAGTTGAATAAACAAATGTATTTTCATCGATTATTCGATGGGCACGTGAGGTTGCCAAAACTTAAACGTAAACACGTTTAATTAATGTAGTGTTGATCAACATAGAGTACTATGGGCTGATCACCCAGAAGTGCTTGTAAGATATGTCGGACTTACGGACTTAGTGCCGGGTTGTCCTTTTCAAAGAAATTATGAACTGCTCATGGTCTTGAGCCAGAATTGATATTTTACTGAATATTATTATTGTAAAACGTTTTGAAGGAAAAGAAATGCTATTTTGAATTATTGATAGTACTTCATAACTATTATCCAGTTATTGAAGATATACGATTCCTATGTTTTAAGCATGTTGTTTAAAAGAAATTGTTGTACTTGCTGAGCTTGTTATGCTCACTCTTTATTGAACCATATGAATGCAGCTAGGACCGAATGAATCAAGGGATCTGACAAGGTTAAAGGCAAGACGAAGATGAATGATTAGTTTACCTTGTAATAAACTAGTAAGTTGTATATATTATAGTATGATGAACAAAGAATGTAATGGTTATAGAACCTGGGAACGGGATGTAATATGGTTATTGTAATAAGAATGTCATTGAGACACACATTTTGATGTCGTTTCAATAGAGTGAATGTACAGTTATAAGTACCATGTAGCACCATCTGTCGGGTTGGAAGAGACCCGAATTTGGGGGCGTCAGATTCATGGGAATGCTATCCACGCCCCTCCTAGGGAACTCCACAATATGATTTCACCATGGCCCTTTTCAATATGGGGAATGGATGTGATCGGGCCCATCGAGCCAAAAGCCCATAATGGACATCGATTTATATTCACCATGATCGACTACTTCACCAAATGGGTAGAAACAGCCTCCTTCCCCAGGGTTACTAAAGAAGTCATCATTGCTTTCATCAGAAATAATGTAGTCTATCGATATGGACAACCAGAGGTCATTGTGTTAGACAATGCTAAGAACCTCAACAACAAAATGATGGAGGAGTTATGCAATAAATTCGACATCAAACACCTTAACTCTGTCATCTACTGTCCAAAGATAAATAGTGTTGTTGAAGCGGCTAATAAAAATATCAAGAAGATCATGCAGAAAATGTCCGCCTATCATAAAGGATGGCCTGACCTCTTGCCTCTGACTTTATTAGCCTACAGAACTTCCATGCGTACTTCCACTGGGGTTACCCCCTACTCATTAGCCTATGTGATGGAAGTAGTGCTCCCCATAGAGGTGGAAATGGAATCCCTCAAAGTCTTGATGGATGCTCAGTTGGATGAAGACCAATGGATACAAGACAGGTATCACCAATTATCTCTAATATACGAAAGGTGAACCACGACTATCTTCCATGGTCAGTTATTTCAGCAGAGGATCATACGATCCTACAATAGAAAAGTCCAGCTACGGCAGTTCAAACAACATGACTTGGTTTTGAAGAAGATCATTGTCAACCAATATCAATCTAAGGGAAAATTTGCTCCTAACTGGGAAGGCCCATTTATTGTCAAGGAGGTATTGACAGGAGGCACTCTCAAACTACAGGAAATGGATGGCAATGAATTTCCACAGCTTATCAACTCGAACTCCATGAAATGGTACTATGTCTGAAGTTACCATCAATAAACATCCTGGTATTGATCATCCAATCACTAGTCATTCCGGTTTTGAGACCTTTCTTTTTATAAACTCTTCTACCCCTCAGGGAAACATACACTTCAAACCAGCAGCCTGGTTTCACCTCATTTCAAACCTTTCATACAATTTCGATTATCCTGAAGACGGGATTGAACCTTTCACACCTGCAGTTTATCCTGAAGACGGGATTAAACTTTTCTACGCTTGCAGTTTGCCCTGAAGACGGGATTAAACTTTTTCCACACCTGCAGTTTGTCCCCATCATGGGATCAAACTTTCTTCTTCCCACAGTATAGCCTGCACATGGGATTCACACTTCTCTTTGGCTGCGATTCATCCTGAGGGGCAAACTACGTCGACCTGATCTCCCTGATACCCGGGAGTACGTAGGCAACCATATTCTATATGGCCCGGTCATAATAAACAAAAAACAACAAAAACATTTCTGCCCTTCCTCTACAAAAACAAAAAACCATAAAAATACTTCTACACCTTTATTCATCAATAAAGCGTCTACACCCATCTGCCCTTCATATTCAACGTTGAACCTCTTACACCAGGTTTGAACTACGCAGACTTGATCTCCTCTTCAATAGGAGTACTTAGGAAGCCATTTATGGTTCAGTTTAACCCCTACAAGAACAAAAATATTTGTCACACGGTACTGGGATCAACCTTCAATCCACCACATTTCATCGGCTTCAGACCAAGGGGATGGAATTACCCAACCTCTCCTCATAAATAGGGGATTCGATGACCATCTAAGTTGTGGTTGTGCCTCAAAGAGCAATACCAATCCATAAGAGATGGAATTAACTAGGCTTCTCACAAATAGAAGTACTGGCGACCATCTGTGGTGCGGTCAATCTCAGAGAGGAAAAGCCACATTCCTCTCCACATTTTCATACAGAAACTAGTCCCAAGACACCAAAGATGGTAGGGATACATACAGATCAATGATCAGTTCTAAGAGATCCTGTGATGGCTCAATGTCCACATATCATGGATAAGTTCATAATGCATCAAGATCACAAGGCCCTGAAGAAACAGGCAAATGTCAAGCAAGTATTAAGGCATAAATAAAAGAGAAGTAAATCAAAATATATTTCTATGCCATATATACTACTATTTGATATATACATCTGTGTTGTACATGACAAAATGGCTAAGCTAGTCTGTGCAGGAAAATACAAAGCTATCTACGGATCTATGTGCATGGGGACTATCAGATCTAAATAGCATCCCTCTCTGAAGATGGAGGTAAAGCTGCAAGCTCCTACCCAATAGCATCTACATGAGTAAGTAGATCAGAGGCTAACTACATGGTATCATGATACTCGTATATGTAAGCACTCATATCGATAAGGATGCCAGTCGTAAAGGATCTCACTGAGGTACTGTCTACAATGGCAACATCCCTAGCTGATAGGGCGGCATCCCACTCCACAATCAATGTATCCCTGGCTGATCTAGCCTCATCCCTCTCTAACAGAGCGGCATCTCTCCCATCAAGAGCTATCAACATTGCGGCCCTAGCCTGATCTCTATCATAGGTCAGCAGATGTAAGCTCTGCTCCAAATGTTGTGTTAAATACTGAGTAACAATGGCACTCGGGGTGGGAGAATCCATCACAAATGCTGGAAGCCCAGCAGTCAAGTCCCCACCGATGGAAATGTAAGCCTTCTCCATAGGCTCCTCATCGTCAGAATCTATATCCTGCACTGTGGATACTACCATGGTCGATGCAGTCTCTGTCTCCATCCATGATGAATACTCTGCAGAATAACCAAGATGACTTACCGAAAAATCAGATGGCTGTCGTTGATCCCAACAGGCATACAACCTAGATCTGTCCGCTGATAATATGTGGCGAGAAGTGAAATGCTGAATTACTGCCCCCTCAAATGGGTGGAAATCCTGAAATGAGTCAAACTGACACATCACGACCAGTGGGTGGTAGGTGATCATCCCTCTCAAACCAGCTAGAGGTAGATAATCCATGCCTGGAGCATGAGTAATGAAGCTGTAGGGTGAGCTATGCCCCGTACACGGCAATATAGCGAATGAATCTCCGATCCCTGCCAGGAAAGCTGACCAAGATCCAGCATTTTTACACTCCGCAGGCTAAAAGGAGTACGACATGGCTATATCATGGGTGAAACAATATCCATGTCGTCTAAATGTGCCAATCGTTCCCAAGTGTGACATAAACCACACATACAGCATGACCAAATTGCCTAATCATCGGTAGGATGGTATGACCCTCCCAGAGAACTCTCACTGCCATAATGACGCTGATGTCCAACTCATCCATGAACCGTGGCATGTAGACATATGATAATACGCACAGCAGTAGTACATCCACTTTGGCCAAAGGCCACTGATCCTCTGGTGTGGTGAAATCCCCGGAATGCCGTGCATAACTATCCTCAGAGCCAAATGTGTCAAACAGAAAATGCTGGGATATCACGTGGTCGGATGTAATCTCATCCTGTAAGACTCTATACCTCAATCCGGTGAGGGTCATGCACTGTCTACTCATGTCTCCGATAGCCATGTGCACACAAGGTCTGTCCAATGGCAGCATCGTCAACCGTGCATACTCCTCCAGAGTAGGAGTCAACTCCTGGGTCCCGAATCAGAAGACCCGTCTCTCCGGTACCCAATGCTCTAGCATACCCTCCATAAATCCTGTGGGAACCTGAAACATCAACAGGGTCATAGTATGCTACAACAAATCATCTACGGTCACCCTGTCTGGTGGTGACATACTATCATACCATGAGTGCATACCAGATGCCACCAAAAATGGTGGGGTATGATCAATACGGCTAATTGTCGAAGAAGACATCTGTACGGGCCGTGTCATAAGACCATCCAGGGGTCAATGCTGAATATCTCTTGACATACATACATATACATAACATAACAACATGCATGATACAATAGATGGCAATATAATATAGGGAATGGAAAACTGTACATACATTCCTAAGTATATCATCATCTAATACATCTCTGTACAGCTAACATATAGGGAAACGGGGCGAAGCTACCCAACATCTCAACAGAGGCCTATCAAAAGATATAGAGAGAATGGGGTGAAGCTACCCAGCAGCTAACAGAGGCCTATCAAAAGCGATAACGAGAAATATACATCAGAAGAAGTCGATGGTATCGATGTCTACATTGTCAATCTTGTCCACCTGATATAACTTCTCCTGAGTTACTGAATCTCTATCTACAGGGATGTCAGGCCTATACAAGGGAGGATCTACACTGGAAAAACCATATGGGTCACCTGAGGGGCCAGCGTCAGAGCTGGAAGGTTCAAAAATATCTGCCTCTGCAGGATCTCTACCTAAATGTCGGATAAAGAAATGTGCCCTTATCCAACCATCGGGTGTTGTCAATCATGTCACATGAGTCGGATCTCTGACACAGGCTAGCCAATCTGTCATCATCACAGATCCTGGAACCATATTCCTCATAAACTGTATGGCGCGGGTCTGAGCTCCAATGGTACGAGGGAACCACTAATGCTGGAACATCTCCTGAGTGCAGGGGCCCTCTGATAATGTATAACTGTCAATCCCCAACAATGGGATGTCAGTGACGGGTGACTATGAAGCAGGCCACTAACACCTGGCAGGAGGCAATATTGGCATGTGAATCTCTCCTATAGTGCTCCTAACAGCACGCTATCATAAATAGAGCTCTCATCCTCCATCTGTGAAGATAGGTATCCTACGGGTGGACATAACATGCTCGACCCCATTCGGGTACCCATCCTCAAATTCCACACCTCTGGCTCGCTCCAGTTAGAATTGCAAAGGAGGTCTCACAAGCTGAAAAGGCCAAATCAGTAATAAAAGTGCTACGCGATTGAGCAGAATAACCTGAAATCCTGGTTTTCATGGGCCACACTCTGGTCCCACATATCATTCATTGGTATTCGCCTGCATACAAGGTATACTATACCAGTGGCCTCAGCTACTACAATTCATGCTCGGCAATACCTCACAAAGGTCCGATGCTGTCAGTGCAGGGTCACAACCCTAGAAGAATCCCCGGTGGGGGTTACAATGCCGAAGTTATGAATTAATGAAGTATCCCCGATGGGGGTTACAACGCCGAAGTTACGAAGTTATAAAGTTTTCCCGGCGGGGGTCACAACGCAACAATTTCAAACATGCACGTATCCCCGGCGGGGGTTACAACGCAAGTCAACCATTGATACACACATCAATGAAGGTCAAGCAACCTTGACGTTATCTTAGCCGATGGCAAGTAAACTCATCAAAGCAACCTTCCCCGGCGGGGGTTACAATGCAAGTCAACCATTGATACACAAATCAATGAAGGTCAAGCAACCTTGACATTATATCAGCCGATGACAAGTAAACCCATCGAAGCAACCTTCTCTAGAAAGGGTCATAAAGCGATACAACCATTGATACACATATCAATGAAGGTCAAATAGCCTTGATAAAATGCACCCAACAGGGATCTATCCGGTGATACACATATAAACGGAGGTCAGGCAACCCTGACAAGTGCATACTGTTGGCAGTAACTCCGACAGGGTGATAGGATATGTTATACACATCGTCAAATAGACAAAGCTTTATCCCCACAGATCTCTTGTACACAAGAGGCACCTCTATGGAGAATGAAGTCTGTATCTAGGATTCACGACTTTGGTGATAGCCCCAACGTCAACATCCTTGAAGACTTGGATCGCATGTCAAAGGCATCACTGATTGTCATCCCAACAGGATTAGCCGGTAATCATTTCATTCATGCATTATACATTTGCATCATGTTGCTGCACATAGCATCATGTTTTATCTTGTTACATTTCAAGTGTCTAGGATTCTTTATCCTATCCATGCCTTGCATTGCATGAATATGATAAAGAGCGGCATCTGTAGACACTCGAAATCTTTTTGCACACCTGTTACTAACATTGCAGGAGGGCAGATCCGTCTTTCAGACATAACCCTGGAAGACATCTCACATCCATTCCGGATACTATCGGAAGTTCAGCCTCAACCCCGGAACACACACAGGGAATATCAGCCTCAACCCCAGAACACACACCATAAGGATTATTTCTAACCTCAGAGATAACCCCGATTTTCATCATTGGCGATAACACCGAAAATGCTTGTTTCAAATGCATGCGATCAGCTTCAATCAAACCTACTGCCGAGGCACTCATACCTCAGACCCAGAGCTAACATCGGGTAGACAAGCACACTTGCAGATGACATTGCAACATTCAAACAAGCAGTCCAATCTCAGATGTAACCCTGAGCAACGTTTGCTTTCAACTCAAACCGGTGACAAACCCGGTGAAGAGTCACACGTCATCTTGCTACCTCAACATTTGCGCATCGTCTCAACACTTCAGACATACATACATACAACAATGTCCTACAAGAACTAAGGAGTTCCAATCCTGAGTGACTATTACGTGTGGCAGCATAACAGATAGAATTTGAAGCTTGAAGACCATGGGCATGGTCCCATCTTCCTAACTTCATACAACCTCTAATCCATGTCATTGTGTAACTCTCGACACAAGCAGTTTGAAGAAGGTTGTATATACCTCGTTTGGACGCTGGGATTGAAGTTCTACAAGTTCGAGCGGACATTACAGTGCACGAGTGCACGTACTTTGAGACGATGAGACCCGCAGAACCTAAGGAACCCCGGGCAGCCGTAAGTGCATCTGCGGCTGCCGCAGGTACACCTATGGCTCCCCCCTTTATAAATAGAGGGCTTGGGGTACCCATTTTGAAAAAAAAGCCAAGGAAGCCCTACCCAATTTGCTTTGTACACACCCATATTTAGTGTTTTCTCTTTTTTAATCACCTGTTAGTTCACATATAGCTATCAATTTACCTACGGGAGCTGAGTATTTATCCATATAGAATCATATAAGGATTCATTGGCAGCCCACTGTAAACCTTCTTATATTCTATAAAGTCGTTCTCTTCATCTTTGCACACACTATTCTACACATTGAGAGTCGTGTGGTGTGCGTATGTCTGAACTTCGGTCCGTGGTTTTCATTTATGTCTGTATATATATACTTATATATGTATATATTTATATATGGACTAACATTATCGAGTTATGCCTCGATTGAGCCTAGACTTATGTCTGGAGCATTTATTTGCTTATATATATATATATATATATATATAACTATTGTCAGACATATCTGATGAGCCTAGATTTTACATCCGGAGCGTTTATTGCTTTTATATATATTTGTATATATATATAATTGTTGTTGGACATATCCGATGAGCCTGGATTTTACATCCGGTGCATTTGCTGCTTATATATATTTATATTTCTGTTAGGCCTGGAGTTTACTTCGTGGCCTTTTATAGCTTTATATACATTTTGTCCCGCCTGGAGTTTACTTCGTGACGGTTGATCGCTTTTACAACTTTATTTACATTTCGTCCCTCCTGGAGTTTACTTCGTGGCATTTGATCGCTTTTACAGCTTTATTTACATTTCGTCCCACCTGGAGTTTAATTCGTGGCGGTTGATAGCATTTACTGCTTTATTTACATTTTTTGATCCCCCATGGAGTTGCTTCGTGGTGGTTGATCATTTCTGTATATATATATTTATAGCTTTTATATATATACAACTACTTACTGCTTTCCATATAAACTGTAGTATAATGTGAGCCTAGGAATCATGTGATCACTGATTGATCTCATCGAATCTAGATTGATTGCCTCGTGATGGATATTTTTCAAATTGTAAGTAGCTTGTACATTATTAAAATGTAATTGAATTTCCTCGGATGGTCATCATGCCCATGAGGAGTTCTAAGACGTCAGATATTATTTTCTCAAAGATGCCTCACATCTCGAAAATAATAGCAAACAAGCCGAACACTTTAATAATAAAATGGAAGTATGAAAAGGTCTCAATTCCTATTGAGCACAGGGTTTGAAAAACTTATTTTTTGCAAAACTTCATTGCTATATCTTGCTTAAAACTGAATTTTTCTATAAATTCAAACCCTTTGTATATAGGTGCGAACGAGGCCTCACACTACTTTCAAATAATTGCACATTGACTCTCTCACACACACACACATTCATATAACAGTTTCTTTGAGAAGTTGCGGTCATCGTGGCAACACGGATGTCAGGGGGTGCCTAACACCTTCCCTCCGCATAATCAAGCCCCCGAACCCAAATGAATCTCGGTTTCACAGACCCGTTTAGCAGTGTCACATCACTGGGTCAATGTGCAAACCTTTTCTATTGCGTTGGTGCAACTAGTTAAAAACACCAAGTGGCGACTCTTAAAGTCAAATCGTCGACATTACACATGTCGGACCTTTTTCACTTGTTTTTTCAAACAAATCTCACATTAACATGAGAACACCAAAGAACAAGTAACGAAAAGGGACAACTAAAAATCCCGATGTCGACACATGATTTTTACTCATGTGATCTCTCTTTTTAGGAGTCTATTGGGACTTATTAAGAGAGATACACTCTAAGGCTCATCAACATAAGACATCTCTTAGAGTTTGCCATGCTAAATGACTTTAGCATCAAATGAATATATGTTCCTTGGGTTAAATCGAACATCCTTTTAAATCTATCTATATACATTTGTATCCCCAATTAAGATACTCTTCCCAAATCATTCATGGAGGAATGTTTAGACAACTTTATCTTTACTGATTATAGCAATGGTATGTCATTCTTTATCCGTAGTATATCAATATATAATACTAGGAATGTCACGACACTCCCACTGACCCTTTTGTACATACTAGGTTCATTCTTGTTTTTGATAAAATCAAATTCTTTTGATTATCTCATCAAAATGAATGTTCCATTTTTGAGAAGTTTGCTTCAATCCATTTCTTTGAGTGTCTACAACTCTTACCTCATCGTATGTAACTGAATCATCATCTTCTATGATGCGTACCTCATCATTATCTTCTATGATGAATCCATACCTCCCAGGTATCTTCCATACTATTCCAGATTTACAATTTGGTTATGGTACAAAACGTTTATCTACATGTTCCTCTTATATAACTTATAGTGCTTTGTGGTTCTTGAACTCTTCAAGATCTATTATCCTCCCGCTAGCTCCTTCAATGATAAACACCTTTATCTTAGAAGGTAGCGCATTTTGCAACAAACACCTTTTTCTAAGTAGGATTATAGAACATATAACCTAAACTTAATTTAGGAAGTCCAACAAATCTGCACTTGTCAAATCTTGTCCCAAACTTATCCCTTTGGAACCTTTTTCACATAAGCTGGATAACCCCTTATCTTAGCATACTTAAGATAAGGAATCCTCCCTATCAATAACTCTTATGGAGTCTTGGGGCCAAATTTTGAGGTTACCTTTTCCATAGATATGCAACCATTTATAGGGCATGACCCCAAAAGGATACTGGAATGTCGGTAAAATAATAATGGACCGCACCAAGTCCAACAAGGTACTATTTTTCCTTTCAGATACATCAATCAATTATTGTGTATCAAGAGGTGTCCATTGTGAGAAAACCATTTGAGATGATCTAGAAACTCATTGCACAAGTATTCTTTCCTTTTTCGATCAAAGAATCCTAATACTTTGCCAATTTGTTTCACTTCTGAATTCTTTGAACCTTTCAAATAATTGACACTTGTATTTCAGTAAATACACACATTTAACTCTTTGAATGATCATCTCCTTTTCCTATACTAATTTGTTCAATATGCAAAATTATTTTCACGTAAGTCAAGTATACAAAATCCATTAAGTGTTATTCCAGTTTTGTACAAAACACTATTATTATAAATAGAACAACAATTGTTCTTAAATATAATACCAAAGATTTCATTGTCCAATAACAAAATGGAAATAATGTTTCTAACGAGAACTGTAATACAATAACAACTTATTGACTTAATAGAGTTGCCCGTAGGCTGTGCTAAACTATAAGTTCTTATGGCTAATGCAGTAAACTTTGCTTCATTTCCCACACATAGGATTACTTATCTTTGTTTTGCTTTCTACTTCTACTTGGTCCCTTCATAAATCTATATTTATGAAAACCAAAACCGGTATCCAATACCCAATTAGTAAGTTTACTTACCGAAAGATTTATTTTAATCATGAACAAAACAGTTCCTTATCGAAGCTTCACTAAGCTTCTTCTGGTTAGCCTCTACAAGATGCTTCTCATAGTTTCCTTTTTAGTGTCCAGGCTTATTGCAGTGGAAGCAAACTACTTTGCTTTTCATTTTAGCTTTGTTCTTATTATCCTTTGTTTTTTCCTTTATATTTACCTTCTTAGAATCGTTCTTCTATTCAAGTTTGATTTTGATCACATGGTAAATCTTGGATATGGTGAGTCATAAGATTTGGCTAAATCTCTTAACTTAAAAGTTAAGTAAAGCGTATTTTAGTAATTTCGCATCCAAAAGGGTATTTTGATAATTTCCCACATAATTTTAAGGGTATTTTATTCATTTGACAAGATTCCCTTTAATCTGAACCCCTAGGGTTTAATAATCACCATTAGGGTTTGCTAATTTGGGTTTAGGGTTCTTGAATAAGAAATTAGGGTTTTTAAAAATAGAATTAAGGTTCCTAACAAATCGTTAGGGTTTCCTAACTGCATATTTAGGTTTCTAATCTACCATTAGGGTTTACTAAGGTTATACCTTATCTGATCAACATTTGATCATTAATCCCATACTATACAAACACATAATCATAGGTACAATTATAATAACTTTATTAATTATCAAATCCCTATCCGTAATTAGGGTTAGGGTTTTCATCAGCTATTCCCCATAACTTCACTCATATTTCTTAGTCAATAAATAGTTTGACTATCTTGCTACGTTCATATCATAAATGCTCATCATAATAATGACAATCAATACTAATATTACTAAAAAAAATTATTCATAAAAATTGAATTGTTTAAAATTCAGGGTCCTGACAGTTATCAAATAGCTTGGGGTGATCTTTTTATTTTAATTTAGAGGGACCCCTTCACTACCTTTAATTATATTTTGCAAACTCTTCTTCAGAATAATGCTTAACAGCCTCCCATGAAATATTTTGTGATTAGATTTTCCTGACGTCTTTGTTTTTTCAAAATCTTCAACCCATTTGGCCAGCCAAAAATATGAATATGGCACCAAAGTTGATCTTTTTTGCCTGAAAATTACAGTCATGAACTTCAGCTATAACTCACTTACCAAATCATGAGAAATGTCTTTGCAGATTATGTATTTGCCAATAATTTCATCTAGGAACTCATACTATTGAGGAAATTCCTTTTCCTTCGGCCCTTTTAGTTGTGGGTTCTTCTGATGACCCATCAATTTTAGTCCTTCTTTGAAATAAACTTCATCCAGTGTAGTAATACCTTTGTTCTAAAAACTCAGACAAGGATTGATTTTAATAGCTTCCAAACACTCAAAGAACCCAGCTTGTTTAACGAGTTTGAGAATGTCTCTGATTTTCTTCTCTTGAGCAATGAACTGATCAGAGCATAGTTAAATATCGGCCATGATTTGAATGTTTGCCATGTGAATAGAATTAATTTGGAAAAATTTGCACAAGTGTCTAACTTTTCTTATGATTTGGACAACTAGGGTTCGAAAGCTTTTGAAACTTTGAGAACTCTAAGACTCAGATTTCAAAATGAACGTGTAAATGTCAGAAATTGAATTTGAAAAGATTTTTTATAACTTTTGATGTACAGGTTAGAAACCTATGAATTTAATGTTTTTCAACTTGAATTATTGTGAGTTTTTGAGTATTTTTCTTTGTACTTTTTATGTTTTATATCGTTTTGGAGAAAAGGGGCAAGGATACGCTTAGAAGCTGGAAAGTTATAAAAAGCTAGAAAATTAGGTAATCTAACAAAGTAGCCCAGGGCAAGCTGTATTTGAACTAGAGACGGAATGGGGCGCTGATGAGTGAGTTTTATACCCATAATTGAGTGCGTTTGAGCTTAATCTTTTGGATGTTTTTAAGTTTTTGTGTCTATTTATGCATGTTTTACATTGTTTTATAAGAATTGGGACAAAAGTTACATGGATCGACATTTGGGGTGGCTAGATTCGCGTTTTCGGCTTGCCATTTACATAGCAGTTACTTCAGAGCCAATTTGACTATATCTCCGGACATTATTTCGAAAACCTCAAAGAATGAAAATTGTAGATCTGCTTTTCCTCTTTCCGGATCATCTTTAATTATCGAAATCGGAGTTCGGACGAAGAAGTTATGGCCATTTTCCCAAAGGACGTCGGAGTAGAAAATGTCAGAACTTGTAATGTCACGGGCGCTTATTTATAGAGTTAAATACTGGCAACGGGCGCTTATAAGGATCTCAGTCGTCGTGAGCAGTCTTTGTCGGGCTGGGGAAGAGGTTCAGTGCTACTCGGGACGCTTTTGGGCGAATTTTTACACCTTTTTGACTCCAAATTGGATTGGGTTTGTTCCAAAACTAAAAATTGGACTTGTAACCTATAAATACATGCTGTAAGGCATAAAATAAGAGGAGATTAGACTAGATTAAACACTCCTTCAGATTAGAACATAACCCTAGTTCTTATTAGTTTTGGGGATTGAAGCAACTTGGAGACCATTGAAGATTCAAAGCAGGAGCGAAGAGGAGTCTCAAGGCTACTGACAATAGATTATATTTTCTTCTCTTCTCTTACTTTTATTTTTTAATGTCTATTCAATTGTGGATTCTTGGTTTTAATTCATTAATTATGAACTAACTCTTTTATTAAGATTCCAATTGAACTTTTTATGATTATGAATTGATTATTTGATTTATTCTAATTATTTATGTTGAAGTGAATTGTTCATCTTGCTTTGAGCTTATTGATTAATTATCTGATCAGTAATTACCTTGTTACTCTAGAAGGAATTGAGAAAGGAATTCTAGGGTTAGAACTGGGCATGGTGACATGTGACTTAGTTATTTGCACAGTGAATAAGTAGGTTTGTGAATAGAATGAGAATATCTATTTGCCGCATGTAACACATAAGGAATTGGGATTGTAACGAGTTTAATTCAATTGTTTTTCATAGAGATATAACAAAATTAATCTGGGTTAAATAGAAGGCAATTGATCGCTCGAGAGAGGGCTTTTGGCACTTGAGAATTTTTGTTAACAATTCAGTAGACATAATAATTGGGATAATTGGATAATTGGTTTATAGTTCATAATTAGGGATATTGGAGTCTTAATCCTTATTTACCTAAATTTAATCAAATCTTAGTTGTTTATTTGCTTTCTTTTAGACTAATCTCTTTTAATTGTTTAATTTAGTTTTCTTAACTAGAAAAATCACAATTATTGGTTGTTTAAATAAAATTGGTTTGGTTAAGAATTAGTACTTGGTGATTTTTATTAAATAATTCCTCGTGGGAACGATACTCTACTTTCACTTTATTACTTGTTGACGTGTATACTTGCACGTATTCATTGATCTTGTAAATCGATCAACAAGTTTTTGGTAGCGAATTCGGGGAATTAATTTAATAATTTTTTACCAATATTAATTTCAATCAAATTAGTCTTAATTTAAGCATTTTTATTTTTATTTCTAATTCCCTTCCTATATTTCTCTCTTTTTAGGTAGCATGAATGACTTTGCGTATCAATGGCCATACACGAACATGACTCGACCAATGGAAACATGGAGTCCACCATCCACACACCAAGTAGCAATGGTTTGTGATTATTAGGCCGAAATCATATGAGTCATCAATGCGCGCCATCGGGTTTCGAAATGGGTACACTATGGTGGTGATTACCCCAATAATTATGTCTATCCCAACAACTATCATCATGATTGGGGGTATCACCCGAATTTTTCATGGAGTAACAATCAAGCTCAAGCTCAAGCCCCGAGACAACAAAATAATTAGGGTTTCAAAAATCGTACACAACAACCAGAGCGGAAAGCAAGTTGGGAAGAAGCCTTGGATAGATTTATTATGACCAAAAGAAACACGAGGAACATGAAAGGAAACAAAATAAAACAGATCTGAATACACAAAGCATAAATGCGTCGATCAAGAATTTGGAAAATCAATTGGGGCAGATAGCACATGCGTTAAACTTTCATCTTCAATACACTTGGCTCTATGACATGGATAATGAGACCCGATGATGAGCCCGATGGTGAACCCGAGCCAAATCTATGTGCTGGATGAGCCATAGAGATGAAAAAGAGGAGACAAGTGGGGATAATGACAACAAGGTCGGTGAAGAACTAATTTCGAGAACCAATGATGATGAGCCAATGTTATTTATGCCTCAAGTGCCTTCTCCTCCACAATTCAAGAGTCCGATTAGATTTGGAAAACCTTGTCCGATTGGTAGTCATGTCGTCAAGCAATACTCATGTGATGTAAAAGCAAGTACACCTTTGAAACCATGGTGCGATGAAATTTGGAGAAGATAGAAGAAGAAATTGTTGTGTCGACAAGCCTCAATGCCGTAATATATTCGCAGACACAATGGAGAAACCACCTAGATGCTGGACGTTCTTTAATGTGATCTTATCTAAACAAAGCATGCTAGGTGACTTTAATACAATGGCTATCGTAAATGGGAACCTACCAAAAGCTATATTATTTCCGATGGATGTAGGGTTCCTCAACGTTCGAAGAGGAATTAGATAGCGTTGACCAGACAAAGTCAGGCTGAAAGACTGTAAAACAAGCGCTTATTGGGAGGCAACCCAAGTTTAATATTTATTTTTAATTTTTATTAAGTTTTATATTAGTAGTTTGGAATTTGCATTTATTTAGGATTTAATAAAATTGCTTTTATCATGGTTTTACTGAGTTATTCAAGTCAAATACAAGAGTGGTGCCCAATTTGTTCCATGTGCTTAAATTTATTCTCCAAACTTAGCGGACAAGGAGGAAGATTGCTATATTTTCAGGGAAGTCCTTTGCTTTAATTTTTTTATATTATAGCCATTGAGGACAATGTCTAGTTTAAGTTTGGGGGCATTTTAGTGTCGTATTGCATATAGTTAGTTATTTACATTGTAGTTCGTTATGTTTTCGGGTTATTTACATTTAGTTTTTGTATTCAGTTTTTTTGTTTAAAAAAATAATTTTAAAAATCGCAAAAATAGTAGTTAGTTTACTGTGTTTGTTGTGTTTAGTTTATATTTGCATGATTCCAACTGTTAGATAGTAAAAGTCTATTTTGGCCAATGATGAGACTGGAATTAAGTAGATAAGTATAGTATTGAATATTAAGGCTTTGATGTGATTTCTTGTTATGAATTGAATCTTTTCCTGTTTTAAACTGGTATAATCAAGGTTAACACGTTAATAACAGCTATGCTAATTGATTAAGTTTAAATTGATAAATAATGGATTTTTTAAGGATAATACTAGTTTGAAGGAATGAAAGACATGAATAGGCAAAGATGGCTAAATTTAGATAAAAACTTAAGTTTTGGGGGGAAAATTTGGGATATATAAGCTTCGCTAAAAAAAAAAACAAAACAAAACAAAAAAAAAAAAAAAAGAAAGAAAAAAAAAAAAATTACCGTGGCTAGTTTTGTTTCGGGGCCTTTGTTACTTGAGTAAGTACGCCCGAAGGGGTATCTTAAAACCTAGTGCCCTAAGGTCTTATATGGTCTGGGAGTCGTTGGTCGAAAGCTCGCTAAGGGTGATACTGTTAGCCTAATGGAATGAGACATTGCACAGTCATGGTTAAAAAAAAAAGTAAAAAAAAACAACAACAATAAAACGGGAAAAGAGCAAAAAGCCCCCGTAATGAAAAGTAAAGCATAAGTATCCCGGATTGGACTCTTGAACTTGGTGGATGTTTGAATTTTGTTGGATTTAGCTTGTTCGTGAATTTTGTGAGTTTGCACTGTATGATGCCTTCGAAGATATCTATTATGTCTTAAATTTGATTTTATATCACTTAGCATTATTGTGGAGTACACACGCACTATATCGTTGATAATGACTAAGATTTGATGATTGATTGGAAATTACCGATTTGTTTTAATATGATGTATTATCATGTTTACTTGATTTTCTAAGGTAGGTTGAATAGACTTGTTTCGCATTATTCGTTGGATTCAGAGGCATATAGATTAGTTTCATTACATTGCATTGCATAACATTTTTTGTGTTTTTGCTCGAGGACAAACAAAGGTTTAAGTTTGCGGGTATTTGATGAGTGAGTTTTATACACATGAATTGGATACATTTGGGCTTAATTTATTATTGTTCTCAAGTCTTTTAGGATGTTTTTATGTGTTTGTGTCTATTCATGCATGTTTTATATTGTTTTGTAGGAATTGGGACAAAAGTTACATGGATCGACGTTTGGGGTGGCTAGATTCGCTTTTTTCGACTTGCCATTTACACAACAGTCACTTCAGAGCCAATTTGACTATAGCTCGGACCATTATTTCGAAAAACTCAAAGAATGAAAGTTGTAGATCTACTTTTCCTCTTTCCGGAACATCTTGAATCATCAAAATCGGAGTTCGGACGAAGAAGTTATGGCCATTTTCCCAAAGGACGTCAGAGTAAAAAATGTGAAAATTGAAATGGGACTAGCACGGGCGCTATTTTTAGTTTATGGACAGCCGGGCGCTATAAGGAAGACTCTGAAGAGTCGTGAACAAAGGTCGGGGCTGGGGAAGAGGTTGGTTGGGCCCGGACGCGCTTTTGGGCTTAATTTTGACACCTTTTAGACTCCAAATTGATTGGGTTTGTTCCTAAACTCAAAATTAGACTTGTAATCTATAAATACATGATGTAAGACATAAAATAAGAGGAGATTACATAGATTAGACTAGATTAAACACTCCTTTAGATTAGAACATAACCCTAGTTCTTATTAGTTTTGGAGATTGAAGCAACTTGGAGACCATTGAAGATTCAAAGCAGAGCAAAAAGAGGAGTCTCAAGGCTACCGATAATAGATTATATTCTTCTTCTTCTCTTACTTTTATCTTTTAATGTCTATTCAATTGTGGATTCTTGGTTTTAATTCATTAATTATGAACTAACTCTTTTATTAAGATTTCAATTGAACTTTTTATGATGTATGAATTGATTATTTGATTTATTCCAATTATTTATGTCAAAGTGAATTGTTTATCTTGCTTTATGCTTATTGATTAATTATCCGATCAAGAATTACCTTGTTACTCTAGAAGGAATTGAGAAAGGAATTCTAGGTTAGAATCGGGCATGGTGACATGTGACTTAGTTATTTGCACAGTGAATAATTAGGTTTGTGAATAGAATGAGAATATCTATTTGCCGCATGTAACACATAAGGAATTGGGATTGTAACGAGTTTAATTCAATTGTTTTGCATAGAGATATAGCAAAATTAATCTGGGTTAAATAGAAGGCAATTGATCGCTTCGAGAGAGGGCTTTTGGCACTTGAGAATTTTTGTTAACAATTCAAAGAGACATAATAATTGGGATAATTGGATAATTGGTTTATAGTTCATAATTGGGGATATTGGAGTCTTAATCCTTATTTACCTAAATTTAATCAAATCTTAGTTGTTTATTTGCTTTCTTTTAGACTAATCTCTTTTAATTGTTTAATTTAGTTTTCTTAACTAGAAAAATCACAATTATTGGTTGTTTAAATAAAATTGATTTGGTTAAGAGTTAGTACTTGGTAATTTTTATTAAATAATTCCTCGTGGGAACGATACTCTACTTTCACTTTATTACTTGTCAATCGTGTATACTTGCACGTATTCATTGATCATGTAAATCGATCAACAAGTTTTTGGCGCCGCCGCTGTCGGGAATTAATTTAATAATTATTTACCAATATTAATTTCAATCAAATTAGTCTTAATTTAAACATTTTTATTTTTATTTTTAATTTCCTCCTATATTTCTCTCTTTTTAGGTACCATGGATGACTTTTATGATCAATGGCCATACATACACGAACATGACTCAACCAATGGAAACATGGAGTCCACCATCCACACAAAGAAGTAGCAATGGTTTGTGATTATTGTGCCGGAAATCATATGAGTCATCAATGCGCCATCGGGCTTTGAGTTTGCAGACACTATGGGGTGATTACCCCAATAATTATGTCTATCCCAACAACTATCATCATGATTGGGGGTATCACCCGGATTTTTCATGGAGTAACAATCAAGCTCAAGCTCAAGCCCCGAGACAACAAAACAATTCCGGGTTTCAAAATCAGACACAACAACCAGAGTGGAAAGCAAGTTGGGAAGAAGCCTTGGATAGATTTATTACAGCTTCTGAAAAGAAACACGAGGAACACGAAAGGAAACAAAATAAAACAGATCTGAATACACAAAGCATAAATGCGTCAATCAAGAATCTGGAAAATCAATTGGGGCAGATAGCACATGCGTTGAACTTCCATCTTCAATACACTTGGCTCCATGACATGAATTCTGAGACCGATGGTGAGCCCGAGCCAAATCAGAATCGGATGTGCCAAATGATATAGATGTTGAAAGAGAGGAAACAAGTGGGGATAATGACAACAAGGTCGGTGAAGAACTAATTGTGAGAACCAATGATGATGAGCCAATGTTATTTATGCCTCAAGTGCCTTCTCCTCCACAGTTCAAGAGTCCGGTTAGATTTGCAAAACCTTGTTCGATTGGTAGTCATGTCGTCGGCAATACTCTCTGTGATGTAAAAGCAAGTACACCTTCGAAACCATGGTGCGATGAGCTGGAGAAGATAGAAGAAGAAATTGTTGTGTCTGACAAGCCTCAATGCCAGAATATATTCGCAGACACAATGGAGAAACCACCTAGATGCTGGACGTTCTTTAATGTGATCTTATCTAAACAAAGCATGCTAGGTGACTTTAATACAATGGCTATCGTAAATGGGAACCTACCAAAAGCTATATTATTTCCGATGGATGGAGGGTTCCTCAACTTTCAAGAGGAATTGATAAATATTGACTGCATAAAAAGTCAGCCGAAAGATCAGAAACAAGCGCTTATTGGGAGGCAACCCAAGTTTAATTTTTATTTTTAATTTTTATTAAGTTTTATATTAGTAGTTTGGAATTTGCATTTATTTAGGATTTAATAAAATTGCTTCTATCATGGTTTTACAGGTTATTCAAGTCAAATACAAGAGTGGTGCCCAATTTGTTCCATGTGCTTAGCCTATTCTCCAAACTTAATGGACAAGGAGGAAGATTGCTATATTTTCGTGGAAGTCCTCGCTTTAATTTTTTCTATCATAGCCATTGAGGACAATGTCTAGTTTAAGTTTGGGGGCATTTTAGTGTCGTATTGCATATAGTTAGTTATTTACATTGTAGTTCGTTATGTTTTCAGGTTATTTACATTTAGTTTTTGCATTCAGTTTTTTTGTTTAAAAAAAAAATTTTAAAAATCGCAAAAATAGTAGTTAGTTTACTGTGTTTGTTGCGTTTAGTTTATATTTGCATGATTCCAACTGTTAGATAGTAAAAGTCTATTTTGGCCAATGATGAGACTGGAATTAAGTAGATAAGTATAGTATTGAATATTAAGGCTTTGATGTGATTTCTTGTTATGAATTGAATCTTTTCCTGTTTGAAACTGGTATAATCAAGGTTAGCACGTTAATAACAACTATGTTAACTGATTAAGTTTAAATTGATACATAATGGATTTTTTAAGGATAATACTAGTTTGAAGGAATGAAAGACATGAATAGGCGGAGATGGCTAAATTTAGATAAAAACTTAAGTTTGGGGGGAAAATTTGGGATATATAAGCTTCGCTAAAAAAAAAAAAAAAAAAAAAAAAAAAAAAAAAAGAAAGAAAAAAAAATAAAAATTACCGTGGCTAGTTTTTGTTTGGGGCCTTTGTTACTTGAGTAAAGACGCTCAAGGGGTATCTTAAAACCTAGCGCCTCTAAGGTCTTATATGGTCCGGGAGTCGCTGGTCGAAAAGCTCGCTAAGGGGTGACATCGTTAGCCTAATGGAATGAGACATCGCATACCATGGTAAAAAAAAAAAAAAAAAAAAAAAAAAAAAACAACAATAAAACGGGAAAAGAGCAAAAAGCCCCGTAATGAAAAAAGTAAAGCATAAGTATCCCTGATTGGACTCTTGAACTGGTGGATGTTTGAATTTTGTTGGATTTAGCTTGTTCGTGAATTTTGTGAGTTTGCACCGTATGATGCCTTCAAGATATCTATTATGTCTTAAATTTGATTTTATATCGCTTAGCATTGTTGTGGAGCACACACGCACTATATCGATGATAACACCTAAGATTTGATGATTGATTGGGAAATTACCGATTTGTTTTAATATGATGTATTATCATGTTTACTTGATTTCTAAGGTAGGTTGAATAGACTTGTTTTCGCCATTATCGTTGGATTCAGAGGCATATAGATTAGTTTCATTACATTGCATTGCATAACATTTTTGTGTTTTTGCTTGAGGACAAGCAAAGGTTTAAGTTTGGGGGTATTTGATGAGTGAGTTTTATACACATGAATTGGATACATTTGGGCTTAATTTATTATTGTTCTCAAGTCTTTTAGGATATTTTTATCCTTTTGTGTCTATTCATGCATGTTTTATATTGTTTTGTAGGAATTGGGACAAAATTTACATGGATCGACGTTTGGGGTGGCTAGATTCGCGTTTTTGGCTTGCCATTTACAAATTAGTCACTTCAAAGCCAATTTGACTATAGCTCTGGACCTTATTTCGAAAACCTCAAAGAATGAAAGTTGTAGATCTACTTTTCCTCTTTTCCGAACATCTTGAATCATCAAAATCGGAGTTCTGACGAAGAAGTTATGGCCATTTTCCCAAAGGACGCCGGAGTAGAAAATGTTGAAAAAGGGGAGATGACGCACGGGCGCTATTTTTAGAGTTATGGACGTTACCGGGCGCTATAAGGCAGACAGTCAAAGTAGATGCCTGCAGTCAAAGGTCGGGGGAAGGGGAAGAGGGTTGGCCCGGACGCGCTTTTGGGCTTAATTTTGACACCTTTTAGACTCCAAATTGGATTGGGTTTGTTCCTAAACTCAAAATTAGACTTGTAATCTATAAATACATGATGTAAGGCATAAAATAAGAGGAGATTACATAGATTAGACTAGATTAAACACTCCTTTAGATTAGAACATAACCCTAGTTCTTATTAGTTTTGGAGATTGAAGCAACTTGGAGACCATCAAGATTCAAAAGTGAGAGTAAAGAGAGAGTCTCAAGGCCACCGACAATAGATTATATTCTCTTCTCTTCTCTTACTTTTATCTTTTAATGTCTATTCAATTGTGGATTCTTGATTTTAATTCATTAATTATGAACTAACTCTTTTATTAAGATTTCAATTGAACTTTTTTTATGATTATGAATTGATTATTTGATTTATTCTAATTATTTATGTCAAAGTGAATTGTTCATCTTGCTTTATGCTTATTGATTAATTATCGATCAAGAATTACCTTGTTACTCTAGAAGGAATTGAGAAAGGAATTCTAGGGTTAGAATCGGGCATGATGACATGTGACTTAGTTATTTGCACAAAGTGAATAATTAGGTTTGTGAATAGAATGAGAATATCTATTTCCGCATGTAACACATAAGGAATTGGGATCAGAACGAGTTTAATTCAATTGTTTTGCATAGAGATATAGCAAAATTAATCTGGGTTAAATAGAAGGCAATTGATCGCTTCGAGAGAGGGCTTTTGGCACTTGAGAATTTCTCGTTAACAATTCAAGAGACATAATAATTGGGATAATTGGATAATTGATTTATAGTTCATAATTGGGGATATGGAGTCTTAATCCTTATTTACCTAAATTTAATCAAATCTTAGTTGTTTATTTGCTTTCTTTTAGACTAATCTCTTTTAATTGTTTAATTTAGTTTTCTTAACTAGAAAAATCACAATTATTGGTTGTTTAAATAAAATTGATTTGGTTAAGAGTTAGTACTTGGTAATTTTTATTAAATAATTCCTCGTGGGAACGATACTCTACTTTCACTTTATTACTTGTCAATCGTGTATACTTGCACGTATTCATTGATTGCGAAATCGATCAACAAGTTTTTGGCGCCGTTGCCGGGGAATTAATTTAATAATTATTTACCAATATTAATTTCAATCAAATTAGTCTTAATTTAAACATTTTTATTTTTATTTTTAATTCTCCTCCTATATTTTCTCTTTTAGGTACCATGGATGACTTTATGATCAATGGCCATATACCTAACATGACTCAACCAATGGAAACATGGAGTCCACCATCCACACAAAGAAGTAGCAATGGTTTGTGATTATTGTCGGAAATCATATGAGTCATCAATGCGCCATCGCGGCCGAAATGGTAGACACTATGGTGGTGATTACCCCAATAATTATGTCTATCCCAACAACTATCATCATGATTGGGGTATCACCCGGATTTTCATGGAGTAACAATCAAGCTCAAGCTCAAGCTCCCCCAGACAACAAAACAATTTCGGTTTCAAAATCGACACAACAACCAGAAGAAAGCAAGTTGGGAAGAAGCCTTGGATAGATTTATTAAAACTTTTCAAAAGAAACACGAGGAACACGAAAGGAAACAAAATAAAACAGATCCGAATACACAAAGCATAAATGCGCCAATCAAGAACTGGAAAATCAATTGGGAAAGATAAAGACATGCGTTGAACTTCCATCTTCAATACACTTGGCTCCATGACATGAATAACGAGACCGATGATGAGCCCGATGAACCAAATCAGAATCGGATGTGCCAAATCGGATATATATGATGATGAAAAAGAGGAAACAAGGGGATAATGACAACAAGGCTGGTGAAGAACTAATTGTGAGAACCAATGATGATGAGCCAATGTTATTTATGCCTCAAGTGCCTTCTCCTCCACAGTTCAAGAGTCCGATTAGATTTGCAAAACCTTGTCCGATTGGTAGTCATGTCGTCGGCAATACTCTATGTGATGTAAAAGCAAGTACACCTTCGAAACCATGGTGCGATGAGCTGGAGAAGATAGAAGAAGAAATTGTTGTGTCTGACAAGCCTCAATGCTAGAATATATTCGCAGACACAATGGAGAAACCACCTAGATGCTGGACGTTCTTTAATGTGATCTTATCTAAACAAAGCATGCTAGGTGACTTTAATACAATGGCTATCGTAAATGGGAACCTACCAAAAGCTATATTATTTCGATGGATGGAGGGTTCCTCAACTTTTCAAGAGGAATTGATAAATGACTGCAAAAAGTCAGTGAAAAGATCAGAAACAAGCGCTTATCGGGAGGCAAACCCAAGTTTAATTTTTATTTTTAATTTTATTAAGTTTTATATTAGTAGTTTGAATTTGCATTTATTTAGGATTTAATAAAATTGCTTCTATCATGGTTTTACAGTGTTATTCAAGTCAAATACAAGAGTGGTGCCCAATTTGTTCCATGTGCTTAGCCTATTCTCCAAACTTAATGGACAAGGAGGAAGATTGCTATATTTTCGTGGAAGTCCTCTCGCTTTAATTTTTTCTATTATAGCCATTGAGGACAATGTCTAGTTTAAGTTTGGGGGCATTTTAGTGTCGTATTGCATATAGTTAGTTATTTACATTGTAGTTCGTTATGTTTTTAGTTATTTACATTTAGTTTTTGCATTTAGTTTTTTTTTTGTTAAAAAAAAAAAAAATTTAAAAATCGCAAAAAATAGTAGTTAGTTTTCATGTGTTTGTTGCGTTTAGTTTATATTTGCATGATTCCAATCTGTTAGATAGTAAAAGTCTATTTTTTGCCAATGATGAGACCGGAATTAAGTAGATAAGTATAGTATTGAATATTAAGGCTTTGATGTGATTTCTTGTTATGAATTGAATCTTTTCCTGTTTGAAAATCGGTATAATCAAGGTTAAGACGTTAATAAAAACTATGTTAATCGATTAAGTTTAAATTGATACATAATGGATTTTTAAGGATAATACTAGTTTGAAGGAATGAAAGACATGAATAAAGTGAGATGGCTAAATTTAGATAAAAACTTAAGTTTGGGGGAAAATTTGGGATATATAAGCTTAAAAAAAAAAAAACAAAACAAAAAAAAAAAAAAAAAAAAAAAAAGAAAAAAAAAATAAAAATTACTGTGGCTAGTTTTGTTTTGGGCCTTTGTTACTTGAAAAGACGCCTCAAGGGGTATCTTAAAACCTAAATACCCTAAGGTCTTATATGGTCCGGGAGTCGTTGGTCGAAAGCTCGCTAAGGGGTGACATCATAGCCTAATGGAATGAGACATTGCATACCATGGTTAAAAAAAAAAAAAAAAAAAAAAAAAACAACAATAAAACGGGAAAAGAGCAAAAAGCCCCGTAATGAAAAGTAAAGCATAAGTATCCTGATTGGACTCTTGAACTTGGTGGATGTTTGAATTTTGTTGGATTTAGCTTGTTCGTGAATTTTGTGAGTTTGCATCGTATGATGCCTTCAAGATATCTATTATGTCTTAAATTTGATTTTATATCGCTTAGCATTGTTGTGGAGCACACACGCACTATATCGTTGATAATACCTAAGATTTGATGATTGATCGGGAAATTACCGATTTGTTTTAATATGATGTATTATCATGTTTACTGATTTTCTAAGTAGCATTGAATAGACTTGTTTCTATCATTCTTTGTTGGATTCAGAGGCATATAGATTAGTTTCATTACATTGCATTCATAACATTTTTTGTGTTTTTGCTTGAGGACAAGCAAAGGTTTAAGTTTGGGGGTATTTGATGAGTGAGTTTTATACACATGAATGGATACATTGAGGCTTAATTTATTGTTGTTCTCAAGTCTTTTAGGATGTTTTTATGTGTTTGTGTCTATTCATGCATGTTTTATATTGTTTTGTAGGAATTGGGACAAAAGTTACATGGATCGACGTTTGGGGTGGCTAGATTCATGCTTTTCTACTTGCCATTTACATAGCAGTCACTTCAGAGCCAATTTGACTATAGCTCCGGACATTATTTCGAAAACTCAAAGAATGAAAGTTGTAGATCTACTTTTCCTCTTTCCGGATCATCTTGAATCATCAAAATCGGAGTTCGGACGAAGAAGTTATGGCCATTTTCCCAAAGGACGCCGGGAGTAGAAAATGTTGGAAAAGGTCAACAACATCACGCCGGGCGCTATTTCTAGAGTTTATGGACAGCTACCGGGCGCTAATAAGCGAGTCTCAAAGATCGTGAAGCCCAGGTTGGGGCACAGCTGGGGAAGAGGTTGGTTGGGCCTGGACGCGTTTTGGGGCGAATTTTGACACCTTTTTGACTCCAAATTGGATTGGGTTTGTTCCAAAGCTAAAAATTGGACTTGTAACCTATAAATACATGATGTAAGGCATAAAATAAGAGGAGATTACATAGATTAGACTAGATTAAACACTCCTTTAGATTAGAACATAACCCTAGTTCTTATTAGTTTTGGAGATTGAAGCAACTTGGAGACCATTCAAGATCAAAAAGGAGAGCAAAAGAGGAGTCTCAAGGCCACCGACAATAGATTATATTCTCTTCTCTTACTTTTATCTTTTAATGTCTATTCAATTGTGGATTCTTGATTTTAATTCATTAATTATGAACTAACTCTTTTATTAAGATTTCAATTGAACTTTTTATGATTATGAATTGATTATTTGATTTATTCTAATTATTTATGTTGAAGTGAATTGTTCATCTTGCTTTGTGCTTATTGATTAATTATCTGATCAGTAATTACCTTGTTACTCTAGAAGGAATTGAGAAAGGAATTCTAGGGTTAGAACTAGGCATGGTGACATGTGACTTAGTTATTTGCACAGTGAATAATTAGGTTTGTGAATAGAATGAGAATATCTATTTGCCGCATGTAACACATAAGGAATTGGGATTGTAATGAGTTTAATTCAATTGTTTTGCATAGAGATATAGCAAAATTAATCTGGGTTAAATAGAAGGCAATTGATCGCTCGAGAGAGGGCTTTTGGCACTTGAGAATTTCTGTTAACAATTCAGTAGACATAATAATTGGGATAATTGGATAATTGGTTTATAGTTCATAATTGGGGATATTGGAGTCTTAATCCTTATTTACCTAAATTTAATCAAATCTTAGTTGTTTATTTGCTTTTAGACTAATCTCTTTTAATTGTTTAATTTAGTTTTCTTAACTAGAAAAATCACAATTATTGGTTGTTTAAATAAAATTGATTTGGTTAAGAGTTAGTACTTGTAATTTTATTAAATAATTCCTCGTGGGAACGATACTCTACTTTCACTTTATTACTTGTTGACCGTGTATATAGACGTATTGATTGACGTATTCATTGATCACTTCTGAAATCGATCAACAGATTGAAGCTACAAAGACTGGAGATCCATTATTTGTACTTAAGATGTTATTTAATTTTAATTTTTTGGTTTTTATTATAATGATGAACTAAATCTCAATTAGGGATACAATGGAACCTTTTGCAATTCAATAATTTAATTATCATTATTTTCACTTGTTGATCCTATTGAGTTGATTATTATATTGTCTGTTAATCTGATATCTTTTCTAAAATTGAAAGAGGGAAATCTTAGATTAAATCTGAATATAATAACACTTGCATTTGTTGGTTCTTGTTAAGAATAATATAACAGTGTATGAGATGAGAATACTTGTATGTTATGCATAACTTTGTTAGGAGTTTATGCTTAATGAATCTATTTTAAGTGTCTTGCATGAAAATAACAATATAACTGAAATAAGTCTTTTTATTAATAATTGAATGATGTTAATAAATTTATAGGCAATCCTAGTTAGCGACTCATTGGATTAATAAAGTGGAAATAAGCTAAGTCGATTATCAAAACGCAATTGGGGAAATTGTATTCCTATATTTTAATCATCGGGTGATCAATACTTGTTAGTTAATTTAGTTTTTATTTTTAATCAAATCAATTTCATAAATTAATTGAGCTGACTATTTAAGTGGATTTAAATTGGTAAAAACTTGATAATCAGAATATATATGAGTACTTGTTCTCTGTGGGTACGACATCCTTTTTACTTCTATATTACTTGATTGACCGTGTACACTTGCGCGAATTATTAGTATATAAAACAGACAACATGTTTTTGGCGCCGTTATCGGGGAATGGTTCTAATAGTTATTTTATTATTAGTTTATTGTATTTAAACACATTTTTATTTTTTGTCTATTTTCTTTTACAGGCTTTCATCTGTTCAAGTCTGTTTAAGTGGTGATCAGAGTATTATGTGTGCGCCATGGTAGTTTTAGTGATTTATACGAACATAATCTAAGGGTCTTGAATTAGTTCCTTAGGACAACGAGATTAAACGTACATTCCGAAGGAGACTAAATTTTAGTATGGCTAACATAGGAAATTAGGGCAATATGGTTGAGAACGAACAAAAATAACTTTGAGATTATGCTATACCAAAAGTAATAGAAATTCAGTCAAGCATTACGAGGTCTGTAAAATACAGCTACTAGTTTTGAGATCAAGCCAGGCACAATTCACATGATCCAAAATTCGATGCAGTTTGGTGGATTACCAAATGATGATCCCAATGATCATCTAGTCAGTTTCTTGGAAATTTGTGATAAATTCAGATTTAATAGAATATCAGAAGATGCAGTAAAGTTAGGACTATTCCCCTTCATATAGAGAGATAAAGCTAAGAACTGGCTATATTCATTGTCGTAGGGGTCTATAACGATATGGAATTATTTGGCGCAAAAGTTTTTCCAAATTTGTAGTGCCCCCAAATCCTAGTCCCTTGAACCTCAGAACTAGTGCGTCACGATACATCATCTTCATATATATTCTATAAACTAATGCGGAAAACAAAAACATACATTATTTATTATAACAAGTTCTTCATCATTCCCAAGGTTTATTAACCTTAACTGAATACATGCCTTTAATAACTCACAAGGTTTACATCATCAATCTACAAAAGTTATCATAATAAATAAATGTTCATATGGAACTATTCTCCAACCTTGTCTTTGCCTTTCTCCATATTTGAGCATTTTGGGTTAAACTAAAATATTATCATGATATAGCAACGGTGAGCAACTACTTTACTTAGCAAGTATGTAGGTGCTTATTTAAGAATAAGTACACTGAATGTGTCTCGCTAAGGAATACCTAATGGAGTTTTACTTGCCTATTAATAGGAATCCTGTACTGATAGTAGTACAAGTGATCCTTGGAGGACAAAATTTCTTACCTGTTAGAGACACCTAATGGAGTTTTACTTACCTGTTGTAGACACTCAAAATTTTTGCATTCTTGTTACTAACACTGTAAGAGGGCAAAATCATCTTTCAAAGATAACCCTGGAGGACATACCAATTCTAGTTCCGGAGACAACCCCAGAATTTTCAGTTTTTCATCTCGGACACAACCCCAAAGAATGCAGTTCCAGTTCCGGAGACAACCCCTGAATTCTTAGTTTTTCCATCTCGGAGACAACCCCAAGACGCTCAATTTTAGTCTTGGAGACAACCCTGGGAGTTTTAGTTCCAACCTCGGAGACAACCCTGAGGAATGCAATTGCAGTTCCGGAGATAACCTCGGAAAAGCTCATTTCAACCCCTTGCAGTTAACTTCAACATCGGAGATAACCCCAAGGCACTCAGTTCCAATCCCGGAGATAACCCCGGGAGGTCAGACACACCATAGAGACAACCCTGAGAACCTTCAGTACTCACAATAGCCCAAGCTCAGAGATAACCCTGAACAACGACTGCTAAATCAGCCTAAACCGGTGATAACCTCGGTGAGGGGCAAAATTGTCATTTTGCCACCTCGATCTCACATTCACGTCGTCTTAACAACAATTCAACATACATTCTACACAAAAGTGTCCTACAAGAACCATTGCTCAATATCCCCTAGTGACTATTACACAACACAACACACCAGATAGAATTTGAAGACTTGAAGACTTGGGCATGGTCCCATCTTCCTGACTTCGTACTACCTCTTATCCCATGCCATTGTGTAGCTCTCAATAACAGCATTCCATAAAGGTATTATACGCCTCAATCGGATGTCCGAATCAAAAGTTATAAAGGTTCGAACGGATAACGCGTTATATGCCTGCACATACTTCGAGACGGCGGGGCCCACTTGAGCCCTGTGGCACCAGGTAGCCAGCAGTGGAAATACAATGCCCGCAGTGCAATTTGTGGCTCCCCACTATAAATAAAAGGCTTTGGGTGGCCATTTTAAGAAGAGAAAAGGTGAGGAAGCCCTGTCCATTTTGTTTTGTACACACTATAAATTGAGTGTGTTCTCATTCTAAACACATGTGTGCTTTTGTTTTGCTACATTTTACCTATGGAAACCGAGTATTCATTCATTTAAAGCCATTTGAAGTCTTCTTGGAAGCCCACTGTAAGACATCTCACATTTCTTAAAGCCTTTCCACACTTTCATTCACACACAGTAATTCACCTTGAGAGTCGTGTGTGTGCGTATTCCCGGACTTTGGTCCGTGGCTTTTATTTCTTTCATATATATATATATATATATATATATATATATATATATATATATATCATCATCGAGTTATGCCTCGATTGAGCCTGGATTTATAATCGGAGCTTTTATTGGTTTTACACACACACACACACACACACACACACACACACACACACACACATATATATATATATATATATATGTATATATATATTTATATTTTTGTCCCGCCTGGAGTTTACTTCGTGGCGGTTGATCGTCATTATATATATATTTACCGCTTTTATATATTTATATTTCCAATCCCCCATGGAGTTTACTTCGTGGTGGTTGATCGTTTGTGTGTGTGTGTGTATATATATATATATACATATATATTTACCACTTTTATATATTTATATTTCCAATCCCCCATGGAGTCTACTTCATGGTGGTTGATCGTTTGTATATATATATATATATATATATATATATATTTACAGCTTTTATATATATAACTGCTTACAACTTTCCTATAAACTGTAACATCATGCAAGCCTAGGAATCATGTGATCATAGATTCAATCCCTTATTCACGGTGTTTGAATTTCCTTAGATGGCTTACATTCCCATAAGGAGTTCGACACTGCTTTGTACATTATTTTCACGAAGATGCTTCGCATCTCGAAACAAAAGCAATCAAGCCAAACATATAATAAAATAGAAGTATCAAATGCCTCAATTACTAATGCATAAGGGTCTGAAAAACCTCTTTTTCTAAAACATCATTGCTATATCTTGTTAAAACTGAACTTTTATACAAAATTCAAACCCTTTGTATATAGGTGCAAACAAGGCATATCACTACTTCTAGATAATTGCACATTGACCTACACACACACACATTCAGATATAAGTTTAAATTGAAAAGTTGCCGTCACCGTGGTAACACGGATGTTGGGGGGTGCCTAACGCATTCCCTCCGCATAATCAAGCACCCGGACCCTAACGAATCTCAGTTTTACAGACCTGTTATGCAATATTACATCACTAGGTCAATGTGCAAACCTTTTATCGGTTAAGTTGGTGCAACCATTTAAAAATACCAACTGGCGACTCTTACAGTCCAATCGTCGACATATACATGTCGGACCTTTTCAAACTTATTTTTTCAAACAAAACTCACCTAAAATGAGAACACCAAAAGACAAGAACAGAAAAGGACAAATAAAAATCCCGACGTCGACACCTGTCAATAGGAATTCCTGTAGTGATAGTAGTACAAGTGATCCTTGGACTTGAGATCATCATAGTATCTTGTGTATGATGAATTATACTTTGACTTATTCCTTTAGACCCTTAGGTTATATCATAAGTTATACATGAAGATAATGTATGATCAATAAAGAATCTACCGCTTCTAGTAAAAGAAGAGAAATGTCCTATGTTATTCGATAAATGACAACCCAGTAGTCCTTGGCCAAGGCAGAATGAAATTAGAAAGGATTTCTAATTTGCATTATTTGGAGTTGTGTATTTAAGGATCGAAATACATATAATTAAATAAAACAAGACTTGACAGTAATTCCATGTCTTATATTTAATTGGGACATTGTATGGTGGAAGGATTGAATTGTACGGTAACAATTTACTCAAAGGTTCTTTTATGAATAATGTTGAAATCTATATTATCTAGAAAGTCGTTAATCGCTGGGGAGGCTTATCCCTATTGTAGAATAAATATTATTTATTTAAATAAATTAATAGTTTAATTTATTTATTTAAATAATCTAAGAATTATTCTAATTAATTTATTCACAACCGGTTTAATATGGAGAACATAAATATGACGCGTATTTTATATATATGTGCATGCGCGCTAAACAAGATGAGACAAATTAATAACAAACGCCTCAAATATTTTATATTAAGTCCTAAGCGTTCAAAGATATTTGGAATATTGAATGTCTCCCTCTAGCATGATAAAAAATAATAGAGTATCAATTAATTATTATAAGTTTGTTGTGTCACCACAAGGCTTATCTTAATTTTTTAAGATGTTAATTTTATCACATTTTGATGCTTGTAAAGAAAATTGAACAATGTTGTTTTGTTGTGTCACCACACCTGATGAACTGGCCGCCGCACCTGCAGGGGAATACAAACCCTTAGAAACATATTTCCCTGATGAAGGGGTAATGACAGTTCAACAACACCATCAGTACGATGCATGCCACACATGTAAAATGTATTTTGATGGAGCTGTTAACATGGAAGGCTCTGGAGCTAGAGCAGTTCTAGTATCCCAGACGGGAGCAAAGATATCCGTCACCGTCAAATTGCGATTTGTCGACCAACAACACGGTGAGTATGAAGGTCAGATCATATGGGCTAAAACTTGCCTGCTCAATGGGCATCAAAGCGTTAACTCTGCCTTTGGGGATTCAAAGTTGGTAATCAAACAATCCACAGGAATCAATCAAACCAAAGAATTACATTTGTTGCCTTACCATCGGTAAGTTTCATAGATGGCTTTGGAGTTCGAAGAAATCTCCTTTCTACACATTCCTCGTAATAGGAATGATTTTACGGATGCACTATCAACGTTGGCCTCCTTGATTCACATACCTGACAAGGAAACATGCCAAGAATCACATTTGCCCTGCAAAAAGCCCCAGTTTATAGGAACTATGTTGGAGAAGTATCAGATGAGTTACCTCCCATCCACAACCCTTGGTATCATCATATCAAGGAGTATCTGCGAGATGGATCTACACCCGCTGAGGAGAGCCTGACTGAAAAGAAATGGATCCATCGACTTGCTTTGAAATTCTACCTGAGTGGAGATGCATTCTACAACAGAGATGCAGGATTAGATCTCCTCAGATGTCTGTACAAAGACCAAGCTTAGAGGCTCATGGGTGAGATCCATGATGGAGTAAGTAGCCCACACATGAGCGGACCCCTACTTGTTAAGAAAATCCTCAGAACAGGGCATTATTGGCTTACGCACAAAGATAGCTGTGATGATCATGTCAAGAGGTGCTATCAATGCCAGATTCATGGGAATGTTATCCACACCCCTCCAAGGGAACTCCACAATATGAGTTCACCATGGCCCTTCTCAATGTTGGGAATGGACGTGGTCGGGCCCATTGAGCCCAAAGCTAGTAATGGACATCGATTTATATTCACAATGATCGACTACTTCACCAAATGGGTAGAAGCAGCCTCCTTCCCCAATGTTACCAAAGAAGTCATCATTGCTTTCATTAAAAACAATGTTGTTTGTCGATATGGACAACCAGAGGTCATTGTGTTAGACAATGCTAAGAACCTCAACAACAAAATGATGGAGGAGTTATGCAGTAAATTCCACATCAAACATCTTAACTCCGTCATCTACCGTCCAAAGATGAATGGTGCTGTTGAAGCGGCTAATAAAAACATCAAGAAGATCATGTAGAAAATATCCGCCAATCACAGATGATGGCCTGACCTCTTGCCTCTAACTTTATTAACCTACAGAACTTCAATGCGTAATTCCACAGGGGCAAAACCCCCTACTCATTAGCTTATGGGATGGAAGCAATACTCCCCATCGAGGTGGAAATGGAATCCCTCAGATTGTTGATGGACGCTAAGTTGGATGAAGACCAATGGGTACAAGACAGGTATCACCAATTGTCTCTAATAGACGAAAGGCGAGCCACGGCTATCTTCCATGGTCAATTATATCAGCAAAGGATAGCCAGATCCTACAACACGAAAGTCTGGATATGGCAGTTCAAACAACATGACTTGGTTTTGAAGAAGATCATTAACAACCAAGATCAATCTAAGGGAAAATTCGCTCCTAACTAGGAAGGCCCGTTTGTTGTCAAGGAGGTATTGACAGGAGGCGCTCTCAGACTACAGGAAATGGATGGCGATGAATTTTCACAGCTTATCAACTTGGATACCGTGAAATGGTACTATGTCTGAGGTTATCATCAAGTAAACATCCTGGTTTTTTGGATCATTAAATCACCAGTCATTATGATTTCTAACCCTTTTTACAAACTTTTTTGCCCCTCAGGGAAACATACACTTCAAACCAGAAGACGGGATCAAACTTTTCACACAATTTCGGTTATCCTGAAGATGGGATTGAACATTTCACACCTGCAGTTTATCCTGAAGACGGGATTAAACTTTTCTACTCCTGCAGTTTGTCCTGAAGATGGGATTAAACTTTTTCCACACCTGTAGTTTGTCCCAATCATGGGATCAAACTTTCTTCTCCCCTCAGTATAGCCTACACATGGGATTCATACTTCTCTTTGGCTGCAATTCGTCCTAAGGGGCAAACTACGTTGACCTGATCTGATTGATACCCGGGAGTATGTAGGCAACCATATTCTATAAGGCCCGATCGCAATAAACAAAAAACACAAAAACATTTCTGCCCTTTCTCTACAAAAACAAAAACAACAAAAACACTTCTACACCCTTCTTCATCAATAAAACTTCTACACCCATCTGCCTTTCACATTCAGCGTTGAACCTCTTATACCAGGTTCGAACTACGCAGACCTGATCTCCTTTTCAATAGGAGTACGTAGGCAACCATTTATGGTTCGGTCTAACCCCCTACCAGAACAAAAATAATTATCACACGGTACTGGGATCAAACTTCAATCCACCACATTTCATCGGCTTCAGACCAACGGGATGGAATTACCCAACCTCTCCTCACCAATAGGAGATTCGGTGACAATCTAAGATGCGGTTGTGCCTCAAAGAGCAACACTAATCCATAAGAGATGGAATTAACTAGGCTTCTCACAAATAGTAATACTGGCAACCATCTGTGGTGCGGTCAATCTTTGAGAGGAAAAGCCACACTCCTCTCCATATTTCCATATAGAAACCAGTCCCAAGACACCAAAGATGGTAGGGATACACACAGATCAATGATCCATTCTAAAAGATCCTGCGATGGCTCAGTGTCCACATATCAAGGACGAGTTCAGAATGCATCAAGATCACAAGCCCTTAAGAAACAGGCAAATATCAAGCAAGAATCAAGGCACAACTGAAAGGGAAGTAAATCAAAATATACTTCTCTGCCATATATAATATTGTTTGATATATACAATATGCACTGTACATGACAAAATGGCTAAGCTAGTCTGTGCAGGAAAAATACAAGTCTATCTACGGATCTGGTGTATGCAGACTATCAGATCTAACATAACATCCCTCTCTGAAGAAGGACGTAACGCTGCAAGCTCCTGCCCAATGGTATCTACACGAGCTAGTAGATCCGAGGCTAACTGCATGGTGGCATGATACTCATCAATGTATGCACTCATATCGACAAGGATGACAGTCCTATGGGATCTCACTGAAGAACTATCTGCGACGACCACATCCCGGGCAGATAGGGCAGCATCCCACTCCATAATCAATGCATCTCTGGCTGATCTAGCCTCGTCCCTCTCTAATAGAGTGGCATCTCTCCCATCAAGAGCTGTCAACATTGAGGCCCTAGCCTGATCTCTCTCATAGGTCATCAGATGTAGGCTCTGCTCCAAATACTGTGTGGAATGTTGAATCACAGTAGCACTCATAGTGGGAGAATCCATCATAAATGCTTGCAACCCGGCAGTCAAATCCTCCTCGATGGGAATATCAGCCTCCTCTATAGGCTCCTCATCGTCAGAATCAGTCCCCTGCACTATGGATACTACCGCAGCCGATGCAATCTCTATCTCCATCCATGCAGAATACTTTGCAGAATAACCCAGATGACTAACGAAAAACTCAACTAGCTCTCGCTGATCCCAACAGGCATACAACCTGGATCTGTCCTCTGCTGATAAGTGTCGAGAAGCGAAGTGCTGACTCGATGCCCCCTCAAAAGGATGAAAATCCTAGAACTGGTCAAACTGACCCGTAGGTGGTAAGTAATCATGCCTCTCAAACTAGCCAGGGGAAGATAATCTATGCCCGGAGCATGAGTAATGAAGCTATAGGGTGAGCTAAGCCATGTACATAACAATATAGCGAATGGATCTCTGATCCCTGCCGTCTGTACACTCCGTAGGCTGAAAGGAGTATGACATGGCTATATCATGGGTGAAACAATACCCATGCCGTCTAAAAGTGCCAATCGGTCTCAAGTGTGATATAAACCACACGCACAGCATGACCGAACTGCCTGTAAACACTCCTGTCATATAAGTGCAGCAATATGTAGCTGACATCAGAGTCTCTGCGATGATCATCAGTATGATGGTATGACCCTCCCTGAGAGCTCTCACTGCCATAATAACGCCAATGTCCAACTCATCCATGTATCGTGGAATGTAGACATACAATAGTACGCACAATATCAGTACATCCACTCTAGCTGAACGCCAATAATCCTCCGGTGTGGTGAAATCCCCAGAATGCCATGCATAACTATCCTCTGAGCCAAATCTGTCAAATAGAAAATGATGGGATATAACGTGGCCGGATGTGATCTCATCCTTCACCACTCTACGCCTCAAGCCAGTGAGGGTCATGAACTGCCTACTCATGTCTCCGATAGCTATATGCATGCAAGGTGTATCCAGTGGCAGCATCATTAAATGTGCATACTCCTCCAAAGTAAGAGTCAACTCCTAGGTCCCAAATCAAAAAAGCTGCCTCTCCGATACCCAGTGCTCCAGCATGCCCTCCACGAATCCTCTGGGAACCTGAAACATCAACAGGGTCATAGTATGCTGCAACAAATGATCTATAGTCATCCTGTCTGATGATGACATGCTATCATACCACAATCGCATACCCGATGCCACTAAAAATGGTGGGGTATGATCAATACGGCTAACTGTCGAAGAAGACATCTGTACGGGCCGTGTCATAAAACCATCCAGGGGTAAATTATAAGACCCCAACTTATTATTTAATAAAATTAAATTTTCTCTATTTATTATCTTGAAATAGTAAGGGTTGATTTGATTAATGTGGTAAGTTATGGGTAAAATGCACAATTATTTCAAACAAGCAAGTGGTTTTAAAATATTCATTGTTGGCGGGGAATATTCGTTTGGTCGAGGAATATTTTTCTTCGTCGGAGAATATTAAATGCATGACTAGTAGCGACCTTGTGTGGGACCCATAACGAAAAGCGATTGGATGAAGAAAACGACAAGAATAAGTTGGTTATAAATAACGGCGTAGTTATTACAAGATTAATCTTGTTGGAATACCCAAAGGGTTAAAACACAGAAGATTACTGCAGTACACCAATTATTGATTCTTATGTAAGAAGGCACTACTCAATAATTGTTATGTAATTCTTATTCAAAGATTTTATTTTATTGATTCAATAATTATTGCGTTGATATTTATATATTACCGTTGTTTTAATAATTGTCATTGCACAATATTTTCTATTATCTGAGACAATAATTCATATTATCTAAATAATATTATTAGATTACATTATTAGCAATGTCTAGAAAGTTACGCTCTAAGGAGAGGTTTGGTCATCTAATTATAGCATTTAGTAAGAGAGATCCTTATTCGAAAGCCCCTCTTTCACGGGACCCTTGGTTGTCGATGATTGTGATTACGTAATATTATTTGTGAATAATTAATTATTGATTTATATGATGAGGAAAATATTGATTTTATGTGGATATAGATAGAGAAAATTTTTAATGTGACAATTGTTGAAAATTAATATTTTATCTTTTTCTGATAAAATAATTCATTTAAATATATTATTTTAATAATATAATAATGTTGATATTTTTATAATAAATGTGGGATATATGAGTATATGAGGAGGAAGAGTATTTTTGTTTCATTAAATGATTAACACATGTTTTGTATGTCGGTAGACCCCAATTCTTGACCGAAATTTGATTATAGCCTGTAAAATTGCCCATTTGTGGATTTCGATCAATTTCTGTTTGGAATTTTGGAAAACTTTCTTCTGTAAAGTTGTAGAGAATGAAATTTCCTATGAAAAGGACATGTGGTTCAAATTTTTCTGATAAAAGGGCTATTTTTTATGAATTATTGAAGTTTCGAAGTTCTGAAATAATTGATTTTTGGAAGTTTTATTTATTTTTTTGATAAAAAATGTTTTTTGTATTTTGTGGACATCATTAACATGTGAAAAGTGCTGAAATCAGATGTCTAGAGGTGGGCTAAGGAAAATTTGATAAATATATTAATATTATATTAAATTTTTTGCTTTGGTGTTCTAAGCATTTTTCTATAAATAGGGTGCTTAGGTTAGAATTGAAAATCACATCAGAAACTGAAGTTTTCTCTCTATTTCTTTCTCGATATATTGAGCGTATTCTTGTGAGTATTTTGATACCTTGAGTGTTGCTATACGGTACAAGTTCCCTTCAGCACTATATCTAGTATTCCAGTCAGGAGTACCGTCTTTTCGAGGTAAGGGATGTTATTTTTTTCATATATGATATTATTTCTTTCAATATCATTATGCCGAAGTATTGATCTGAACTTTTAATCAAATTTGGAACTTTTTATGCTTAAAGGTTACTATTCACGATACTCAAGACTTTATTCACGAATCTGGCACTATTCATCAAAAATGAATTTTTTTTCCTTTTCGTCCAAAATATCTATTATGGATACTAGCTTTGATTGTATCCATGTTTTGATCATTCTTGAATTTCACTTCACTCTGATTATTTATGAGGTATTTTTGGACATGAAATAGCTGAAATATGAATCCTTGATATTTATTCTTTTGTTTCACTGGATTCGTTTCCTTTAAAATATTTTTCATCATCCTCAGTCCTAAATGATGATATTATTGAATATCTTTTGGCCTGTAGTGCAAAGATAAATAATTTTATAATGAATATCTTTGGCCCGTAGTGCAAAGATGAACATGTGTTGAGATGAACATGACCGACTGATAAATATCTTTGGCCTGTAATGTAAAGATGAATATTTGATTCAAGATGTATATTGATTGATGTTACAGGGATAAAATATTGATGATGGACTTTTAAATTCATAGATAGTAGTAGATTTCATTCTCTACGTAACTCTTCTATGAATTATTATTTTCGCTACGAATATTGATCTAAAACTTGTTGTCTATTGTATTTTATCAGATTTTTCCCTGTTGAAGACTAACGATAATTTGTTCTATATTATCTTAGTCATAATATGGGTGTAGAAGTTCTATAAAAAAATGGTGAGATCTAAATTTATTAATAAAATCCGTCATTAAATTATTAAGTCTAAATCAGATGCCTTCCAATGAATAACACTCATCAAGACCTTGATCAATAGATGTAGGTTTGCCAAAGCAAAGTACCCTATTTATCTAGGTAAGATGCGATAGGATAATTGTGATATCCAAACTGTTAAAATTATTGGGCCCGACTTAACTAAGTTATCTCAATAGGATTGTGGACTTAGAGGCATAGTGTTTGGTAGGTACCATTAGATGGAATAGAAACAATTGTTGTTTACCAAACTATCCAGGAGTTATATACGATATAATTGACAAAAGGCTTGTCTACCTAAATAATTGTGTTTTAAGAGATTAGCCAAAGCTAACTTAGGTCATAATGAAATATGGATCTTGGCTCACTAGAAAGATTTAATTGAAAAATGCTTTCCGAATTAATGGCGAGGGCTATTAATTTGAATAAAATAGTGGGAGGTATATTTTGAATGTACTATTATCAATTACATAATATCAACTCTGCAATTTGACTTATTATTTTTTTGCACTTATAAATTATAGATATCAATGGCAAATAACAACAATACAAGTAGTCTTTCACTCACGATCATCCTTGAGAAGGACAAGTCGAGTGGAATTAGTTTCCTCGATCGGCATAGGAACTTGAGGATTGTCCTCAAACAAGAAGCGCAAGCTATATGTCATTGAAAAGCCCATTCCTCGCAAAGAATAAATGACATCGCACTCACGTCGCGAGCATAATGCTTACAAGAAGCATCAAGATGATGCTCGACGTGAGTTGTCTCATGCTAGCAACCATGAACGCCGAGCTTGTAAGTAACATTAGTTGATGGATGCTTATGAGATGATCGAGCATCTCAAGAAATTGTTCGAAGGGCATGCTCGACAGGAGAGGTATGATACAAGCAAGGTGTTGTATCATCAAGAAGATGGGTGAACGTGATCCAGTTGGTCCACATGTGCTGAAAATGATTGGGTATATTGAGTACCTTGATAGGTTGGGTTTTCCAATCACTCCGGAGGCCCAAACAGATCTTGTTTTGCAATCCCTAAACAGCAGTTATTCTCAATTTGTCATGAATTATCTTATGAATGAAATTGCGAAACCCCTTACTGAGTTGTTGAGCATGTTAAGAACTGCCGAGAACAACATGAAAAGGGCAGGACCCGCTCCCATAATGATGGTGCAAAAGGGGAATGCTAAGGGAAAATGAAAAGGCAAGAAGAAGATAGGATCTAATTCTGGTGCCATACCTAAATCCAAAACCAAACAGGCTTTAAAACCTAAAGGTGGGGTGGCTAAAGAAGGTGATTGTCACTTTTGTGGAAAACCTGGACACTGGAAGAGGAATTGTCTTGCTTATTTGGAAGAAGTGAAGAAAAGGAAAGGAAGTGGGACTTCGATTCGTGTATATATGTTATAGAAGTCAACTTGTCTACTTCTACATCATGGGTATTAGATCTTTGGACGTGGTTCTCACATTTGTGTTAATGTCGCGGGAACTCCGGAAGGAGTAGGACTTTGGCAAAAGGAGAGGTTGACCTACGTGTTGGGAATGGAGCAAGAGTTCTTTGACCGGCCGTAGGGAACTTATCATTTATCTTTGCCTCTCTGGGCTAGTTTTAGAATTACAAGATTGTTATATTGTGTACTCCGCTATAAGCAAAAACATTATTTCATTTCTTGTTTGGACAAGAAAGGTTTTTCATTTATAATAAAGAACAACCGTTGTTCTTTTTAGTTAAATGATATATGTTATGGTGTTGCACAATTGTTTAATGGTCTTTATATTCTTGATTTGGAAATGCCTATCTATAACATAAATACAAAATGATTTAAATCAAATGATTCAAATCCGACATATCTCGCTAATCTTTGTCGTTTGGGGCCATATAAATGAGAAACGCAAATCAAAACTCCATAAAGATGGATTTTTGGATTCATTTGATTTTGAATCATATGAAAAATGTGAATCTTGTTTATTAGGCAAGATGACTAAACCCCTTTCACTGGACACAGTGAACGGGCTAGCAATATATTGGGACTTATACATAGTGATGTATGTGGACCCATGAGTTCGTTAGCAAGAGGTAGGTTTTATTACTTCATTACATTTACTGACAACTTCAGTAGATATGGATATGTGTATCTTATGAGACACAAATCCGAATCCTTTGAAAAGTTCAAGGAATTTAAGAATGAAGTTCAAAACCAATTTGGCAAAAGCATAAAAGCCCTTTGATCCGATCGAGGAGGTGAATACTTAAGCCAAGACTTTGATGACCTTCTAAAGGAGTGTGGTATTATATCACAGCTCACTCCACCTGAAACACCACAATGGAATGGTGTGTCTGAGAGGAGGAATCGAACCTTGTTGGACATGGTACGAGCAATGATGAGTCATGCAGATCTTCCAATAAGCTTTTGGGGTCATGCCCTAGAGACAACTGCATTCACACTTAACCGTGTTCCTACAAAGACGGTTCAGAAGACACCATATGAGATGTGGACTGGGAAACGTCCTAGTATGTCGTTCATGAAGATTTGGGGTTGCGAGGCATTTGTAAAATGTCTGGATTCTGACAAGTTCGGACCCAAATCTGACAAATGTAATTTTGTGGGATACCCAAAAGAAACAAAAGGGTATTATTTCTACAAACCTTCTGAGAACAAAGTGTTTGTTGCTCGAACTGGTATTTTTCTAGAAAGAGAATTTGTCTCTAAAGGAAATAGTGAGAGGAAAGTAGAACTCGAAGAAATTTGAGAACCACAGAATATCATTGAACCTGAGTTGGAACGTGAGTAGGAACCACAAGATGTTGTGGAAAGTGAACCTGCTCAAATTACACAAGGAATTTGTAGATCTGGTAGGACACGCCAAGAGCCCGAGAGATATTATGGATATCTTGTGACTCAAAACGGCGATGTGATGCTCATAGATCAGGATGAGCCTGCTTCCTACCAAGAAGCTATGAATGGACCAGATTCTCAGAGATGGCTTGAAGCCATGAGATCTGAAATGGACTCCATGTATCCTAACCAAGTATGGACTTTGGTTGATCCAACCAAAGGGGTAAAACCAATAGGGTGCAAGTGGGTTTTCAAGAAGAAAACCGACATGGATGGTAATGTACAAACCTATAAAGGCCGACTGGTAGCAAAAAGGTTTTAAACAAGTTCAAGGTGTTGACTATGATGAAACCTTCTCTCCAATGGCAATGGTTAAATCCATCAGGATCTTACTTGCTATTGTAGCTTTTTATGATTATGAAATCTTGCAGATGGATGTCAAAACTGCTTTCTTTAATGGAAATCTCCTTGAAGATGTGTACATGACATAACCTGAGGGTTTTGTCACTCCAAAGGATGCTGGAAAGGTATGTAAGCTGCAACGATCCATTTATGGATTGAAGCAAGCCTCTCGGAGTTGGAATCTTCGATTTGATGAAGAAGTCAAAGAGTTTGGCTTTATTAAAAATGAAGATGAACCTTGTGTATATAAGAAGGTTAGTGGGAGTCATATTGTATTCCTGATATTATATGTTGACGACATATTAATTATTGGGAATGACATTCCTTCATTACAAGCTGTAAAAACATGGTTAGGAAAATGTTTCTCCATGAAAGATTTAGGCGATGCAGCCTACATTTTAGGTATCAAGATCTATCGAGATAGATCGAGAAAAATGATCGGCCTAAGTCAGAGTACATATATTGATAAAGTGTCAAAGCAGTTCAAAGATGCAAGAGGTAAAAAGAGGATATTTACCCATGACTCATGGTGTAAATATCTCTAAGGCCCAATGTCCTAAATCACAAGATGATGAGGAGCATATGAGAAAGATCCTTGAAGCTTCAAAGAATTGGATCAATCATGTATGCAATGATATATGTACTGTTCGGATGTCTCGTATGCTTTGAGCATGACATTTGACGATTACAATCGAATCCGGTGAAGGTCATCGGGCAAAGATCAAGAATATCCTCAAGTACCTTAAAAGGACTAAGGATTCATTCTTGGTATATGGAGGTGAAGATGAACTAGCGAGAAAGGGTTACACAGATGCTAGTTTCCGGATCGATAATGATGATTATAAGTCTCATCCAGTTTTATATTTTGCCTTAATGGTGGTATTTGTTAATGGAAGAGTTCAAGCAAGAGACGAAGAGCCGATTCTACAAATGTAAGTTTAGTATATTGTCGCTTCTAGTGCGCCAAGGAGGTCAGATGGATTAAAAAGTTCATCATCGAACTAGGTGTTGTTCCAACCATTGTTGATCCAGTTAAGCTATACTGATTGATAACAATGGAGCCATCAGACAAAGCTAAGGAACCCGAGATCTCACCAACGATCCAAACATATACTTAGGCGGTACCATCTCATCTGTGAAATCATTGATAGAGGAGATGTACATATAGGAAGAGTGTCAACTGATGATAATGTTGCAGATCCACTGACCAAGGCTTTGTCGCAGCAGAAGCATGACGGTCACACTAGTTCCATGGGTATTAGATACATGAGTGATTGGCTCTAGTGCAAGTGGGAGACTGTTAGAGTTTATGTTCTAGAGGCCAATTATTTAAAATAATTGCTTAATGTTTTGATATTATATTTGATTGAATAAATGAATGATTTTATTATGGTTTTATTTATCGCTATATAATTGTTAACATAATAAAATTCCTTAGAATAGTGATACAAATTATATGGTTTCAAGTATGTGACTTGAACATGAGATTATATAATTACAATTAGTATCATTGTTCTTAAATGTCCCTAGTCGAGTATCATTGTTGATGGGACAACATTGATGCATCGAGACTAGTATGTGGATCGATCGATGACCAAATCGCATTGGTCATAAATATATGAGATATTAAGTCAATGCATAGGTACATGTTAGAGAACGATGTAATTGGACGGATTCCACCATGAGAATTCTATGTGGAGCATTATGCGAAGTGTCATTAGAAATTCTCATAGTGATAATGATGTAATGGTCCTCCGACCTGAAATCACTATATTACTATACGGGAATTTATGTACTTTGATATCATCAAATGTCACCTTTAATAGGGTGGACTATAAAGGTGATTATTGGGTACATCATGAATCGTGTGAGGAATATGAGTGATCTAGATGGAATTTAACCCTCCTATATATAGGAGTGATATCCATAGGCCTCTTGATTGAGTAGGACTATGAAATTCATGGCCATGCTCAAATAGTGATTTGTTTCATATAGTCTACTCATTGATCAAGAAAACTCAGATTAAATTATGAAGAGTATGACACATTCCATGACTCGAGTTTAATCTAGGATATTAAGGTTAAAAGGATTAAATTACATTGAAACATTGGTCACTAAAAGGTTGCATCGAATCATCGATCTTATTATTACTTGGGTAGCAGTGATGCATTACTAGATGTCGCTCACTGTTTATAATTTTATAATATGATTTTAAAATTATTGCCAACGTGATAATAACCTATAGGGTCACACACATAGAACGTAATTTAAAAGGGAATAAATTTAAATTTTAAGGATTTAAATATATTAATATGATTAATAGTATTTAAATCACGAATTTAAATTAAAAGGAAAGTTTTTATATATGTATATTAATTAAGTAAGACTTAATTAAGTTATATATATATATAAATTCGGATTTTATGAAATTAGGTTTTGATTAATTCCATTTAACTACTATATATAGGATATATAGCAGCTACTTAGGGTTAGATCATAACTTGAAAACCCTAGCCGCTCTTAGAGAGAGACTAGAGAAAACGTCTGAGTGTCATAAAGGTTCCTTTGGTGGCTAGTACCGCAAGTCCTTCTTATTGCGTAATCGCTCAACGGTTAAATGCTGCTCATGTGGATACCATAGAGACGTAGTTTCGTGAGGAATTGTGTTAAGGATTCGAAGCCGTTTCAGAAACACTTTCATTTTCGGTATAATTTCTAAACCTCTGAATTAATTGATTTTTCGCATGGATCCTGTGTTGGGTTTCAAAAATTGCTTTGATTATTTTATTTCCGCTGCGTTTTTGTGCCGAAATCCCTACAGGAGACTCGTGCACAAAATACAGGTAAAAATGATAATAACGTACGATTTGTCATGGCTAAGCAGTTCAAAGAGTTGGGACCACCAGAATTCTGGGAAAAACCAGATCCGATTAAGGCAGAGACGTGGGTCAAACAAATTACCAAGATATTCGATGTCTTGGGATGCACGGAAGAACAGAAGGTTCCATTCACTACTTTTATGTTCTGTAATGAGGCAGATTATTGGTGGGAATCTGTGAAGCGTACCCATCCAGCTGCACTTAGCATGTCTTGGGAAACGTTTCAGAAACTGTTCAATGACAAGTACTTTCCTAAAAGTATTCTTCATATGAAGGAAGTGGAGTTTATTAGACCGGAACAAAATAACATAACGGTGTCCCAGTATGAGGCAAAGTTTGCAGAATTATCCAGGTTTGCACCTCTGGTGGTAAACATAGGCTAAGAATTATCCCAGGTTTGCAGAATTATCCAGGTTTGCACCTCTGGATAATTCACCTCTGGTTTACCAACAACAGGAATATTATTCAAATCTGACGTGTCTTTATTCAAATCCATAACATGGGCTAAGAAAGCTTGACATCCATTTTTCAATAAACGAATAGCTTTATGACTAGATATGACAGTGATTGATTTTAATGGTTTAGTTGCTTGAATTCATACCACAGGTTGGTTAGGAATATAAAAACTAACAATCTTACGAAAGCAATCAATTTTGGCATGATGAGTAATAACCAATCAATCCCTAAAATCACATCAAAAGCAAGTATCTTTAAAGAGATAAGGTCAACAGGTAATGTGATGGTGCCAACTTGGATCAAACAAGATTTATAAATAGTGGATGTGATGAAAGTTTCTCTTAATGGAGTCTCCACAGATAAATCAAAGTCTAATTTCTCCAGAGTCAAGTTTAAACGTTGAGCACAAGTAGGAGAGATAAATGAATGGGTAGCACCGGTATCAAGTAAGGTATAAACTTCTCAAGAATTAATGATTAGCTTACCCGTGATCACCTCGTTTGGATTTCTCGCATTTTGACCAGTCACAACAAACGCTCTTCCAGGAACCGTTGACTTCAACTTTTCTAGGATAGCCTTTTGAGTCACCGTCCCCCCTGGACTTGATTTCGCTATCGTACAATCTCGAGCGATATGTCCTTCCTTTCCACAATTATAACATACCTTGAATTGTTGTGAGCAGTTTGGACTGATATGTCCTTCTTTCTCGCACTTATAGCATATGACCGGTGGTCATTCTCCTCCCTTGGAACCAGTTGTTGCTGGTGTTGACGTCTTCATATGGTCATTATTAAATCTCCTCTTTTTAAAATCTCCTCCCGACTTGCTTCTTCTATTCTCATGGCCATGACTACCACCAGAGTGGTTACCATTTTTGTCTGTCTTTTTCTTTCTCCGTTGGTTATCATTATTCTATAGACTGCTATCTCTGGTATGATCCTGGTTATGGTCCCTCAGTTGAACGTACTTGTTATCTCGCTCTAATAATTGAGCCCTGTTGACAACATCTGAATAGAGAGATATTTTATGAGAAATGAGATACTGATGTATGTCAGGTTTCAAACCTCTCAGAAACATCTGCGTCATCTTTGGGACATCAGATACAGCATGTTTATCCGTGATGTTTCAAGACTATTCACGATACAAAGATTATTCACTTAATACTAAGACTATTCATCGAAAAATTAAAATTTTTTCCTTTTCGTCCAAAATATCTATTATGGATACTAGCTTTGATTGTATCCATGTTTTGATAATTCTTGAATTTTACTTCACTATGATTATTTATGAGGTATTTTTGGACATGAAATAGTCAAATCTGTAATCCTTGATATTTATTCTCTTTGTTTCAATTGGATTCGCTTTCCTTTAAAATATTTTTCATCATCCTCGGTCCTAAATGATGATATTATTGAATATCTTTGGCACCTGTAGTGCAAAGATAAATAATTTTATAATGAATATCTTTGGCCCGTAGAGTAAAAGATGAACATGTGTTGAGATGAACATGACCGATCGATGAATATCTTTGGCAGAAAGTGCAAAGATGAATATTTGATTCAAGATGTATATTGATTGATGTTACAGGATAAAATATTGATGATGGACTTTTAAATTCATAGATAGTAGTAGATTTCATTCTCTACGTAACTCTTCTATGAATTATTATTTCATGCGTAATATTGATCTCAAACTTGTTGCTCATTGTATTTTATCAAATTTTTCCTGTTGAAGACTAAAGATAATTTGTTCTTTATTATCTTAGTCATAATATTCTTTATTGGGCTAGTTGAGCTCACCCTTTTCCTTTTTTGTTCCATTTTTCTTCTCAGAGGCGAGAATGTAAGCGAGTACTAAATGGAGTACTGGAATGAAGGTTCTAGGAAGTTGTTTTAGTAGTCCTCACCATTTTTGTAAAGTATTGTATCAATAATTGTAATGAGGACTTAGTTGGGTATGTATATTGTCTAGATGACAATATTTGTATTTAAACTCACAGTTTATGGGGTGTATTAATAAAGTTGTAGTTGTTTCTGTACCATGTTATTGACGACTCAGAATGGGTGATGTATACCTATTTTGGGGGCGTCACATAAATGCTAAATATCTCTGGACATACATACATATGCATAACATAATAACATGCATGATACAATAGATGGAAATATGATATAGGGAATTGAAAACTCTACATACATTCCTAAGTATATCATCATCTAATACATCTTTGTACAGCTAAAATACAGGGGAATGGGGCAAAACTGCCCTACATCTAACAGAGTCCTATCAAAAGATATAGCGAGAATGGGGTGAAGCTACCCAATGTCTAACAGAGGCATATCAAAAGAGATAACGAGAATACATCAGAAGAAGTCAATGGTATCGATGTCTACATCATCAATCCCTGCCCCACGATGTAACTCCTCCTCCGGTCACTGGATCTCTATCTACTGTGGATGTCGTGCCCCTATACAAGGAGGATCTGCACCGACAAAGCCATATGGGTCACCCGAGGGCCGGTGAGGTGGAAGGATCAAAAGTATCCGCCTCAAGGATCTCTCGCCCAAATATCGGATAAAGAAATGTGCCCGGTCCAACTAAGGTCAAATCATCAATCAGGTCACATGAGTCGGATCTCGACACAAAGCAACCAATCCATCATCAACACGGATCCCGGAACCATATCCCCATGAATTGAGTGGTGGCGGGGTCCGCCTCTAATGGTACGAGGGAACCACCAATGCTGGAACATCTCCTGAGTGCAGGCCTCTGATAATATGAAACCGTAAATCCCCAACAATGGGATATCAGTGACGGGTGACTGCGAAATAGACCAATAACGCCTGACAGGAGGCAAGATCGGCATGCGAATCTCTCCTATAGTGCTCCCGATAGCACGCTCTCCTAAGTAGAGCTCCCATCCTCCATCTGTGAAGGGAGGAATCCTACGGGTGGAAATCATGTGCTCGACGCCAGTCGGGTACCCATCCTCAAATCCAATGCTCAAATGCTCCCCAGAATAGGGAACCCACGTGATGACATCCGCTCTCAATAACTCCAGCTGTAGGCGACAATGAGTGAAACCCTCAGCAACAGGGACCCCCGATAGCATTCTGTTTTATATAAAAATATTTTACTATGCAAACACTATGCAGGCACTATATAAATACTATGCATAATAAAATATAATATACTCTAATTATTGTCTAATAAAACAAATAACTTTATAAAAGTATTCTGTTTTATATAAAAAGATTTTACTATGCAAAACACTATGCATAATAGAATATAATATATTCTATTTATAGTCTAATAAAACGAATAACTTTATAAAAGTATTCTGTTTTATATAAAAAGCTTTTCTATTTTATTACATTAATAATACTAATAAAACAAAACTTTATCATCATTATTATAATTCACACTATTAATCGATCAGGTCGCTCCCAGGAAAGAGGGGGTTTTCCAATAAGGATTTCTCCCTATTAGCGCGCAATTAGGTGACCAAACCTCTCCTTAGCAGAACTTCTAGACGTCGTTAATATTGCAAATAATAATATTAATAACTTTGTTATCTCAATTATTGATTTAATAATATATAAAATATCGACAATAATTGAATCAAATAACGTGAGACACTATGCAACAATTACTGAAGCAATAATTGAACAAAACTGAGTGACTTCTCACGTAAGCATCAATAATCAATACCGTGTGCTACTATGTAACCACGCGTATTCCTGTACTTTTAACACCGGGTGTTTCAACGGTTAACGGTAAAACTTTCGCCTTTATTTTCATAAAATATTTTTGTCATTTTCTCAATTCGACAATAATTCCGTTGTGGGGTCCACCAATGATTATGCCGTCGAACGAATATTCCCTGTTAAAATGAATATTCCCCAACCAATCGAATATTATATAACAACTTACGTACTTTGCAAAATTTATAAATATTACCCACAACTATAACATTATATCAAATCCACACCATAATATTCAAAAAAATATTTCGAGATATTTAAATCTTTATTCATAAACGTTGGGGTCTCACAATCTCCCTTCCTTATGAAATTTTACCCTCGAAATTTACGTACGTACCTGGTATGCCGAAGAGGTGTGGATACCTTGACTTCATTTCATATTCCAACTCTTGAGGTATAACCTTGAATAACTTTATCGTCGAAAATATTACACGTTGCATACGTACATGCCCGATGTCCTCCGATTGCACATCAGTCCCTAAAATAGCCATTTTAGGCCTTGATACCGACCTCAAATCTCAAAATATAAAGAATGAAAGTTATAGGTCTACTTGTTATCCTTTTCAATCACCTCAATCCGAATTCGTATGAAAAAGTTATGCCCAATTTACTAAAGGATGTCCGAACAGATTTTGGCTTAACACTTGACTCCAATTTTCCAGATTTTGCAACTTTTGACGCACATACTTCAAATCTTCATAACTTCTTCATCCGTTATCAGAATTAGTCCGTTTTCGAGGCTATGGAAAGCTTGTAACATGCTCTATAAAACCCCTATAATTTCATAATTTTTCAGATTCATTAATTATTCCAAAATTTGGCTCCAAAGTCCACCAAGACTAAGTTTTTACTAACAACAATATGTGAAAAACGCTATGAATACGCGGCATACTTAGCGGTAAAACGAGTCTATAGGCCACAGTTCCTACTCGATCGAGGATTTCAAATGGGCCAATTTAATCGATGGTTAACATAACGCCTTCTTGAACCTTCTTTTTCGTATTCATAAGATTCGGGTGTGTAGCTTGAGCGGCTTTAACTTTATCGATTAAAGTCAATTCTACTCGTATATTTGTTATCTTCGCGTGGGTCCCTAGAGTCTTTAACTCTATCTTAATCATTTGTAAGTTATACTGAAATGGGTTTTATGTTAACAACATCGCACTCGTAAATGCATCGATCTTTACTCAAACGCACACCACCACTACATTCGCTCTTCCACAATGATATCGAATGAAACGATCGTAATCTTCAACAGCTCGAGCCAATGTCTTTGGCGCATGTTACGTTTATTTTAGTTGAAAAATATTTAAGGGGTTTAGAAATGGGGTTTTGTACTAGGGTCAGTACAAAATTTGATTTTACACTCTAGGGGTAGGCTAGAAAGTCTTCAAGAATACGTTAGGAAATTTATTAACATAGAAATATCATTCAAACTATGACTCTCATCCAAGACTTGGATAGCACACCACATTGATACCTATCAACTTCTCATCGTCATTCACGACGTCGCCTACAGAAAGTCTGGCTTTGGTGCATTCCGCACAAGAAAGTCAACAACGAAAGGATCGGGGCTCTTTACTTATGGCTTGATATGACAATGATTGAATTTAGTGGTTTGGTTGCTTGAATTCACATAACAGGTTGGTTAGGAATATGAAAGCTAACAACCTTACGAAAAGCATAAAGAGTAGTTAACCAATCGATTTCTAAAAACACATCAAAGGCAAGTATTTTCAAAGAGATAAGATCGACAGGTAACATGAAAGTGTCGATTTGAATCAACAAGATTTATAATTAGTGGAGGTAACAAAGGTTTCTACTTATAAAGTTTCAACCAATAAGTCAAAGTCTAACTTTGCTGGGGTCAAATTTAAACATTGAACGCAAGCAAGAGAGATAAAATAATGGGTAGAACCGGTATCTAATAAGGCATAAACTTCGCAAAAGTTTATAATTAACTTACCCATAATAACTTCGTTCGGGTTTCTCGACAAACGCTCTCACTTAAACTACCGGCTTTGACTTGTCTGAGACATCCTTTGGCATCATTATCCCAGCTGGACTTGACTTCACTACACGACAAAATTGAGCTAGGTGACCTTCTCTTCTGCAATTGAAAAATGCTTTGGATTGATGCGTACGGTTTAGATGGATGTGTCCCTCCTGTCCGTATTTGAAACATACGACCGGTGGTCATTCTCCTTCCTTAACAACAGGTGCTGGTGCTGACGTCTTTCCATCATCGTTAAATCTTCTCTTCTTGAAATTTCAACTCCTATTATCTTGGCCATGATTACCACCGAAGTGGTTACCATTCTTGGCATGATAATTTTCCCCACGATGGTTATCATTGTTCTAATGGCCATTGCCACCGGTACGATTATTATCGTGTTGTTGGTTATTGTCTTTTGGTTGTGCTGACTCATTATCGCGCTCCAATAACTGAGCCCTATTCACAACATCTAAATATAAACAAAGTTTGTGAGAAATGAGGTATTGACGTATATCGGGTTTCAAACCTCTTAGAAACATTTGCGTCATTCGCTCCTCATTATCAACCAAATGGGATGCAAACCGGGATAACTGTGCAAACTTAGCCTCATACTCCGACATGGTCATATTGTTTTGTTCCAACTTGATAAATTCCACCTCCTTCATGTGATGAATACTTTCGAGAAAGTACTTGTCGTTAAACAATTCTTGAAACTTCTCCCAAGACATCTTAAGTGCGTCAGGCTAGACCATCACCTAATAATCGTACCAACAACACGATAATAATCGTACCAGTGGGAACGACCATTAGAACAATGATGACCATCGTGGGGGAAATTATCATGCCAAGAATGGTAACCACTTCGGTGGTAATCATGGCAAAGATAATAGAAGTGGAAATTTCAAGAAGAGGAGATTCAGCAATGATGGAAAGACGTCAGCACCAACACCCATTGTTAAGGAAGGAGATCGACCACCTATTATATGTTTCAAATGTGGAGGGGAGGGACACATCAGTCCAAACTACGCGATGGCATCCAAAGCATGTTACAATTGTGGAAGAGAAGGTCACTTGGCCCGATTTTATCGTGCATCGAAGACAAGTCCAGCTAGGATGGAGGCATCAAAGGCCGTCCCAGACAAGACAAAACCGGTAGTTCAAGGGAGAGCATTTTTCGTGACTTCTCAAAAAGTGAGTGACCCGAAAGAAGATGGCATGGGTTAGTTAATTATAAATTCTTGTGAAGTCTATACCTTACTAGATACCGATTCTACCCATTCTTTTATCTCTTTTGCTTGTGCTCAACGTTTAAATTTGACCCCAGCGAAGTTAGACTTTGACTTATTGGTTGAAACTTTGTTAGTAGAAACCTTCGTTACCTCCACTAATTATAAATCTTGTTGATTCAAGTTGACACTTTCACATTACCTGTCGATCTTATCTCTTTGAAAATACTTGCCTTTGATGTGATTTTAGGAATTGATTGGTTAACTACTCATCATGCTTTTCGTAAGGTTTTTAGCTTTCATATTCATTACAAACCTGTTATGCTAATTCAAGCACCCAAACCACTAAATTCAATCATTGTCATATCAAGCCATAAGTAAAGAGCCCTCATCCTTTCGTTGTTAACTTTCTTGTGCGGAATGCACCGAAGCCAAACATTCTGTAGGCGACGTCGTGAATGACGATAACAAGTTGATAGGTATCAATGTGGTGTGCTATCCAAGTCTTGGATGAGAGTCACAGTTTGAATGATATTTCTATGTTAATAAATTTCCTGACGTATTCTTGAAGATTTCCTAGCCTACCCCTAAAGCGTGAAATCAAATTTTGTATTGACCCTAGTACAAAACCCATTTCTAAACCCCTTAAATATTTATTCAACCAAAACGAACGTATAATGCGCCAAAAATATTGTCTCGAGCTGTTGAAGATTACGATCGTACCATTCAATATCATCGTGGGAAAAGCGAACGTTGTAGGTGACGCGCCGAAAGGTAAGATTGTATGCATTTACGAAAAGCGATGTTGTTAACATAAAAATCCATTTCAGATAACTTACAAATGATGAAGATAGAGTTAAAGACTCTAGGGACCCCGTGAAGATAACGAATATCTGAGTAGAATCGACTTTTAATCAATAAAGTTAAAGCCCGCCAAGCTACACAATTCAACTGGATGAATATGAAGAAGAAGGTTCAAGAAGGCGTTATCTTAACCATCGATTAAATTGGCCCATTTGAAATCCTCGATCGAGTAGGAACTGTGGCCTATTGACTCGTTTTAGTGCCAAGTATGTCGCGTATTCGTAACGTTTTTCACATATCATTGTTAGTAAAAACTTAGTCTTGGGGGACTTTAGAGCCAAATTTTAGAATAATTAATGAATCTGAAAAATTATGAAATCATGGGGGTTTTATAGAGCATGTTACAAGCTTTCCATAGCCTCGAAAATGGACTAATTCCGATAACGGATGAAGAAGTTATGAAGATTTGAAGTATGTGCGTCAAAAGTTGCAAAATATGGAAAATTAGAGCTAAGTGTCAAGGGTCGAGCGCCTAGGCGCTAGGCTCGGCGCTAGGCTCGGCGCTTATATTCTGCTCTTGGGTGCCTAGGCGCTTGCCCAAGGCCAAATCTGGGCGCCTAGGCGCTGGTCAAGTGTTAAGCCAAAATCTGTCCCGACGCCTTTTAGTAAATTGGGCATAACGTTTTCATACGAACTCCAATTGAGGTGATTCAGGATGATTCGAAAAGATAACGAGTAGACCTATAACTTTAATTCTTTATATGTTGAGATTTGAGGTGGGTATTAAGGCCTAAAATGGCTATTTTAGGGACTAATGTGCATTCAGAGGCAATCGGAGGACATCGGGCATGTACGTATGCAACGTGTAATGTTTTGGACAATAAAGGTATTCAAGGTTATACCTCAAGAGTTGGAATATGAAATGAAGTTAAGGTATCCACACCTCTTCAGCATACCAGGTACGTACATAAATTTCGAGGGCAAAATTTCATAAGGAGGGAAGATTGTGAGACCCCAAAGTTTATGAATAAAGATTTAAATTTCTCAAAATATTTTTTTAAATATTATGGTGTGGATTTGATATAATGTTATAGTTGTGGGTAATATTTATAAATTTTGCAAATTACACAAGTTGTTATATAATATTCGATTGGTCGGGGAATATTCGTTTTAACAGGGAATATTCGTTCGACGGCACAATCATTGGTGGACCCCACAACATAATTATTGTCGAATTGAGAAAATGACAAAAATATTTTATGAAAATAACCGCAGAAGTTTTACCGTTAACTATTGCAACACTCGCTGTTAAAAGTACAGGAATACTCGTGGTTGTATAGTAGCACACGGTATTGATTATTGATGCTTTACGAGAAGTCACTCGCTTTTGTTCAATTATTACTTCAAAGAATTGTTGCATAAAGTATCTCACGTTATTTGATTCAATTATTGTCGATATTTTATATATTATTAAATCAATAATTAAGATAACAAAGTTATTAATATTATTATTTGCAATATTAATGATGTCTAGAAGTTCTTCCAAGGAGAGGTTTGGTCACCTAATTACGCGTCAATAGGGATAAATCCTTATTGGAAAACCCCCACTTTCATGGGATTGACCTGGTCGATTAATAGTGTGAATTATAATAATGATGATGAAGTTTTGTTTTATTAGTATTATTAATATAATAAAATAGAAAAGCTTTTTATATAAAATAGAATACTTTTATAAAGTTATTCGCTTTTATTAGACTATAAATAGAATATATTATATTCTATTGCATATAGTGTTTTGCATAGAAAATCTTTTATATAAAACAAAATACATTTATAAAGTTATTTGTTTTATTAGACAATAATTAGAATATATTATATTTTATTATGCATAGTGTTTGTATAGTGCCTGCATAGTAAAATCCTTTTATATAAAATAGAATACTTTTATAAAGTTATTCGTTTTATTAGATTATAAATAGAATATATTATATTTTATTTAAAAGATTTTGTTTTATTAGAATATTTTATAGTAAACCAATCTGGACCGTCCGTTTAAAAGTAAATCAATTTGGATCGTTCAGGAATTAGATACTATTCCGTCCATTGTTCTATAAATAGAAGCTCATTCCTTCGTTATTTCTTACGAATTCACTACAACTCTAGAGAGAGAAACTGTAGAGAGAATTCTTCTTCTATAATCTTGAGCGTATTTCTTTAGAGTTTAAGAAAGCTTTGAGCGTAGTGCAAGTTTTCTTCAAGTATATTCCCGCCCTACCCGTTGGAGTACTCTTCTTTATAAGGTAAGGGATATTATTTTTTGTACTCGTAAGGGCTATTATTTCTTTTGTATTTATTATCGACGTCGGGATTTTTGAGTGTCCCTTTTCGTTACTTGTTCTTTGGTGTTCTCATGTTAATGTGAGATTTATTTGAAAAAACAAGTGAAAAAGGTTCGAAATGTATAATGTCGACGATTTGACTTTAAGAGTCGCCAGTTGGTGTATTTACCTGGTTGCACCAACGCAACCGAAAAGGTTTGCACATTGACCCAGTGATTTGACACTGCTAAATGGGTCTGTGAAACCGAGATTCATTTTGGGTCCAGGGGCTTGACTATGCGGAGGGAAGGTGTTAGGCACCCCCCGACATCCGTGTTACCACGGTGACCGCCACTTTTAAAAGAAATTGTTATATGAATGTGTGTTTGTATGTGTGTGTGGATCAATGTGAAGTTATTTAAAAGTACTGTGAGGCCTCGTTCGCACCTATATACACAAGGTTTGAATTTATAGAAAAATTCAGTTTTAACCAAGATTTAGAAATGACGTTTTGTAAAAGAGGTTTGTCAAACCCTGTGCTCAATAGGAATTGAGACCTTTTCATACTTCCACTTTATTATTAAAATGTTCGGCTTGTTTGCTTTTATTTTCGAGATGCGAAGCATTCTCGAGAAAATAATATACAGCAGTGCCGAACTCCTCATGGGCATAACAGCCATCCAAGGAAATTCAGACACTGTAAATAATGTACAGGCTGCTTACAGCTGAAAAATGTCAATCATGGGAACCGAATCTAGATTCAGGAGACTGAACCTGTGATCACATGATTCCTAGGCTCACATGATACTATAATTTGTATGGAAAGCAGTAAGCAGTTATATATATATATAAGTTGTAAATATATATATATAATGATGATCAACCGCCACGTAAGTAAACTCCAAAGTGACAAAATGTAAATAAAGTCATAAAGCGATCAACCGCCACCTTAAGTAAACTCTGTGCAGACGGAATGTAAATAAAGCTGTAAAAGGCCACGAAGTAAACTCCAGGCCTGACAGATAAATATATATATGTACAAATATATATACATATATATATATATATATAAATAGCAAACACACTGGATGTGAATCCAGGCTCATCGGATTTGGCCGACAGCAATTATATATATATATATAAGCAATTAAACGCACCGGATATAAAATCCAGGCTCATCAGACAGAGTCTGACCACAGTTTATATATATAAGTATATATATATATATATATATATATATATATATGTATATATATATAAGAAATTAAACGTTCCAGATCGAAGTCTAGGCTCAATCGAGGCATAACTTGATAATGTTAGTCCATATATAAAATATATACATATATATAAGTATATATATATACAGAAAGAAATGAAAACCACGGACCGAAGTTCGGGCAAACACACTCACACGACTCTCAACGTGTACAATAGTGTGTTCTAATATGAGAAGAAGACTTTATATAATGTGAGAAGGCTTACAGTGGGCTGCCAAAGTAGACTTTTATGACTTTAAATGGATAAACACTCAGCTCCCGCCAAATAAAAGATAGCTATATGTGAGCTAACTAGTGTTTAGAAGTGAGGAAACACTCAAAAGATGTGTATGCAAAGTAAAATGGATAGGGCTTCCTCGCATTTTTCCCTCTCTCTCCTCCTCAAATGGCTGACCCCAAGGCTTGTATATGAGACAGGATGGTCGCAGTACACTTCATGGCAATGCAGCTTGTACCTCTACTACTGGTCATGATGCATCTAAGCCTTGCGGGTCCCGTCATCTCGTAATACGTGTACTCATGCACTGTAATGTCCATTCGAACTTGCAGAACTTCAATCCGAGCATCCGAACGAGGTATATCTGACCTTCTTTGGACCGCTTGTGTCGAGAGTTACGCAATGACATGGATTAGAGGTTGTATGAAGTCCGGAAGAGGGGTCTATGCCCATGGTCTTCAAGCTTCAAATTCTATCCAAAGTACTGCCACACGTAATAGTCACTCGGGATTGTTATTCCTCGGTTCTTGTGGGACATTGTTGTATGTATGTATGTATGAAGTGTCGAGAAGACGCACAGGTGTTGAAGAGACAAGATGATGTTTGACTCCTCACCGGGGTTATCGCCGCTTTGAGTTGAAAGTAGACATTGCTCAGGGTTACATCTGAGATTGGACTACTTGTTGGTATGCCGCGATATCATCTTGTTGAGGCGGTAAGATGACGCTTTTGACTCCTTACCAGGGTTATCACCGGTTTAAGCAGAAAGCAAACGTTGCTCAGGGTTACATCTGAGATTGGACTGCTTGTTGGTATGTCTCACTGTCATCTGTGGATGTTCCTGTTTGCCCGTTGTTATCTCCGGGTCTGAGGTGTGTGTGCCTCGATAGGATGTACGTGGTTGGGCCGATTGCATATGTTTGACACAAGCATTTTTGGGGTTATCATTTAAAGCGCAATGGCATCTCTTGGGGCTATCACCAAGGATGGGGTTATACTCGAGATTGTCTGGGACTGGAACCGAGTTTAGCGGTGTTATTCTTTGAGATAGAACTATCCTCTCGGTGTTGTTGTTGCCGGTCTTTTTGATCTGCATATCTCGGGGTTATCTCAAAGATTGGAAATGGCATTCCCGGTGTGTGTTCCAGGTTTGAGATGATGTTCCCGGTTTGTGTTCCGGGTTGGAGCTGAACTTCAGATAGTATTCGGAATGGATGTAAGTTGTCTTTCAGGATTATCTCCAAAAGATGAATCTACCCTCCTGCAATGTTAGTAATAGGAGCGCAGAAAATTTCAAGTGTCTACAGATGGCCCTCTTTATCATATTCATGCAATGCAAGGCATGGATAGGATAAAGAATACTAGACACTTGAAATGCAAGCAAGATAAACATGATGCTATATGCAGCAACATGATGAAAATGCATGTAGAATGCAAGAATGATTGTCAGGTAATCCTGTTGGGATGACAATCAATGATGGCTTGGACATGCGATCCAAGTCTCCAAGGATGTTGACGTTGGGGCTATCACCAAAGTCTTGAATCCTAGACACTGGCTTATATTCCATAGAGTTACCTCTTGTGTGTAAGAGATCTGTGGGGATAAATCTTTGTCTATTTGAGGATGTGTATGACATATTCCCTCATTCTGTCGGAGTTACTGCCAACAGTTTATTGTTATCAGGGTTGCCTGATCTTCGCTGATGTGTGTATCACCAGATAAATCCCTGCTGGATGCATTGTCAAGGTTGCTTAACCTTCATTGATGTATGTGTCAATGGTAGCATTGTGTTGTAGCCCTTGCTAGGGAAGGTTGCTTCGATGGGTTTACTTTCCATCGGCTAACATGACGTCAAGGCTGCTTGACCTTCATTGATGTGTGTATCAATGGTTGCATTGCGTTGTAACCCCCGTCGGGGATACGTAGATGCTTGAAAGATGTGCGTTGTAACCCCGACCGGGGATACATAGATGTTGATAACTTTGGCGTTGTAACCCCTGTCGGGGAGGTTTGATATATCGTGGTTTTGCGTTGTAACCCCCGCAAGGGAGATTTTAGGGTTGCAACCCTGCAAATGACGGCATCAGACCTTTGTGGGGTATTACCGAGCATGATCTGTGAAAGCTGAGCTCATTGGTATAGTATACCCTGCATTCAGGAGAATACCTTTGAGACGACGGGAGTTTAACTCTGACCGACGAGAAACCAGGATTTTAGGCTATTCCGCTCAATCGCGTAGCACTTTCATTCCTGATTTGGCCTTTTCAACTTGTGAGACCTCCTTTGCAACTCTAACTGGAGTGAGACGGAGGTGTGGGACCTATGTAGGAGTACCGTAGGTGTACCTACAAGAGCCGCAGGTTAGCCTGCGGCCAACCGTGCCTATGTATAGGCTGCTGGTTGCTTTCATAAGTCATTTTCAAGTTGCGCAGTGAAGGAAATCCGAGAGCTCTTCTTCAAATCTGCTGAGTTTGGTAAACTTTCTGCATATTCAGTCACCATACAAGCGTTCTTCAACATCACGGTAAACATACACATGTTTTTTCCAATTTACATCAGATTGGAAAATGACTTATCACATGAAATGCATTTAGACACATAGTAGTGAATATGCACCGATATGATTTGATAAAAATATTCAACATAGTAAATGTTAGTATTAAACCATCTTTGAACATAATGATGTGAAAAAAATTGACTTTTGAAATAGTCAAATTGGCACCTTTTACTGTCATTTCTTATCCTATCTGAGGACAAATGAGTAAAGGTAGACAAGCAAAATAATCCTGGTAATTAGAGTACACTTACGGATTTTTTACTGCAATGCGTTGATGCATACAGGATGTATATGACTGTGTTCAAATGTCTACTGAATGGCCACCTAGTCATGCCTATGTGCATGTGGATAGTCCCATTTACAAAGGGGCTATGGCAAAATTTTCTCAAAATGTAGGTATTGGGTAGTCATGTATTTTTAACTCTACTGTAGATGTATGTTAAAACAATGCATGCATGCATTTAATCATAGAATGCATTTTGAAAAGACTCCAGGTAAGAAATTACCACACCCTTTCTGAGGTGATTTGGAGACTTGTTGTCCAGATATCATGGATTCGGATCAGCCGAGTAGTTCCCGCAGGACCACTTCTGGTGTACGGAGGAGGGCTTTTGAAGAGCCTCGGTTGCTCATTAGACAACTGACCTCGTCATTCATGAGGCAAAGTGATACGTCCTATTCGGGTTGAAGTGTTGAATGTCGAGGACGAGGAGGAGGATGCACCGATCGAGGTTCCTACTCCTGATGTACGTGTTCCCCGTAGGGAATTGCCAGGTATTCAAGTGGCGAACCCAGATCTTCTAGGTGACTTGAGTAGGCATCCTTCAGTATACCTGCATGCAAATGAGGTATGAAGTTAGATCTTTAACCTTCCTTATTTCCTATTGATGAGGAGTTAAGGAGTCTGATGTTGATCTACATTTGATGTAGGTTCCCGACTTCACACAGCCTCGAGGGAACTAGTTTAGCATCCACTCTATGTATCAGGCCTTTCATGATGACTATAGAGCGATCGTCTATGGCTGGGGATTCGGGAGGTTCTTCTATATTCTACCTCGATGTTGTCCCTGGGGTTACCTTAGGGAATTGTCTGAGCGGTGGTTTCACTGCACTCGACCACTCCATTTCTTTGGATCATGAGGTGATGATGACGCTGATGAATTGGCGGTTTATCACAGGTATGGAGTTTGGAGGGGAGCCGGTGCCTTGCACGGCGGATATCACCCCTACTGCCATCAGATCCTTGTTGGGAGTTTCAGTGGAGGCGCTCAAGGGCTGGACTATTCATACAGGTCCTTTGAGTGTAGATACTATGAGTGGGCTGTTCAGTGAGCCCATACCCGATGATGTAAGAGTCAGGGAATCCATTCTCCGACGATTGTTCCTGATGATCATTAGGGGCTGCTTCATAACAGATAACTCCTCTACGGTGTCCTTTGCTTTGATCAACGCCACTCGACATGTGGACCGTATAGGAGAGTTTGATTGGGGTTCATACACCTTTGCCTACTTCCTCAGGGGAATGCGCATGCGATCGCAGGGCTTGACCGAGGCATGGTTAGGATTCTACCCATTTCTGCTGGTGAGTGTTTCTCTTGTCTTTTCCCATGTATAGGTTAAGAGTGTTGACTAACAGCAGATGTTTACCTTTATGTTGGTAGTTTTGGGCCTATGAGAGGCTTCCTTGTTTACGTCCTGTGAGTGTGTTAGGTTTAGATACCTATCCACGAGGACGGAGATGGCATTATTCCATACTGGCAGAGGTCCCTGTTGCTGAGGGTTTCACTCATTGTCGCCTACAGCTGGAGCTATTGACAGCCGATGTCATCACATGGATTCCCTACTCTGGAGAGCATTTGGGAGTTGGTTTTGAGGATGGATACCCGACTAGAGTAGAGTACGTCATTTCCACCCGCAGGATTCCTCTCTTTACAGATAGAGGATGGGAGCTCTATGTAGGAGAGCGTGCTATTAGGAGCACTACAGGAGAGATCCGTATGCCGATCTTGCCTCCGACCAAGCGTTATTGGCCTCTTTCGCAGTCACCCGTAATTGACATCCCATTGATGATGATTGACGGTTTTACATTATCAGAGGGCCCCTGTTCTCAGGAGATGTTCCAGCATTGGTGGATCCCTCGTACCAATGGAGCTCATACCCGCGCCACACAGTTTATGGGGGATATGGTTCCAGGATCCGTGATGATGATGGATTGGCTAACCTATGTCAGAGATCTGACTCATGTGACACAGATTGACAGATTGACTCGGCAGGTGGACCGGTCACATATTTTCATTCGGCATTTGGGCAGAGATCCTGCAGAGGTAGATACTTTTGATCCTTCCAGCTCTGGCGCTGGTCCCTCAGGTGACCCATATGATTTTCCCGGCGCAGATCCTCCTTTGTATCGGCCTGACATCCCTATAGATAGAGATCCAGTGACTCAGGAGGAGTTACATCAGGTGGACAAGATCGATGATGTAGACATCGACACTCTTGACTTTTTCTAATGTATTTCTTAATATCTCTTTAGATAAGCCTCTGTTGTATGTTGGGTAGCTTCGCCCCATTTCCCTATATTTTAGCTGTACAGAGATATATTAGATGATGATATACTTAGGAATGTATGTACAGTTTTCCATTCCCTATATCATATTTCCATTTATTGTATCATGCATGTTATTATGTTATACATATTTATGTATGTCAAGAGATATTCAGCATTGACCCCTGGATGGTCTTATGACACGGCCCGTACAGATGTCTTCTTCGATAATTAGTCGTATTGATCATACCCCACCATTTATGGTGGTAGATGGTATGCACTCATGGTATGATAGTATATCACCATCAGACATGGTGATCGTAGATGATTTGCTGCAGCATACTATGACCCTGTTGATGTTTCAGGTTCCCATAGGATTTGTAGAGGGCATGCTAGAGCACTGGGTATCGGAGAGGTAGGTTTTCCGATTTGGGACCCCAGGAGTTGACTCCTACTTTGGAGGAGTATGCACGATTGACGATCTTGTTGGGATGACCTTGCGTGCATATGGCTATTGGAGACATGAAGCGTGCGGTTCATGACCCTCACCGGATTGAGACGTAGAGTGGTCCAGGATGAGATTACATCCCGCCCACGTGATATCCCGATGTTTCTGTTTGTGATGTGTTTGGCTCGAGGACAACTATGCATGGCATTAGGGATTTCACCACACCGGAGGACCATTGGCGTTCAGCCAGAGTACATGTACTGCTTCTATGCGTATTGTTAAACGTCTTCATGCCGCGGTACATGGATGAGCTGGATATCGGCGTCATTATGGCAGTGAGAGCTCTCAGGGAGGGTCATACCATTATCTGGAAATGATTATCGCGAGACACCGAGGTTGACTACATCTTCTATTTGCACTTATCCGGCGCGGAGTGTTTAAGGTGTAGCTCTCGGCCATGTCAGTATGTGTGGTTTATGTCGGACTTGAGACCGATTGGCACATGTAGATAAGTAGGGATTTGTTTCACCCAAGAGATAGCCATGCCATACTCCTTTCACCTCTGAATGCATAGATCAGATTTGCATCATGGTCGACTTTCTGGCGAGGATTAGGGATTTGTTTGCCATATTGCCGTGTTCAGGGCTTAGTTCACCCTAAAGCTTCATTACTCATGCTCCGGGCATGGATTATCTCCCTCTGGCTAGATTGAGGGGCGTGATTACTTACCACCCATTTGGCCGTGATGTGTCGGATTTGACTGCTTCGGATTTTCATCCGTATGAGGGGTAGTGAGTCAAGATGACACTAAGGCCACACACCGCTTGTCAGCGAAGGAAAGATCCAGGTTGTATTCTTGTTGGGATCAGCGAGAGCTAGCTGAGTTTTCTGTCAGTCATCTAGGTTGTTCTGCAGAGTATTCCGCATGGATGGAGACAGAGCGCAGCATTTGCTGGCAAGTATCCATAGTGCAGGGGATTGATTCTAACGATGAGGAGCCTATAGAGGAGGCTGTTATTCCCATCGATGATTTGGCTATTGGTCGCCAAAGACATTTGTGATGGATTCTCCCACCCCGAGTGCCATTGTTATTTTCAAGATTCGACACAACATTTGGAGCAGAGCTTACATCTGATGACCTATGATAGAGATCAGGCTAGGGCCATGATGGTGACAGCTCTTGATGAGAGAGATACCGCTCTGTTAGAGAGGGATGAGGCTAGATCAGCCAGGGATGCATTGATTGCGGAGCGGGATGCTGCCTTATCTGCTAGGGATATGGCCATTTCAGATAGCACTTCAGTGAGATCTCAGATGACTGTCTTGCCGACATGAGTGCTTACATTGATGAGCATTATGCCACCATGCAGTTAGCCTCTGATCTGCTACCTCGTGTAGATACCCTTGGGCAGGAGCTTGCAGTGCTTCCTCTGTCTTCAGAGAGGGATGCTATGTTAGATTTGATAGTCCGTATACACACAGATCGGTAGATAGCTTTGTATTTTCCTGCATAGACTAGCTTAGCCATTTTGTCATGTACAACATAAATGTATATATCAAACAGTATTATATATGGTAGGGAAATATATTTTGATTCACTTCCCTTTTAGTTATACCTTGATACTTGCTTGATGTTTGCTTGTTTCTCTAGGGCCTTATGATCTTGATGCATTCTGAACTTATCCTTGATAGATGGACATTGAGACGTCGCAAGATCTCTCAGAACGGATCACTGATTTCTGTAAATCCCTACCATCTTTGGTGTCTTGGGACTGGTATCTGTATGAAGAAGTAGAGAGGAGGGTAGTTTCTTCCTCTCTGAGATTGACCACACCACAGATGGTCGTCAATACTTCTATTTGTGAGAAGCCTAGTTAATTCCATCTCTTATGGGTTGGTATTGCTCTTCGAGGCACGATCGCAGCTTAGATGGTCACCGAAGGTAGATCCCGGTACCGTGTGACAAGTATGTTATTCTGGTAGGGGTTAGACTGCACCATGAATGGCTGCCTACGTACTCTTATTGAAGAGGAGATCAAGTCTGCGTAGTTCGAACCTAGTGTAGGAGGTTCAACGCTGAATGCGGAAGGCAGATGGGTGTAGAAGTATTTTTGTTGTTTTTTGTTGTTTTGTAGAGAAAGGCCAGAAATGTTTTTGTTGTTTTTTTTATTGCGACCGGGCCATATAGAATATGGTACCCCCGAGTATCAGGGAGATCAGGTCGACGTAGTTCGCCCCTCAGGACGAATTGAAGGCGAAGAGAAGTGTGAATCCCATTTGTAGGCTATACTGCGGGGAAAAGAAAGTTTGTTCCCATAATGGGGACAAACTACAAGTGTGTAAAAAGTTTGATCCCATCCTCAGGACAAACTGTAGGTGTAGAAAAGTTTAATCTCATCTTCAGGATAAACTGCAGGTGTGAAAGGTTCAATCCCGTCTTCAAGATAACTGAAATTGTGAAAGGTTAAATCTCGTCTTCAGGATAACTGAGATTGTATGAAAGGTTTAAAATGAAGTAAAACCAGGCTGCTGCGAATTGACAGCTCTTGATGAGAGAGACACTGCTCTTTTTGAGAGGGTTGAGGCTAGATCAGCCAGGGATGTATTAATAGTGGAGTGAGATGCCACCTTATCTGCTAGGGATGTGGCCATTGTCGACAGCACTTCAGTGAGATCCCAGATGACTGTTAGTCTTGCCGACATAAGTGCTTACATTGATGAGCACTATACCATCATGCAGTTAGCCTCTGATATGCTACCTCGTGTAGATACCCTTGGGCAGGAGCTTGCAGTGTTTCCTCCGTTGTCAGAAAGGGATGCTATATTAGATCTGATAGTCCGTATACACATAGATCTGTAGATAGCTTTGTATTTTCCTGCATAGACTAGCTTAGCCATTTTGTCATGTACAAAGATGTATGTATATATCAAACAAGATTATATATGGCGTGGAAATATATTTCGATTCACTTCCCTTTTAGTTATGCCTTGATACTTGCTTGATATTTGCCTGCTTTCTAGGGCCTTGTGATCTTGATGCATTCGAACTTATCCTTGATAGATGGACATTTAGACGCCGCAAGATCTCTCGAAGGAATCATTGATTTCTGTATATCCCTACCATCTATGGTGTCTTGGGACTGGTATCTGTATGGAATGTGGAGAGGAGGATGGTTTCTTCCTCTCTAAGATTGACCGCACCATAGATGGTTGCCAGTACTTCTATTTGTGAGAAGCCTAGTTAATTCCATCTCTTATGGGTTGGTATTGCTCTTCGAGGCACGATCGCAGCTTAGATGGTCAGAAGGTAGATCCGCATGCAGTGTGACAAGTATGTTATTCTGGTAGGGGTTAGACTGCACCATGAATGGCTGCCTACGTACTCTTATTGAAGAGGAGATCAAGTCTGCGTAGTTCGAACCTAGTGTAGGAGGTTCATTATTTGAATGCGTAAGGCAGATGGGTGTAGAAGTATTTTTGTTGTTTTTTGTTGTTTTGTAGAGAAAGGGCAGAAATGATTTTGTTGTTTTTTTTATTGCGATCGGGCCATATAGAATATGGTACCCCCGAGTATCAGGGAGATCAGGTCGACGTAGTTCGCCCCTCAGGACGAATTGAAGGCGAAGAGAAGTGTGAATCCCATTTGTAGGCTATACTGCGGGGAAAAAAAGTTTGATCCCATAATGGGGACAAACTGCAAGTGTGTAAAAAGTTTGATCCCATCCTCAGGACAAATTGTAGGTGTAGAAAAGTTTAATCCCGTCTTCAGGATAAACTGCAGGTGTGAAAGGTTCAATCCCGTCTTCAAGATAACTGAAATTGTGAAAGGTTAAATCTCGTCTTCAGGATAACTGAGATTGTATGAAAGGTTTGAAATGAAGTAAAACCAGGCTGCTGGCTTGAAGTGTATGTTTCCCTGAGGGGCAGAAGAGTATTCAAAAGGAAAGGGTTCAAAACCGGAATGACTGGTGATTTGATCATCAACACCAGGATGTTTGTTTGATGGTAACTTCAGACATAGTACCGTTTCATGGTGTTCGAGTTGATAAGATTTAGAAATTCATCGCCATCTATTTCCTACAATCTGTGAGAACCTCCTATCAATACTTCCTTGACAACAAATGGGCCTTCCCAGTTAGGAGCAAATTTTCCATTTGATTGATCTTGGTTGTCAATGATCTTCTTTAAAACCAAGTCATGTGGTTTGAATTGCCATAGTCGGACTTTTCTGTTGTAGGATTGTGCGATCCTTTGCTGATATAACTGACCATGGAAGATAGCCGCGGATCGCCTTTCGTCTATCAGAGATAATTGGTGATACCTGTCTTGTACCCATTGGTCTTCATCCAACTGAGCATCCATCAGTACTCTGAGGGATTCCATTTCCACTTCTATGGGGAGAACTGCTTCCATCCCATAGACTAATGAGTAGTGGGTTACCCTAGTGGAAGTTCACATGGAAGTTCTGTAGGCTAATAAAGTCAGAGGCAAGAGGTCAGGCCATCCTTTGTGATAGGCGGACATTTTCTGCATGATCTTTTTGATGTTTTTATTAGCCGCTTCAACAGTACCATTCATCTTTGGATGGTAGATGATGGAGTTGAGGTGTTTGATGTGGAATTTTCTGCATAATTCCTCCATCATTTTGTTGTTGAGGTTCTTAGCATTGTCTGACACAATGACCTCTAGTTGTCCATATCGACACACGACATTGTTTCTAATAAAAGCAATGATAACTTCTTTAGTAACCCTGGGGAAGGAGGCTGCTTCTACCCATTTGGCGAAGTAGTCGATCATGGTGAATATGAATCAATGTCCATTACTGGCTTTGGGCTCGATGGGCCCGATCACGTCCATTCCTCACATTGAGAAGGGCCATGGCAAACTCATATTATGGAGTTCCCTTGGAGGGGCGGGGATAACATTCCCATGAATCTGTCATTGATAGCACCTCTTGACGTGATCATCACAGTCAGCTTTGAGTGTAAGCCAATAATGTCCCGTTCTGAGAATTTTCTTGACAAGTAGGGGTCCGCTCATGTGAGGGCCGCATACTCCACCATGGATCTCATCCATTAGTCTCTAAGCTTGGTCTTTGTCCAGACATCCGAGGAGACCTAATCATGCATCTCTTTTATAGAGTGCATCTCCGCTCAGGTATAATTTCATAGCAAGTTGATGAATCCGCCTCTTCTCAGTTAGGCTCGCCTTAGCGGGTGTAGATCCATCTCGTAGATACTCCTTGATGTGCTGATACCAAGGGTTGTGGATGGGAGGTAGCTCATTCGATACTTCTCCAACGTAATTCCCATAGACTGGGGCTATTTGTAGAGGAAACGTGATGTTTGGCATGTTTTCCTTGTCAGGTATATAAACCAAGGAGGCCAACGTTGCTAATTCATCTGCAAAATCATTCCTATTATGAGGAATATGTAAAAAGGAGATTTCTTCAGAATCCCCAAAGACAGTTAACCGCCTGATGCCCATTGAACGGGCAAGTTTTAGCCCCATGATCTGACCTTCATCCTCAATTTGTGTTGTTGGTGCCGATAAAGCGTAATTTGACTGACGACGGATCTGCTTCCCGTCTTGGATATTAAAAGCGCTTGACTCCGAGCCTTCGTGTTAATGACTCCATCAAAATACATTCTCCACGTACGAGATGTATCGTACTGATGTTGTAGCTGAATTCTCATTACTCCTTCATCAGGAAGTATGTTTCTAAGGGTTTGTAATCCCCTATAGGTGCGGTGGCCAGTTGATCCATAATTCCTTGACATTTGACAGACTTTTGCATCACATAGACGATGTCAAATTGCTGTAGGATCAACTGCCATCTGGACAGTCGACAATTCAGTATGGGCTTACTGAACACATACTTGAGAGGATCCATTCGGGATATGAGATGGGTTGTGTGACCATGGAGGTAATGTTGTAACCTCATGGAAACCCATGCTAAAGCACAACAAGTCTTCTCAATTAGAGTGTACTTATGTTCACTGATGCTGAATCTTTTGCTGAGGAAATAGATAGCTCATTCTTGGCCTCTATTATCTTTCTGCCCCAGCATGCAGCCCATGGAATTATCATTTATGGACAGGTACATGAACAGGGGAACATCATCCCTGGGAGGTACCAAAATATGAGCGTTAATCAGTTGCTCTTTGATTATGAGGAAGGCTTTCTGACACTCATCGTTCCATTTTATGGAGGAGTTCTTCCTTAACAGATTGAAGATACGCTCACAGGTTGTTGTGAGTTAAGAAATGAATTTGCTAATGAAATTGATCCTTCCCAAAAATCCCCGTATTTCCTTCTCTGTCTGAGGAATGGGCATTTCCTTGATGGCCTGGATTTTGGTAGGATCCAATTCAATCCCTTTGTGGCTGACTAGGAAACCTAGCAACTTGCCTGACTTAACACCAAAGGCACACTTGGCGGGATTCAACTTCAAGTTGTACTTACGCAACCGGTTGAAAAGCTTTTTGAGATGGTCTAAATGGTCATCCTCCTTCCGGGATTTGACAATGATGTCATCCATATAGATCTCTATCTCTTTGTGCATTAAATTGTGGAAAAGAGCCATCATAGCTCGCTGATAGGTTTCCCCAGCGTTGATGAAGACGAATGACAACCGTCTGTAGCAAAAGGTTCCCCAAGGCGTGATGAATGCAGTTTTCTCACGATCTTCCTCAGCGACCATAATTTGATGGTACCCCGCAAAGCAATCAGCAAAGTAGTACATGTTGTATTGAGTAATATTGTCAATAAGAATGTGGATAAAGGGCACGGGAAAGCTATCTTTAAGGCAAGCTTTGTTCAAATCCCGGTAATCCACGCAGACTCGCACCTTTCCTCCTGGTTTAGGCACGAGAACAATATTGGATATCCACTCCGGATATGTAGACACCATGATGATGCCAGCTTGAAATTGTTTCACAATTTCCTTTTTAACTTTTAAACTCCATTCAGGTTTCAATCGCCTGAGCTTTTGCCTAACTGGCTTGAACCCTTCTTTAATGGGAATGTGATGAAGAACAATGTTAGTGGACAAACCCACCATGTCTTTATGAGACCATGCAAACACATCCTGGAATTGGGTTAATAGTGCAACCATGTCATTCCGTTGATTTGTGGTAAGGTCTGAACCAATCTGGATTAGTTTAGGGTTGTCTAAGGTTCCGAGATTGAAAGGAGTGGTTTGATCAAGATTGGGTTTGGGTTTGTCTGTGACCCATTCCTTAATCTCTTGAGGTGTCTCAATGTCCTCTTGGATGTCCATCAAGTCTGAGTCCAACTTTGCATCAAAGTTACAGGCCTTGTGGAGAGAAGGCACCTCATCAGCAAGTACAGGCAAATCTAAATTCAAAGTCCTGAAACAAAAGATGATTTCACTTAATATATGCAACTGTTCGATCATACAAAAGTGTTAGCATGTACTAGATAAAATAACTGCTAATGTTGTAAAGGAAAGCAAGCAATTAAAGTTATCTACAGGGCAGAGGGATTTTCTGCCCATTTACCCTCGTCGACCAATGAATGGAGTGTTGCTCCAATTGTCGAGGGCAAAGTCCTGATGGACTGCAGTGATGGAAGGATCGTCATTGCCCTCCTTCTCCCGAATGATAACCATGACATCTGGGAAATCATCGTCTGGGGTGTATCTATTTGTATGTTCATCATGTACAATGACGCGAATGCCTGCCATCATCAAGGCAAGGTAATGTTTACATTTCTGTTCCCTTTCTTCCACTTCGGGATCAAGAATCAGCACCTCTTTTGCTTTGATTGGCACTTGTTTTGGAAACAGCATAGCCACAACGTGGGCTGGAACCTTTACTAGAGATTGCATTAACTCATGGGGTAAAGGTATAGAAAATCACTGTGCTGCGGAAGCTTAAGGAACCTGCTTGTGCTTATGAGGATTCCTGTAACTGGAACTGGCAGAGTAGCCTAGTCCGGCTGTTCCAATTTGAATGGACATTTAGATAGGGTGCTTAATACCCTGCTTATCTTTGCCAAGCCCTTGTCCAGGTTGATGACCCAATATCATCATTTCTTGTGTGGCCGACATAACCTCGAAAGAAATCTTGGGTATGGGAAGTGGCACTCCAATAGAATGGTATTGCGTGTTACTCACTTCCAAAGTATGGAAACTGGTCGGTTCAACTTCTAAATTGAAGCTGATAATTGGTAGAGTTCCTTGTTCAGGACAATTCGGCTTAGCGTTGACAGTGACTAGACTGTTGTTGATAATGTATTTGAGTTGTTCTTGTAGCATGGAGGGAACAGCTCCAGCCATGTGTATCCATGGTCTCCCCAATAGCAGGTTGTATCCTGAGTCTATCTTGAGGACATGGAAGGATACATTGAATGTATTGGGACCAATCTCAATTAGCAATTCAATCTTTCCAACGAAATTTCACCGGGATCCATCAAAAGCTCTGATGGTCGTATGGCTTCTTTGGATCTGCTTGAGATTGATATTCATCTTTACCAAGGTGGCATAAGGACATATATTTAGAGATGAGCCTCCATCTATCAATACTCCTGCTAGCATGTACCTGGAAGACAAAACTGCAATATGCAAAGGCTTGCAATGACCGGTCCCTTCGGGAGGTATGTCATCATCAGTGAAGGATATCACATTGTTGTTGAAAATGTGATCAACAAAATGTTGAAATTTTTCCACATCCACTGATTTTGGCAAATAGGCTTCTTCTAAAACCTTCATGAAGATCTTAGATGATCCTCTAAGAGAAAACCAAGTCCGAGATTGAAATCGGTGTAGAGCTTCTCGTAAGCTTAAAACCACTTTGGCTTCATTGTGGCCCATAGTGCGGAGGAATTTTTCAATCTTCTCCATGGGCAACTTCCCCTTTGCTTCACAAGTAGGTTTAATAACCCGTTGAGGAAGATACAATGGATTTTCCTTTGACATCGTATGTGATAGTATGAGGACGTGGATCCTTCAGCTTCTCCATAATTCTATGGAACTTTGTGTAAGCTGACAATAGGATGTTGTGGTGCGAAGGTAAAGGAATTGGCTGCAGTGCGGCCACTTTTAAAGGATTGTCGACTCTTTTGGGTTGAATTGGTTGTATGGGAAATACTTTATGATCTCATCATCCACTTGAATATAAGCGCCATCGATCCCTTCCATTTGGTAGGACATGCATTCCCACCCCTTGAGCCGCAAATGTAATCATCTCGCTATTTGTAGGACACCGCTATCAATAAGATTACGAATGAGATGGCAAGGAGTGCCCAAAGATTCTTACGTGTTGTGATCGCAAAATGTGAATGATATTGACACATTTCATCGAGATTGAACGCGCCACAATGAGGATTAATGGGAGGGAGAAGGAAGGTAATTCTTCATTCGTTTATTAACATCTGTAGTATCTCCTCCATAGATTGGCCCAAATAGGTGAATTCCCTCTGATTGGCAAAATCCCGATGGGCTTTAGCATTTGCTCGCTTCACAACCTTATCCTCCATAGCTTCGCTTTCTGAAGGTGGTGAGGAGGCATTTAACAAAAGGAAGGAGATAGGCATGCTCCTGCTTGATTAATTGGCTTGTGACTTGACGTTGGTGGGTCGGCAGTTCTGCTAATTGTTCAATTTGTTTGCAAAGAGCTTTCATTTTTCATTCTATGGTAAACTGGAACTTCGTATAATCCCATTTGTCAACACCGTCTTTGATGGGTTTGGATGATTCGCCATTAGAATTGGAACCTTGTATAGTGCTCCAACTGATCATGTTGACCTCCTCTTCTTTGTGTTGAGGAAGAGGGTTGTCTTACACATGAGGTTGATCTTGTTTAGTATCTCACCGTTGTCTATTAGATCTTGAATCTTATGCTTCCAGGCCCAACAATCTTGAGTATCATGTCTAGGTGCCCCGGCACTCTTTCGAGTAGCATTAAAACCCCTCCCATTAGGGGTTGGCTGGTGGAAGAAGATGTGTAATTTTCTTCTGAGTAGTCAGAAGAGCAAAAATATTCTCGAGCGAGTCCCCTAAGGGTGTGAACGTTCGAGGTCGCTTTACTTCTCCACTTTAGGCAATGGAGGGTTTAAAGATTGTGCTGGAAAAGGGGAGTAGTTTCTCCTCTGCATAGGCATGCTTTGATTGCCTTTTTGTCCTTGTAGTATCAAAGAAACATCCTCCTCTTTCTTTTTATGGACCCTCTAGGGGTTGCTTCCATAATATCCAGGATTTGGATGTGCTCAAGAATGACTTTAAGAGTGGCTAGGTCTTGAATTTTCTGGGACTTCAATCCCATCTCACCATCTCATGCGTGTTTTATCATTTCAGAAAATGGTTTGCCAATACCAGCTAGAACTCTTTCATAGAAAGGAGCTTCCTATACATCTATGAAGGTCATGACCATTTCTGATTCTGTCATGGAAGGAATAACTTGAGCAGCAAGGCGCTTCCACCTTTGAGCATACTCTCTAAAAGACTCATTAGACTATTTCTTGACCTTGGTAATTTGGTACCTGTCAGGAGCCATTTGAGATTGAAAACTGTATTGAGTGAGGAAGGCGTGAGCCAGCTCTTCCCAGCTATGGATCTTAGAGTTGTCTAATCTGGTATACCATGAAACGGGCTTCTCCAGTCACACTCTTCTGAAACAGCTGTATTTATAGCTTTTCATTTTTTGTGTAAGACCCAAGTTCTCCAATGAACACCTTTAAATGTGTATAAGGATCCCCTAATCCGTCATATTTCTCAAAATCAAGGGTCTTGAATTTCTCTGGATATTGAACACCAGGAAATATGCAAAGGTCTGTATATGAAACACTGCCATGGGTTCCAATCCCTTTGAGAATGTGAATGGTTTCCTCCATTTGAAGGACCTTCTTCCTGATATCACCGGTGTCTGGATCTCCTTTGAGATGTGTGTTTTTAGGGTCTTTGTTGGTTGTATCCAACTGATGTTCTGGAATTGTTTTTTCCAGACCTTGAACTCCTCCTTGTGTAGAGGATTCTGTATGTGTATATATCTTCGTACTCGAGTAGACCGTGTAATTCTTTTTTAGTAGATGTACCAAGTTCTGTGATTTGTTTACTCAATCAAGTCAAATTCTTCTTGGGAGGCAGATATTACAATCGGGTCGAAGAAGACATGATTGGTCGTGGGCTCATGACCTTTTTGATTTTGGTAGTGTACAGCCCAATTTCTTCCTACAAAAGATTTCGTAGTTTAGTCTTAGGGTAATATAAATGTTATCATAACATGTCCGTTTAGGAATTTTGTCCTGCAAAACAAGTTGTTAATTGATAACATGTCATGCATGCACAGATATTCTTCATATTCTCCATTACATATGGATGAACATGGAATAGAATTACAAGTAAATTTTTTTACAGGTAATTTAAAATGGAAAGTATGAAGAGACTTCCCTCCGCGTTTAGTTTATCAGAGGCTGACCTATCTTAGGGTTACTCTCACGGCTTTTTGGCATGAAGGTTCCCAGATCATCGCAATCTACTTGACGGGAAGTTAATCAGGTCGTTTAACTGGAGCGAATCTGAGTGGTGCCTTTCCTGAGCCGTGGGGAATCATTCTTCCCATAAGTCCAATAATTAAACAACGACGGGATAGCCTCCTGGTGGAGGGACCACACAACATACATTCACATACAACGTGTCTCACCGTTTATGCAAAATGATGACATGTGCGAAGAACTAATATCACATATATATATTTAGTAGTGCAGTAATTAAGATGAATTCGTACACATTTATCAGGAATGTAAATGCAACATTCACACACAAGCATATAACAATTTTGAAAAGCTTGTAATAGCGGATTAAGCCCTCTTACTGGAGTCCCCAGCAGAGTCGCCACCTGTCGACGTAGGGATTTTTGAGTGTCCCTTTTCGTTACTTGTTCTTTGGTGTTCTCATGTTAATGTGAGATTTGTTTGAAAAAACAAGTGAAAAAGGTCCGACATATATAATGTCGACGATTTTACTTTAAGAGTCGCCAGTTGGTGTATTTAACTGGTTGCACCAACGCAACCGAAAAGGTTTGCACATTGACCCAGTGATTTGACACTGCTAAACAGGTATGTGAAACCGAGATTCATTTTGGGTCCGGGGGCTTGATTATGCGGAGGGAAGGTGTTAGGCACCCCCCCGACATCCGTGTTACCACGGTGACCGCCACTTTTAAAAGAAATTGTTATATGAATGTGTGTTTGTATGTTTGTGTGGATCAATGTGCAGTTATTTAAAAGTACTGTGAGGCCTCGTTCGAATTTATAGAAAAAATCAGTTTTAACCAAGATTTAGCAATGACGTTTTGTAAAAGAGGTTTGTCAAACCCTGTGCTCAATAGGAATTGAGACCTTTTTATACTTCCACTTTATTATTAAAATGTTCGGCTTGTTTGCTCTTATTTTCGAGATGCGAAGCATTCTAGAAAATAATATCTGGCGATTGCTAAAACTCCTCATGGGCATAATGACCATCCAAGGAAATTGAGACATCAGTAAATAATGTGCAAAGTCACATACAATTTGAAAAATGTCAATCATGGGAACCGAATCTAGATTCAGGAGACTGAACCTGTGATCACATGATTCCTAGGCTCACATGATACTACAATTTGTATGGAAAGCAGTAAGCAGTTATATATATATATATATATATATATAAGCTGTAAATATATATATATAAACATGATCAACCGCCACGAAGTAAACTCCAGGCGGGACAAAATGTAAATAAAGTTGTAAAAGCGATCAACTGCCACGAAGTAAACTCCAGGCAAGACGGAATATAAATAAAGCTATAAAAGGCCATGAAGTAAACTCCAGACCTGACAGATAAATATATATATATATATATGTACAAATATATATATAAAAATAGCAAACGCACTGGATGTGAATCCAGGCTCATCAGATATGTCCGAAAGCAATTAAATGCATCGAATATAAAATCCAGGCTCATCAGATAGAGTCTGACCACAGTTTATATATATAAGTATGTATATATATATATATATAAGCAATTAAACACTCACACGACTCTCAACGTGTACAACAGTGTGTGCTAATATGAGAAGAAGACTTTATATAATGTGAGAAGGCTTACAGTGGGCTACCAAAGTAGACTTCTATGACTTTAAATGGATATACACTCAGCTCCTGCCGGATAAAAGATAGCTATATGTGAGCTAACTAGTGTTTAGAAGTGAGGAAACACTCAAAAGATGTGTATGCAGAGTAAAATGGACAAGGCTTCCTCACGTTTTTCCCTCTCTCTCCTCCTTAAATGGCTGACCCCAAGGCTTGTATATATAGACAGATGGCCGCAGGTACACTTGCGGCAGCCGCAGTTGTACCTACGGCTGGTCATGATGCATCTAAGCCTTGCGGGTCCCGTCATCTCGTAATACGTGTACTCATGCACTGTAATGTCCATTCGAACTTGTAGAACTTCAATCCGAGCATCCGAACGAGGTATATCTGACCTTCTTCGGACCGCTTGTGTCGAGAGTTATGCAATAACATGGATTAGAGGTTGTACAAAGTCAGGAAGAGGGGTCTATGTCCATGGTCTTCAAGCTTCAAATTCTATCCAAAGTACTGCCACGCTTAATAGTCACTCGGGATTGTTACTCCTAGGTTCTTGTGGGACATTGTTGTATGTATGTATGTATGTATGAAGTGTCGAGACGATGCGCAGGTGTTGAAGAGACAAGATGATGTTTGACTCCTCACCAGGGTTATCACCGGTTTGAGTTGAAAGTAGACGTTGCTCAAGGTTACATCTGAGATTGGACTACTTGTTGGTATGTCGCGATATCATCTTGTTGAGGCGGTAAGATGACGCTTTTGACTCCTTACCGGGGTTATCGCCGGTTTAAGCGGAATACAGACGTTGTTCAGGGTTACATCTGAGATTGGACTGCTTGTTTGTATGTCTCACTGTCATCTGTGGATGTTCCTGTCTGCCCGTTGTTATCTCCGGGTCTGAGGTGTGTGTGCCTCGACAGGATGTCTGTGGTGAAGCTGATTGCATATGTTTGACATAAACATTTCTGAGGTTATCACCAGAACTACAATGGCATCTCTTGGGGCTATCACCAAGGATGGGGTTGCTACTCCCAGTGTTATCTCTGGGACTGGAACTGAACGTCGCGGTGTTATTGTGGAGACAAAACTGTCCTCTCCGGTGTTATTGCCGGTCTTTTGATCTACATATCTCAGGGTTATCTCCGAGATTGAAAATGACATTCCCAGTGTGTGTTCCGAGTTTGAGATGATGTTCCCGGTTTGAGTTCCGGGTTGAAGCTGAACTTCCGGTAGTATCCAGAATGGATATAAGCTGTCTTTCAGAGTTATCTCCAAAAGACGAATCTACCCTCCTGCAATGTTAGTAATAGGAGCACAGAAAATTTTGAGTGTCTACATTCATGAAGAGAACTTTTGTTATTCCATTCTTTATTATTATGTTGGAATAACCTGTCTATGCGAAGTACCGCATACATGGTAAAATTCTTCCGTTATTCCATTCTTTATTTTTATGTTGGAATAACCTGTATATGCGAAGTACCGCATACATGGTGAAATTCTTCTGTTATTCTATTCTTTATTATTCTGTTGGAATATCACATGCAAATGCGTTTACAGGACTGGTTCCATTCTTTATTATTACTGTTGGAATAACACCATGCATGCGATCATCGCATGCATAGTGATTTTTGTTGTTATTCTATTCTTTATTATTATTACATGGAATATCACATACATGCGTTTAACTTGGGACTGGTTCCATTATTTATCATTACATTGGAATAACTTTATGCATGCGGTCTATCGCATGCATGGTGATTTCTGTTGTTATTCCATTCTTTATTATTCTATTTGAATATCCTATCGGTGCAAATTTTGCCTGACCTGGTTCCGTTCTTTATTATTCTATCGGAATATCATGTCTGTGCGTTTACGCATGACCTGGTTCTATTCTTTATTATTCTACTGGGAATAACATGTCTGTGCAGTCTATCGTACGCATGGTGAATCCTTCTATTATTCCATTCGTTATTATTTTGTTGGAATAACCTATATATGTGGATTACCACATTCATGGTGAATAATCCTTTATATTCATTTCTTATTAAATTGTGGAAATGATCTGTATACGAGGATTACCGCATGGTGGGCGAAAATCCATTTGCAGCCTCATATATTCTATTATACTCAGTTGGTTAAAGTTTTGACTTCTATACTCCATGAAATTAGTGGAATATCCTTGATATTTGCGCTTCATCCAGAATATTTTCATGGAAATATTCTTCTGAGCATTCTTGAATTTTACTCTACAAAGAAGTATCATGTTGACAATTTGGACGTTATTGAATTCTGGATAAATTAATTCTTGAACTTGTTTTATTGGATTCTTATATCATTGTCATCATCCTCATGCTTATATTATGTTCAAAGTCATTTGTGGCCTGTTGTGCATAGATAGACTTGGTATGATTTTGACCAGGGATTATTCGGTATAATCATGATAGTAATGTTACAAATGATGTGGTAAAAGTCATCATTGGCCCATAGTGCATTGATGGATGAGTTATTGGCATGATCATGACCATTGATGAATATACGAATATCCTTGGCCCGTAGTGCATGGATAATTTATGGTTGTGATACTAATGAATATCCTTGGTAGTAGTGCGGGGATGATGTGGATTATTTATTGTCGAGTCCCGATTGATAAAAGTGATGAAAACCTTTTAAATCATAAAAGATAGTAGATTTTATTCTCTACTTGTCTCTTTTAATGGATTGCTTGTTCATTGCAGCTTAAACTTGATGTTTGTTATATTGTATCGTTTAACATTGTTGAAGGCTAACGATAATTTATTCTGCATTATCTTAGTCATAATATTTCTTACTGGGCTAGTTGATCTCACCCTTTTACTTTCATTGTTCTCTTTAGGAATTGAGAACGTAGCAGGGACTAGTCGGGGAACGGAGTGACGGTCTAGATAATAGCATTAGTAGTCCTCACTATTTTGTTAAATAGTGTGATAATAAATGTAATGAGGACTCAATTGAGTGTGGATATTGTCTAGATGACAATATTTGTATTAAAACTCATAAAGATATGTTTTGTCGTATTTTACATTTGTTGTATAATTAAGTTGTATTTGAATTTTGTACCATGTATTTGGCGACTCAAGATGGGTGATGTATACCTATTTTGGGGGCGTCACAATCAGTACGATGCATGCCATACATGGAAAATGTATTTTGATGGAGCTGTTAACATAGAAGGCTCTGGAGCTGGAGTAGTTCTAATATCCGGTATGGGGAGCAGTATCCCGTCCCCGTCAAATTGCAGTTTGTCAGCACCAACAACACAGCTGAGTATGAAGGTTGTATCATGGGGTTAAAACTTTCCCGTTCAATGGGCATCAGGCGGTTAACTGTCTTTGGGGATTCCAAATTGGTAATCAAACAATCCACATGAATCTATCAAACCAAAGAATTACATTTGCTGCCTTACCATCGGCAAGTTTTACAGATGGCTTTGGAGTTCGAAGAAATCTCCTTTCTACACATTCCTCGTAATAGGAATGATTTTACGGATGCACTAGCAACGTTGGCCTCCTTGATTCACATACCTGACAAGGAAAACATGCCAAGCATCACATTTGCCCTGCAAAAGGCCCCAACTTATGGGAACTATGTTGGAGAAGTATCGGATGAGCTACCTCACATCTATAACCCTTGGTATCAGCATATCAAGGAGTATCTGTGAGATGGATCTACACCCGCTGAGGTGAGCCTGACTGAAAAGAGGCAGATCCATCGACTTGCTATGAAATTCTACCTGAGTGGAGATGCACTCTACAAAAGAGATGGAAGATTAGGTCTCCTAAGATGTCTAGATAAAGACCAAGCTCAGAGGCTCGTGGATGAGATCCATGGTGGATTATGTGGCCCCCACATGAGCGGACCCTTACTTGTCAAGAAAATTCTCAAAATAGGGCATTATTGGCTTACGCTCAAAGCTAACTGTGATGATCACTTCAAGAGATGCTATCAATGCCAAATTCATGGGAATCCTATCCACGCCCCTCTAAGGGAACTCCACAATATGAGTTCACCATGGCCCTTTTCAATGTGAGGAATGGACGTGATCGGGCCCATCGAGCCCAAAGCAAGTAATGGACATCGGTTCATATTCACCATGATCGACTACTTCACCAAATGGGTAGAAGCAACCTCCTTCCCCAGGGTTACTAAAGAAGTCATTATTGCTTTCATCAGAAACAATGTCGTCTGTCGATATGGACAACTAGAGGTCATTGTGTCAGACAATGCTAAGAACCTCAACAACAAAATGATGGAGGAGTTATGCAGTAAATTCCACATCAAACACCTTAACTCCGTCATCTATCGTCCATAGATGAATGGTGCTGTTGAAGTGGCTAATAAAAATATCAAGAAGATCATGCAGAAAATGTCCGCCAATCACAAAGGATGGCCTGACCTCTTGCCTTTGACTTTATTAGCCTACAGAACTTTAATGCGTACTACCACTGGGTAACCCCCTACTCATTAGCCTATGGGATGGAAGCAGTGCTCCCCATAGAGGTAGAAATGGAATCCCTCAGAGTGTTGATGGATGCTCAGTTGGATGAAGACCAATAGGTACAAGACAGGTATCACCAATTATCTCTAATAGACGAAAGGCGAACTGCGGCTATCTTCCATTGTCAGTTATATCAGCAAAGGATCGCACAATCCTACAACAGAAAAGTCCGACTATGGCAGTTCAAACAACATGACTTGGTTTTGAAAAAGATCATTGACAACCAAGATAAATCTAAGGGAAAATTCGCTCCTAATTGGGAAAGCCCGTTTGTTGTCAAGGAGGTATTGACAGGAGGCACTCTAAGACTACAGGAAATGAATGGCGATGAATTTCCACAGTTTATCAACTCAGACACCGTGAAACGGTACTATGTCTGAAGTTACCATCAAGCAAACATCCTGGTATTGATCATCCAATCACCAGTCATTCCGGTTTTGAACCCTCTTTTTTTACAAACTCTTCAGCCCCTCAGGGAAACATACATTTCAAACCAACAGCCTGGTTTCACCTCATTTCAAACCTTCCATACAATTTCGGTTATCCTGAAGACGGGATTGAACCTTTCAAGCTTGCAGTTTATCACGAAGGCGAGATTAAACTTTTTACGCTGCAGATTTATCCACGAAGACGGGATTAAACTTTTCTACGCCAGCAGTTTATCCTCAAGACGGGATTAAACTTTTCTACGCCTACAATTTGTCCTGAAGACGGGATCAAACTTTTTCCACACCTGCAGTTTGTCCCCATCATGGGATCAAACATTCTTCTCCCCGCAGTATAGCCCGCACATGGGTTTCACACTTCTCTTTGGCTGCGATTTATCTTGAGGGGCGAACTATGTCGACCTGGTCTCCCTGATACACGGGAGTACGTAGGCAACCATATTCTATATGGCTCGGTCACAATAAACAAAAAACAACAAAAATATTTTTGCTCTTTCTTTTCAAAAACAAAAACAACAAAACAATTTCTACACCCTTCTTCATTAATAAAGCTTCTACACCCATCTTCCTTTCACATTCAACGTTAAACCTCTTAAACCAAGTTCGAACTACGCAGACTGGATCTCCTCTTCAATAGGAGTACGTAGGCAGCCATTTATGGTTTAGTCTAACCCCTACTAGAACAAAAATCTTTGTCACACGGTACTGGGATTAACCTTCAATCCACGACATTTCATTGGCTTCAGACCAAAGGGATGGAATTATCCAACCTCTCCTCATAAATAGGAGATTTGGTGACCATCTAAGCTACGGTTGTGCCTCAAAGAGCAACACCAATCCATAAAAGATGGAATTAACTAGGCTTCTCACAAATAGAAGTACTGGTGACCATCTGTGGTGCAATCAATCTCAGAGAGGAAAAGCCACATTCCTCTCTAAATTTCCATACAGAAACTAGTCCCAAAGACACCAAAGATGGTAGGGATACATACAGATCAATGATCTATTCTAAGAGATCCTACGATGGCTCAATGTACACATATCAAGGATAAGTTCTGAATGCATCAAGATCACAAGTCCTGAAGAAATAGGAAAATATCAAGCAAGTATCAAGGCACAACTAAAAGGGAAGTAAATCAAAATATATTTCTCTGCCATATATAATAATGTTTCATATATACATCTGTGTTGTACATGATAAAATAGCTAAGCTAGTCTGTGCAAGAAGATGCAAAGCTATCTAAGGATCTATGTGAATGCGGACTATCAGATCTAACATAGCATCCCTCTCTGAAGACAGAGGTAAAGCTACAAGCTCCTGCCCAATGGTATCTACACGAGCTAGCAGATCCGAGGCTAACTGCATGGTGACATGATGCTTATCAATGTATGCACTCATATCAGCAAGGATGCCAGTCGTATGGGATCTAACTGAAGTACTGTCTGCAATGGCCACATCCCTAGCAGATAGGGCGGCATCCTGCTCCATAATCAATGCATCCCTGACTGATCTAGCCTCATCCCTCTCTAATAGAGCGACGTCTCTCCCATCAAGAGCTGTCAACATCGAGGCCCTAGCCTGATCTCTCTCATAGGTCATCAGATGTAGGCTCTGCTCCAAATGATGTGTTGAATACTAAATAATAGTGGCACTCGGGGTGGGAGAATCCATCAAAAATGCTGGCAGCCCAGCAGTCAAGTCCTCCTCGATGGCTCCTCATCGTCGGAATCAATATCCTACATTATGGATACTATAATAGTCGATGCAGTCTCTGTCTCCATCAATGCTGAATACTCTGTAGGATAACCTGGATGACTGATAGAAAACTCAACTAGCTCTCACTGATCCTAACAGGCATACAACTTGTATCTGTCCGCTGATGATAAGTGGCGAGAAGCGAAGCAATTACTCATTGCCCCCTCAAATGGATAGAAATCCTGAAACTGGTCAAACTGACACATCATGACCAGTGGGTGGTAGGTGATCATCCCTCTCAAACCAGCTAGAGGGAGATAATCCATGTCCGGAGCATGATTAATGAAGCTGTAGGGTGAACTAAGCCCTATACATGGCAGTTTAGCGAATGGATCCCCAATCCCTGCCAGGAAAGCTGACCAAGATGCAGCATCTGTACACTCTGCAGGCTGAAAGGAGTACGACATGGCTATATTATGGGTGAAGCAATACCCATTCCGTCTGAATGCGTCAATCGGTCTCAAGTATGACATAAACCACACGTACAGTATGATCGAGCTACCTGTAAACACTCCTGTCGGATAAGTGCAGAAATATGTGGCCGACATCAGAGTCTCTGCCATAATAATTGGTATGATGGTGTGACCCTCCCTGAGAGCTCTCACTGCCATAATGATGTCAATGTCCAACTCATCCATGTACCATGGCATGTAGACATATGACAATACGCACAGTAGAAGTACATCCACTCTGGACAAACACCAATGATCCTCTAGTGTGGTGAAATCCCTAGAATACCGTGCATAACTATCCTCAGAGCCAAATCTGTTAAATAAAAAACACTGGGATATCACGTGGCCAGATGTAATCTCATCCTGTACCACTCTGCGCCTTAATCCGGTGAGGGTCATGAACTACCTACTCATGTCTCCGATCACCATATGCACGCAAGGTCTGTCCAACAGCAGCATCACCAACCGTGCATACTCCTCCAGAGTAGGAGTCAACTCCTGGGTCCCGAATCAGAAAACCTGTCTCTCCGGTACCCAATGCTCTAGCATACCCTCCGTGAATCCTGTAGGAACCTGAAACATCAACAGGGTCATAGTATGCTGCAACAAATGATCTCTGATCACCACATCTGGTGGTGACATACTATCATACCACGAGCGCATACCAGATTCCACCAAAAATGGTGGGGTATGATCAATCTGACTAACTATCGAAGAAGAAGACATGCAGACGGGCCGTGTCATAAGACCATCCAGAGGTCAATTTCAAATATCTCGGACATACATACATATGCATAACATAATAACATGCATGATACAATAGATGGCAATATGATATAGGGAATGGAAAACTGTATATACATTCTTAAGTATATCATCATCTAATACATCTTTGTACAGCTAAAATATAGGGAAATGGGGTGAAGCTACCCAGCATCTAACAGAGGCCTATCAAAAGAGATAACGAGAAATATACACCAAAAGAAGTCAATGGTATTGATGTCTACATCGCCAATCCTTGCCCATCCACGATGTAACTCCTCCGAGTCATTTGGATCTCTATCTATAGGGATGTCAGGCCTATACAAGGGAGGATCTGCACTGGCAAAGCCATATGGGTCACCTGAGGGGCCAGCGCCAGATCTGGAAGGATCAAAAGTATCTACCTCTGAAGGATCTCTACCCAAGTTCTGGATAAAGAAATGTGCCCGGTCCAAATGCCAGATCAAATTGTCAATCTGTGTCACATGAGTCGGCTCTCTAACACAGGCTAGCCAATCTGTCATCATCACGGATCCTAGAACCATATCCCCCATAAACTGTGTGGCGTGGGTCTGAGCTCCGATAGTATGAGGGAACCACCAATGCTGGAACATCTCTTGAGTGCAGGGACCTTCTGACAGTGTGAAACTGTCAATCCCCAACAATGGGATATCAATGATGGGTGACTGTAAAATAGGCCAATAACGCCTGGCAGGAGGCAAGATCGGCAAGCGAATCTCTCCTATAGTGCTCCTGATAGCACGCTCTCCTAAATAGAGCTCCCATGCTCCATCTATAAAGAGAGGAATCCTACGGGTAGAAATAATGTACACAACTCCAGTAGGGTACCCATCCTCAAATCCAACACTCAAGTGCTCCCCAGGATAGGGAACCCATATGATGACAGTCGCGGTCAACAACTCCAGCTGTAGGCGGCAATGAGTTAACCCCTCAGTAACAGGGACCTCCGCCAGTATGGAATGATGCCATCTCCGTCCTCGTGGATAGGTGTCTAAACCTAACACGCTCACAGGACACAAACATGGAAGCCTTTCATAGGCCCAAAATTGCCAACACAAAGGCAAACATCTGCTGTCAGTCAACACTTTTAACCTATACATGGGGAAAGACAAGAGAAATACTCACCAGCAGAAATGGGAAGAATCCTAACCAAGCCTCGGTCAAACCTTGTGATCGCATGCGCATTCCCCTGAGGAAGTAGGCAAAGGTGTAGAAACCCCAATCATAGTCTCCTATACGATCCACGTGTCAAGTGGCGCTGATTAAAGTGAAGGACACCGTAGAAGAGTTATCTGCTATGAAGCAGCCCCTAATGATCATCAAGAATAATCGTCGAAGAATGTTATCCCTAACTCTCACATCATCGTGTATAGGCTCACTCAATAGCCCGCTCATAGCATCTACGCTCAAAGGACCTATACGTACAGTCTTGCCCTTGAGCACTTTCGCATGAACTCACAACAAGGATCTGATGGTAGTAGGGGTTATATTCGCCATACAAGGCACTAGATCCCCTCCAAACTCCATACCTATAATAAACTGCCAATCCATCGGCGTCATCATCACCTCACATACCAAAGAAATGGGTGACTAAGTGCTGGTGAAACCACCGCCGTACAATGCTGAGGAGGTAACCCAAGGGACAGGGACGGGGAAGAATGGAAAAGAACGTCCCGAATCCCCAGCCATCTACAATCGCTCTATAGTCATCGTGCAAAGCCTGATATATAGAGTGGATGTTGAACCAATTCCCTCGAGGCTGTGTAAAGCTGGGAATCTACATCAAATGTAGATCAACGTCAGAACCCTTTACTCCTTATCAATAGGAAACAAGTAAGATTAAGATCTAACTTCATACCTCGTTTGCGTGCAGGTAGACTGAAGGATGCCGACTCAAGTCACCCAAAAGATCTGGGTTCACCACTTAAATACCTGGAAAATCCCTATGGGGAACACGTACAACAAGAGCAGGAACCTCAATCGGTACATCCTCCTCCTCGTCTTCGACATCCGGCACTTCATCCTGGATATGATGTATCACCGCCTCCACCAAACGACGAGGCTGGTTATAAGAACGAGGTCGAGGCACTTCAGAAGACCTTCTTTCATACACCAGAAGTGGTCCTGCGAGAACTACTCGGCTGATCCAGATCCATAATGCCTAGACAACAAGTCTCCAAATAACCTCAGAAAGGGTGTGGTAAATTCTTACCTGGAGCTTTTCAAAATGCATTTTATGATTACATGCATGCATGCATTATTTTAACATACATCTATAGTAGAGTTAAAATGCATGACTACCCAATGCCTAAGTTTTGGAAAATTTTTGCCATATCCCCCTTTATAAATGGGACTATCCACATGCATATAGGCATGACTAGGTGGCCATTCAGTAGCACACCTACCAACAGTCATATACATCCTAAATGCATTTAATACATCATAGTAAAAAATTCGTAAGTGTAGTCTAATTACCAGGGTTATTTTACTTTTCCACCATTACTCATTTATCCTCAAATAGGATAAGAAATGACAGTAAGAGGTGCCAATTTGACTATTTCAAAAGTCAAATTTTTTCACATCATTATGTTCAACATGGTTTAATACTAACATTTACTGTGTTGAATATTTTTTGTAAAGTCATATCAGCATGCATATTCACTATTATGTGTCTAAGTGCATTTCATATGATAAGTCATTTTCCAACGGATAGAAACTAGAAAAGAATACATGCATATATTACCAGAACAGTGAAGAACGCTTGTACGATGGCAGAAGATGCAAAAAATTACCCGAACTCAGCAGGTCTGAATAAGAGCTCTCAAATTTCCTTCGTCACGCAGCTTGAAAATGACTTATAAAAGCAACACAGAGGGCTTTACACGACCCACGGTTGGTAGCGAAGTCCACCTACTACTGCTGCGGGTGTACTGCGGCACCACTTACATGGGTCCCATACCTCCCGGCTCGCTCGATTAGAGTTGCGAAAGGAGGTTTCATGTTTGAAAAGGCCAAATCAGGAATTAAAACGCTACACGATTGAGCGGAATAGCCTGAAATCCTAGTTATCACGAGCCAGATTCTGGCCCCACATCTCACTCATTGGTATTTGCCTGCATACAATGTATACTATACCAATGGCCTCATCTTTTACAAATAATGCTCGGCAATACCTCACAAAGGTCTGATGCCGTTAGTGCAGGGTCACAACCCTAGAAGTATCCCTAGCGGGGGTTACAACGCCGAAGTTATGAATTAAAGACGTATCCCCGGCGGGGGTTACAACGCCGAAGTTATGAAATAATGAAGTATCCCCGACAGGGGTCACCACGCAAAATTTTCAAACATCTACGTATCCTCGGTGGGGGTTACAATGCAATTCAACCATTGATACACACATCAATGAAGGTCAAGAAACCTTGACGTTATTTTAGCTGATGGCAAGTAAACCCATCGAAGAAACTTATTCATATCAAAGTAACCCCAACGGTGATCACAACGCGGTACAACCATTGATACACACATCAATAAAAGTCAAGCAGCCTTGACAATGCGCCCAGCAGGGATCTATCCGGTGATACACACATCATTAAAGGTCAGGAAACCCTGACAAGTACATACTAGTGGCATTAACTCCGACAGGATGGTGGGATATGTTATACACATCCTCAAATAGGCAAAGCTTTCTCCCCACAGATCTCTGTAACAAGAGGCACCTCTATGGAGTAGAAGGCTGTGTCAAGGATTCAAGACTTTGGTGATAGCCCCAACGTCAACATCCTTGAAGACTTGGATCGCATGTCTAAGACATCACTGATTGTCATCCCAATAGGATTAACAGAGACTAACAATCATCTCATTCATGAATCATACATTTGTATTATGTTGTTGCACATAGCATCATGCTTATCTTATTCCATTTCAAGTGTCTAGGATTCTTTATCCTATCCATGCCTTGCATTGCATGAATATGATAAAGAGGGGCATCTGTAGATATTCAAAATTTTCTACATACCTGTTACTAACATGGCAGGAGGGCAGAATTATCTTTCAGAGATAACCCTGGAAGACGGCTCACATCCATTCCAGATACTACCGGAAGTTCAGTCTCAACCCCGGAACACACATCGGGAGTATCATTACCAACCCCGGTGTCGACATCGGGATTTTTGAGTGTCCCTTTTTGTTACTTGTTCTTTGGTGTTCTCATGTTAATGTGAGATTTGTTTGAAAAAACAAGTGAAAAAGGTATGACATGTATAATGTCGCCGATTTAACTTTAAGAGTCGCCAGTTGGTGTATTTAACTGGTTGCACCAACACAACTGAAAAAGGTTTGCACATTGACCCAGTGTTTTGACACTGCTAGACGGGTCTGTGAAACCGAGATTCATTTTAGGTCCGGGGGCTTGATTATGCGGAGGGAAGGTGTTAGGCACCCCCCGACATCCGTGTTACCACGGTGACCGCCACTTTTCAAAGAAATTGTTATATGAATGTGTGTGTGTGTGTGTATGGATCAATGTGCAATTATTTGAAAGTAGTGTGAGGCCTCGTTCGCACCTATATACACAAGGTTTGAATTTTACAGAAAAATTCAGTTTTAACCAAGATGTAGCAATGACGTTTTATAAAAGAGGTTTTTGTCAAACCCTGTGCTCAATAGGAATTGAGACCTTTTCATACTTCCATTTTATTATTAAATGTTCGGCTTGTTTGCTTTTATTTTTGAGATGCGAAGCATTCTCGAGAAAATAATATACAGCAGTGCCGAACTCCTCATGGGCATAACAGCCATCCAAGGAAATTCAGACACTATAAAATAATGTACAGGCTGCTTACAGCTTAAAATGTCCATCATGGGAACCGAATCTAGATTCAGTAAACTGAACTTGTGATCACATGATTCCTAGGCTCACATGATACTGCAATTTGTAGGGAAAGCAGTAAGCAATTATATATACAAAAGCTATAAATATATATATACAAACATGATCAACCACCACGAAGCAACTCCATAGGGGATCGGAAATGTAAATATATAAAAGCGGAAAATATCAAACCTCCCCGGTGAGGGTTACAACCCTAAAACCTCCCCGGTGAGGGTTATAATGCAAAACCACAAAATATCAAACCTCCCCAGCGGGGATTACAACGCTGAAATTATCAACATCTATATACCCCCGGCAGGGGACACTACACGCATCTTTCAAACTTCTACGTATCCCCGGCGGGGGTTACAACTCCATGGGGGTCGGACCTTTGTGGGGTATTGCCGAGCATGATCTGTGAAAGCTGAGCTCAATTGTATAGTATACCCTGCATTCAGGCGAATACCTTTGAGACGACGGGAGTTTAACTCTGACCGACGAGAAACCAGGATTTCAGGCTATTCCGCTCAATCGCATAGCATTTTTATTCCTGATTTGGCCTTTTTAGCTTGTGAGACCTCCTTTGCAACTCTAACTGGAGCGAGCCGGAGGTGTGGGACCCATATAGGAGTGTCGCAGGTACATGGATGAGCTGGATATCGGTGTCATTATGGCAGTGAGAGCTCTCAGGGAGGGTCATACCATTGTACCGATGATCATTGCAGAGACTCTAAGGTCAGCTACATACTGCTGCACTTATCCAGCAGGAGTGTTCATAGGTAGTTCAATCATGCTGTATGTGTGGTTTATGTCACACTTGAGACCGATTGACACATTTAAATGGCAGGGGTTTTGTTTTACCCAGGAGATAGCCATGTCATACTCCTTTCAGCCTGTAGAGTGCACAGATGCTGCATCATGGTCAGCTTTCCTGGCAAGGATTAGGGATCCGTTTGCCATATTGTCGTGTTAAGGACTTAGTTCACCCTACAGCTTCATTACTCATGCTATGGGCATGGATTATCCCTCTGGCTGGATTGAGGGGCATGATTACTTACCACCCACTGGTCGTGATGTGTCAATTTGACTAGTTTCAGGATTTTCATCCGTATGAGGGGGCAGTGAGTCAGCGCTAGCATCACACCATTTATCAGCAGAGGATAGATCCAGGTTGTATGCCTATTGGGATCAGCGAGAGCTGGCTAAGTTTTCTGTCAGTCATCCAGGTTGCTCTACAGAGTATTCCGCATGGATGGAGACAGAGACTGCATCGACTGCGACAGTATCCACAGCGCAGGGGATTGATTCTGACGATGAGGAGCCTATAGAGGAGGTTGTTATTCCCACCGATGATTTGACTACTGGGCTGCCAGCATTTGTGATGGATTCTCCCACCCTGAGTGCCACTGTTACTCAGTATTCGGCATAGCATTTGGAGTAGAGCTTACATCTGATGACCTATGAGAGAGATCAGGCTAGGGCTGCGAATTGACAGCTCTTGATGAGAGAGACACTGCTCTGTTAGAGAGGGTTGAGGCTAGATCAGCCAGGGATGTATTAATAGTGGAGTGAGATGCCACCTTATCTGCTAGGGATGTGGCCATTGTCGACAGCACTTCAGTGAGATCCCAGATGACTGTTAGTCTTGCCGACATAAGTGCTTACATTGATGAGCACTATACCATCATGCAGTTAGCCTCTGATCTGCTACCTCGTGTAGATACCCTTGGGCAGGAGCTTGCAGTGTTTCCTCCGTTGTCAGAGAGGGATGCTATATTAGATCTGATAGTCCGTATACACATAGATCTGTAGATAGCTTTGTATTTTCTTGCACAGACTAGCTTAGCCATTTTGTCATGTACAGCACAGATGTATATATCAAACAGTATTATATATGGCAGGGAAATATATTCTGATTCACTTCCCTTTTAGTTATGCCTTGATACTTGCTTGATATTTGCCTGTTTCTCTAGGGCCTTGTGATCTTGATGCATTCTGAACTTATCCTTGATAGATGGACATTTAGACGTCGCAAGATCTCTCAGAAGGAATCATTGATTTCTGTATATCCCTACCATCTATGGTGTCTTGGGACTGGTATCTGTATGGAATGTGGAGAGGAGGATGGTTTCTTCCTCTCTAAGATTGACCGCACCATAGATGGTCTCCAGTACTTCTATTTGTGAGAAGCCTAGTTAATTCCATCTCTTATGGGTTGGTATTGCTCTTTGAGGCACGATCGCAGCTTAGATGGTCACCGATTCTTCTATTTGTGTGAAGAGGTTGGGTAATTCCATCCCTTTGATCTGAAACCGATGAAATGGGGCAAGTTGAAGATTGATCCCAGTACCGTGTGACAAGTATGTTGTTCTGGTAGCGGTTAGACTGCACCATGAATGGCTGCCTACGTACTCCTATTGATGAGGAGATCAAGTCTGCGTAGTTCAAACCTAGTGTAGGAGGTTCAACGCTAAGTGCGGAAGGCAGATGGGTGTAGAAGTATTTTTTGTTATTTTGTAGAGAAAGCGTAGAAATGTTTTTGTTGTTTTTCTTTATTACTACCGGGCCATATAAAATATGGTTGCCTACATACTCCTATTGAAGAGGAGATCAGGTTGACGTAGTTCGCCCCTCTGGACGAATTGAAGGCGAAGAGAAGTGTAAATCCCATATGCAGATATACTGCGGGGAGAAGAAAGTTTGATCCCATAATGGGGACAAACTGCAAGTGTGTAAAAAGTTTGATCCCGTCCTCAGGACAAACTGCAAGTGTGAAAGGTTCAATCCCGTCTTCAGGATAACCAAAATTGTGAAAGGTTAAATCCCGTGTTCAGGATAACCGAGATTGTATGGAAGGTTTGAAATAAAGCAAAACCAGGCTGCTGGCTTGAAGTGTATGTTTCCCTGAGGGGCAGAAGAGTATTCAAAAAGGAATGGGTTCAAAACTGGAATGACTGGTGATTTGATGATCAAAACCAGGATGTTTGTTTGATGGTAACTTCAGACATAGTACCTTTTCACGGTGTCCGAGTTGATAAGCTGTGGAAATTCATCACCATCCATTTCCTGTAATCTGAGAGCACCTCTTGTCAATACTTCCTTGACAATAAATGGGCCTTTCCAGTTAGGAGCGAATTTTCCCTTAGATTGATCTTGGCTATCAATGATCTTCTTCAAAATCAAGTCATATTGTTTGAATTGCCGTAGTCAGACTTTTTTGTTGTAGGACTGTGCGATCCTTTGCTGATATAACTGACCATGGAAGATTGTCGCGATTCTCCTTTCGTCTATCAAAGACAATTGGTGATACCTGTCTTGTACCCATTGGTCTTCATCCAACTGAGTATCCATCAATAATCTGAGGGATTCCATTTCCACTTCTATGGGGAGCACTGCTTCCATCCCATAGACTAATGAGTAGGGGGTTGCCCCAGTGGAAGTTCGGATAGAAGTTCTGTAGGCTAATAAAGTCAGAGGCAAGAGGTCAGGCCATCCTTTATGATTAGCGAACATTTTCTTCATGATCTATTTGATGTTTTTATTAGCCGCTTCAACAGCACCATTCATCTTTGGACGGTAGATGACGGAGTTGAGATGTTTGATGTGGAATTTTCTGCATAACTCCTCCATCATTTTGTTGTTGAGGTTCTTAGCATTGTCTGACACAATGTCCTCTGGTTATCCATATCGATAGATGACATTATTTTTTATGAAAGAAATGATAACTTCTTTAGTGACCTTGGGGAAGATTGCTGCTTCTACCCATTTGGTGAAGTAGTCGATTATGGTGAATATGAATCGATGTCCATTACTGGCTTTGGGCTCGATGGGCCCGATCACGTCCATTCCCCACATTAAGAAGGGCCATAGCGAACTCATATTGTGGAGTTCCCTTGGAGGGGCGTGGATAGCATTCCCATGAATCGGCATTGATAGCACCTCTTGACGTGATCATCACAATCGACTTTGAGTGTAAAGCCAATAATGTCCTGATTCGAGAATTTTCTTGACAAGTAAGGGGCCGCTCATGTGTGGGCCACATACTCCACTATGGATCTCATCCATGAGTCTCTGAGCTTGGTCTTTATCCAGACATCTGAGGAGACCTAATCCTGCATCTCTTTTGTAGAGTGCATCTCCGCTTAGGTAGAATTTCATAGCAAGTCAATGAATCTTCCTCTTCTAA